>OX637866.1:2373730-2801230 GCA_951802705.1 Netelia virgata | reverse complement strand
GAAAAGCAACGTTTTACCAAAGTATCCGAGTCTAACCGTAGTGTCTCGTAAAAGTCTCGAGTTGATTTTTTTTTTTTTTTTTTTTTTTTTTCACGACAGTTTCAAACTCTCGACCGATCGATATTTATTCATCCTTTAGCGAAAATTGAATAACGAGAATAATTAATTTCGCGTTATCGGATTTATTATTCGCAGATACGATATATATTTACGGACAATTTGTGTAAAATATTCGCGTAATAAATGTAATTAATTATCGAAATCATTCGGGTTAATTTGTGGTCGAATTAATAATTCGATATGCAATTTCGATGTGAGAACTGGGACGTTGAATCGCGTGTATTTCGAGCAGCTTAAAAATTAATCATTTTCATAGTCGAGACAAAAATTTAACCCTTGGGAGCAGCTAAGGGATGATCTTTTTTCTCACGATTCTTTTCAGCCCATTATCTCGTTGAAATAGTTGTCGTTGCCACGCTTCTTTAAGTTGAAAAATAAAAAATATACAACCTAGCGTGACGTATAAGGGGTGAGAAAACGGGATAAGAACTATTATTTACTGCAACGTTTCCGTATATCGTGTCCCAACTTCTTATTACCGGGGATAATCCCTCGTTACGTCACACCACTCGACGTTAGTCGTCTCCCTTTTTCTCTCGTCTCGCGTTTATGTACACAGTCATCGTCCCTTCTCGCGAAGATAGATAGAGAGAGAGAGCGAGAGAGAGAGCCCGTTCTCGCGAGAACAAAATTTCTAGCAAAACGAAAGCGAGGGGTAGAAAGCACGTTTTATCCACGGCTCATTTTCTCAGCATGGCCGAGGGAAAGCTCACGATCTCCGCGGTATCGCCATAACCCAGGGGTCTGGAGGGCTTAAGGGAAACATTCGTCATTACGCGAACTTCTAACAACTTTAGTTGACGCAAAGTTCTTCATCTCCCCCGCATACGTGACGCTCTCGAGCAAAAAAAAACGATAATAAAAATAAAATTGCATCTTCCGCGCGATCATCCCTCGCGTTGAATCATTATATATATATATATATACATATATATATATTTTACTTTATTTTTTACATTTTCTCCATTATTAATCTCGTAAATCATCGAAAATTCAATTGTCTCGACGCGAACGAGATCTCACGAGGCTTTGTTTTTCTCTCTAGAACGTGAATATTCTTTCAGAGAATGGAAATATTACCGGTCTCTCATTTTTTGTCTCGTAAACGAAAAAAAAAAAAAAAATAGATGAAAGAAGCGAATCGCGTTTCGCACGCTACACGTATCGAATTAAGCTTCGCATCTCTCAAAGGATTTGGAGGCGTGGAAAAAAATTGTCTTTATTTTCCTTACGGCTCGTTGTCGCTCGTCTCACGCTGTTGGATACATTTTTTATATTACGCGCACACCCACGCGCCTCTCTCTCTCTCTCTCTCCCTCGTTCTCGAGACGCGCATGCGCAGAAATGAAAATCCTTTCGTCGACGCGAAGATAACCCCGTCGGCTTCAACGCGAAGAAATAATAACCGGCAGTCGTCCACGATATACTCGGTATTTTTTTTCCAACTCTAATACTTTCTCTCACTATATATATATACTGTCTAATACTCTCTCTCTCTCTCTCTCTCTCTCTCTCTTTCTGTCTCTGTTCTTTCTCTCGTTTATACTTTTCTCACCCGAGAACAAAGCGAGACATTTTCCCTTTGACTGTACGGTAAAGCCCAAAGGGATGAAACGAAAACTATTTAACGAACAAAATCGATTCTTCCATACGAACATTACTAAAAAAATTAAATAAAAAACCATCAAAACATATTACAGAAGGACGCACGATTTTTATGCGAACAACGGACGTAAAAATCCATTCGAGACTTAATAATCTAACGCATATTTTCTATTTCGCGATTCGTTCGATTCGATCGTCGATCTTCCATTTATATATAATTTTCTTTTTGTTCCATTGTTTTCTTTATTGTCATCTAGTATAACAAAATAGAATTCTTATTTTTGTGATTCGTTTCATCGCTGTTTCGGTAACCAGAACGCGCGCGCGCCCTGCAATATGCTTTTGTTCGCCGACTCTCGTGTCTCGCGCCACGTTGCGCACACACGGAAACGAGATGAAAGGTAGAGTCGCGAGAGTGGGGGAGAGAGTGGAGAGGGGGCGAGCAGGACGCGCGAGACCATTTCGGATCGAAATTGTTCCTGTGGCTCTGCATTTTCCATCTAATTAGCATGCGTCTACCTCCTGACTCTCGGATGCGGTGTACCGTACGAGAGAACTCGCACTACTGTTCTACCCCATATGTTGTACACATTTGTATATATACATATATCCTTTCATATGAACATATATTTATATATATATATATTTATATATATATATATATATATATATATAAACATCCGTATGAAAGCTTATATATGTGTATTTATGTACGTATGTATGTACGAAATGACGTATGTATGAATGTACAAGCATTGTTAATCCGTCGGGGCCCAGTCATGCGAAATGACTCGCCCGGGCACGCCCGTCGTTTCCCATATTTTCCGCCAGTTTGAAATGACGAGAAAGTTCACGTGTCAACACGATGAAATACAGAACGCATCCCGGGTTTCGCATCGTGCATTGTGTAATTCGCGCGCGAGCCTCCCGACGCGAATACGTCAAAATATCAATTCTCACGGTATTTCATTGTTTCCGGGAATAAGTACGGATATTGTTCGTTAAACGAACGTTATTTCTGGATCGAAAGTGCCGAATGAAAGATTCGTTCGTTCGAGGTTAATAAAAAAAAGATGTATCGTTAGGACGATTGATTTTGACAAAATTGGTTGGATGTATCGAGTCGAGGGATCGGGAAAAGGGTTGAAGATTTTAAGGGTAGTTTTATTGAACGTAGCGTAAATTATATTCGAGGTGAATTTCTGTATCGAGTGGAACGAAAGTAGAGGGTGGGCCGTGGTTCGTCGTCGGAAAAGCGTCGAGACTGGTTGTGGTCCATCCAATGTTGCGTCGTGCATGAATTAACGATGGAGCTCTTGGACATTTATGGCGTACGCTTCGAAGAGCCAACCAGCATTAGCAATCGCTGGACCACACATGTGTAAAGCTCGTACTTAGAACTCACTCTCCGACCCAACATACGCAAGATTATTAAGAGCTTCCCTACTCTCGTTTGCCCACGAGCTCTCTCTCTCTCTCTCTCTCTCTCTCTCTCTCTCTCTCTCTCTCTCTCTCTCACTCTCTCTCTCTCGATGCGATATATCGGCTTTCCCTGGAAACTCTCCCATCAGACCGATATCTCTACCCATCGTTAGCCCGGGGGAAACTCACCATCGTTGTGCATTACTGTTGCCACACACACGCGATTTTCCCCATTTGGCGCGAACGACCCTCTCGTCCCAGCTGGGGCTCTCGTCTCCCTCTCTACGAAATGACGATGCTTCGAGGGTGAATTTTTCTATCCCAACTTACGAAATTATCATTTATTTTTTTCGTAAGTCGATAAACAGGGGTTGAAAGCTCATTATTATTTCGAAAATTATTCATACCGGTTTTCCTGTATCGCAAATTTTCGACGATTCTTGGATAATATATTCTAGTTTGCCAATGACAAGCCTTCCCTCGTCCATCGAACGGCGCCGACTTATAATTTTTATTCATCGAGACGAAAAGGAACGTGCTCGGGACATAACGTAATTGACTCAAGTAATATTCTCGTTAATTATCAAGCACTTTTCCAAATTAGCCTCGAAGCTTTTACAATATTCCGCGCGAGGGTTGAAAATATTTCCGATAATGTTCTTTCTCGTCGATTTTCCATGTTCCTCCCTTGAGTACTAATATCGTCGGTAGAACGCGAATGAGAAGAAAAAAAATTCGTCTCGCACGGTAGTGACGAACGGTCGGTGAAAAGAGCACAAAGTGGTTGAAAAAGGAATAATAATAATGATAATAATAATAATAACGATAATAATAATAATGTCAAAAAATAAAAAAAGGGGAGAACTGTGATTCGACGAGTGAATGGCGCTTCGAAAGACCCGCGCTGGTGAAGCTCGGCCGGCGACGAAACAGACAAATTCCAAAGTTCTCTTTGAAGACGTAAAATAAATATAGCGCGCGTCTCGTTTCGCGACGTCGACGCTACAGGAGCAAGGAAGGAACGAACGTTCCTCTTTTTTTATTCGTTGACCTCAAGAGTCTCACATTTTTATCTCCCCTCTCTCGTTTTTTTTACCTCATTGTTCTCTTTACGAGAAATATTGCCAAGATCCGAGGGATTTTTCTCGGCAAGGGGAACAAAAAATCCGTCTGACAAGTACGAAAGATCGCAGCTTTTCTCGATCGGGGTAAGAAAAATAGTCGACGGTTCTATATGACAATATTTAAAAAAATACGTTTTCTTTTTTTTTTCTTTCTTTTTTCGAGGTTAACAAAAAAGTAAGAAATTTACCGCGAGGGGTGGATTATTTAAAGTTTGTTTGCGGCAGCTTGTTTCGGAGTTCGATTATTTTGCCACGATGGAAAATCCCTTTTGCCATCGGAATCGGAAATTACGCTCTCTCGAACAAATTTATAACCCTCGGACTTTATCCAACGTCCTTCCTCAGCCTCCTCTTCCTCGTTAAAGGGTCGCAACGATGGAACGATGACAGGCGCGACCTCTTGACCTTTTGTTTACGAGCCCTACCGTCAAAATGTGCGAATATATAATGTCGCGCGCAAAAGTCTCTCGACACCGAGTATAAAATAAGCAAATTGACGGATCATCCCTTAGGGAAGTGACCCGGAAGGCTCGTTGCTAATACGTTAATCAAACTCGACTTTTGACGACGTCCTTGCGAAAAAGTAAACAAGTTGAAAGAAAAAAAAATACAAAAAATAAAACGACGACGAAATTTCCATTCCTATGTAAATTTGATAATATTTTTAAATAATTATGGACCAACCCCTAAGCGAGAAAAGAAAAAAGAAAAAGTTGGATCGATCGATCGTCGGATCCGGGGCTTTCGTTAAGTCGGAACTTTCGGACGACCGATAGCGCGTGACAAAGCTTCCGCTGACTACCGCGAAACGATCAACCGGGCGAAATCCCTGAATGAGAGAGGAACCGAAGATAGAGTTAGAAGCACGTGAAGGGTGGGAGGGAGGGGTGGAAATTTAATGCGCAAACACAGTGTTTGCCAAGGCTGGACGAACGGGACTCGGGCACAACGCGCTCGGTAGGCGGCTAATCAAATGCCTCTAAGCCCGCGAGCCATTTACCAGCCGGCCAATAGAATATTACACTTGGCAATACCGTTCTATACAGACTTGGTACTATACGATCCTATATCGCTCCAGTTAGTAAACTAGCTATAGTTAAAATTTATATACACATACATAAACATCTATACAACTATATATATATATATAGTTGTATAATTGTACATATATGTTGTATATGTATGTATATATATATATATATATAGTTGTCTAACATAAGAGTGATCGCCGTTATACCATGAAAGCCCACGGGGGTAGTTACATTATACCGTAAACAGGAAGTGAAAATTGCAACGTAAATATCGTATTTTTTTTAAATTTTAATCAACGTATGTGATGTAACGAAAAAAGGAAGTATGATGAAAACGTGATTAAGAACGGACGAGACACGCTGATATATTTATGGAGGTAATAGAGGCATGATGAGAGAATAACGTATACAATATGTACGAATGAGATGAGAGAGGGAGAGAAAACGAGAGAGAGAGAGAGAGAAACGGGGGAGGGGATTGGAGGGTGTGGAATTAGAAGAGCTTCGAGGGGCTAATGGAGTTTTACAGTAGGTAGAGAGAAGGATATATTCCTCTCGCCAATTTTACTCCCGACACCAAGAACCCCCTTCCCCCCGTCTCTCATATCCTGCACTCTCCATCTCATTATTGAACTCTGCGTTACGCAATTGACATGCAAAGTTCATTAACGAGCCGGTAGCCGAGCTAATACGACTCTATACCCGGCTTTCTAGCTTAGTGAGCCATCGATGAAAAAAAAATCGGGAAAATCGATGATACGATTTTGGAAATGTGTGAAAAATCAATGGTAAATTTTAGTGTGAGGTACTTTTAACGATATTTGGGCCTCTTGGAATACGAAATATTCATTAATTTCCGTAGAAATAGAAAAAATCGCGAGAATATAATTTTCATGTTTTATCATGATTGAAATTCGACTTCCGTTCGATCGATTTATGTTTATTCGCAGCGTTTTGAAAATTCGAGATTGCTTCGGGTGATATTTGATCCGGGACTTATGCGATTATAATTCTACGAACCGGATCAAACGTGCGTTATGCCCAATTCTACGTTGAAACGTCAGATTGCCTCATTAATTTTGTACCCGGACGTGTCACTGTCTGCCACGGGCAATGGATTACGCGGTTCGATTTCACCAACATCCGCCGATTTCCAACGACCGAGCTAATGACATAACGAATTTATCGTGTATTTCACTCACACGAACGAACAACGAGATCGATACAAAATAAACAAAAATCCTAATGATTATTCGAAGAATTAATTATCTTGTCTTAAAAACAATTTCGAATTATTCTCAATCGTTGTATCAATTTATCGTCCAATAATTCATTCTTTACACACTTTTAATGATATTTTCAATGAATTTTTTACATTTCGATCATTCGCATTGACGATTTCAATCGACGTCAAAGCGAGAAGCTCGGGGCTATTTAAAATGCACGATATGTACTCGACTATATTAAGACGGTCGAAGCCAAGAACTTCGTCGTCGTCTTCGTCCCGAGCTACGCACTCGTGTATATATATATATATATATATATATATATATATATATACATATATATCTACACACATATTCTCGTCGTATCGAAGAATCGTCGACGATGCCTCGACGTATATATTCTCCATCCCCGGAACGCGTATACGAATCGATGCATCGAACCATTTGCCTTCCCATATCTACGTAACAGCTTCGCATTTTTCTCGTATAGAAATATACGTATATAGAAGCCACGTGGACTATAGACAAAAATTATATCTATAGATGATAAAAATGGCCTTCGCAAAATAGACATAACGGTGGTTTATATATATATATACACGTGTGTGTGTGTGTATATGATCGCTGGTGACGTCTGTCAGTAATGGTCGTCGTCACGTCGTTCTCAGTATACATAGTATTCGATATTATATATATATATTTATGTTGTATATCTAGTGCCCTCCATACGTCTAAGCGTATAGTACGTTTTCCTTCCCAGGTGGGTCATCACATATTCATCGAATCCCTCATTGATAATGATATATATACTGTACAGTTGATGTATATATATATGTATTGTGTGCAGACACTTGCACGTTTTTCAATCATTCATACTGGCTACATGGGCACCCTGCGATATAGGGTAAAGTCAGACAATATGGCCCAGGGTGATAAGAGAAAGTAGTAAAAAATGAGCAGAAAAAATCAGAAACGACATGTTTCGTTTTTTTGTTCACTTTTTTAACAAGATTTTAGGAGAAATTGAAACTTCGAGTGTCTTATTCGCGATCTCTGAAGAAATTCCGATCGCATAGGATCTTGAATTATCAAAAACATAAAAAATAGATTTCTCACTTTTTAAGCGTTTTAAAAGGGTGGCGAGTAGATTTAAAGAATGACGTTGAATTCGCAATTTATATGTCAAAAAGTGAAAAATTTGAATTCATTATTTGTTTTACTTATTTCGGTGGTCCAACTTAGCCAACCTTCCCCTATAATCACGTCTGCATAGATATATATATATATATCTATGATCAGCTATCTACGTGGTCGACTCGAGGTTCTCCGAATTCTTTTATATTTTACTGAGTGATTCTCCGAGCCAGAAAAGACTCGGAGGTGTCCGATAAAATTCTACTCGTCGTTTCTCTCGCTCTCCTTTTCCCGAGGTATTTCATCTATGCCTCATGGCTTTGAGATCATTCTCGTTCTCCTGTCGAATTACCCCTATCTATATATATATATATATATATATATATATATATATATAAAACCACCCTATCGTCCTCGACGACGTCGTCGTCGTCGTCGTTCGCCCTCGTCGGGCGTTCCGAAAATGCCTACGCGCGCTCATAAGTCGGCTCACGTATCGCCCGTGTCGTCGAACGTTCCTCCCATCATCGCACATATCAACCCAGCGCACCGGCGGCGTTTCACTCGCGTTCTATATAGATGACGCCTCTTTTTTCTTTTTCATTTCTTTTCTCTATTTTCTTTTTTTCAAGATCGCCATCTCTCTTTGCCATCCCGGTGTGTCGAGAGAAGACAGAGTGAAAATATCTCTTTCTCTCGTGTAAAAGCGTGAAGGAGACTGTCGTAGACACGCACGTATAGCTCGAATCCATTTTATCGATTGCGTTTAATTCGGACCCGAAAGACAAAAATATATATACCGTATATACGATGACAAATTTCTTGAAACCTTTTTTCGTTAACCTCTGCGCGTCGAGAAAATTCCCCCATGGACATTTCTTTTTTTTCACATTTTTTTCGATGAAAAATCCATCCGACGTTTTTTTTCATAAACACTCACGCGGACGCGTAAATAGATCGAAGTCGTCGATAAAATTGCCTCTACGCTCGCAAACCCTGTATATAGATATATTTTATAAGCGTATCGTTCACAATGCATCTCACTTTTGAGATAGCCATGCCAGTTTTCCTCGCGGCACCGATCGCGCGTGATGTGTCGATGATCGATCGTTTTCAATAAACTTGACCGTCGAGAGACCATCTCTCTCTCTCTCTCTCTCTCTCTCTCTCTCTCTCTCATTCTCTTTCAGGTTTTCTCTCGCGACAGCTATATAGACGCATAGCTGACACGCGAACGTCCGATACCTGAAAACCCTGAAAGGCTCGGGGCGAGGCGTCGATCAAAAATCTAATCAATCGAACGTCCCGTGCGTGTCGAGATCTGATTCGAAAAGGAAAAAAGAAAAACATCGCGTTATAAAGTCATTCATGTTCTTGTCACAATCAAACGGTAGATAATTCGATCGATAAAAAGTAATTAATGCCAGGTCGAAGGTTTCGGACACCTTGTTTTTTTTCGATCGTTTTCCTTTCTCTCTCTCTCTGTATATCCAGTTACAGAAATAGAAGAGACGAAAAAAGAGCGCGACCGTAGGAAAAAGGTTCTCCCTTAATTCGCGGAAAGAAAAAACTACCACCTGAAAGTCTTCGCGACCCAAGCGTTTTCGTTAGCTTTTCCCTCTCGTTGGACTTTAATTAATTTTCTAGCTTCGAAGAAAAAAAACGAAAGAAAAAAAACATGACCCGGTCAGTTTCTCGTGTTTCTTTCCCTCGCGTTTTTCTCTCTCACGACCCTTCTATTTTCATATAAGTAGGTATTATACCTTCGAATCAACGGACTGTTCTTTTTTCCAGAAAAATTTGCAATTTTTTTTTTACACACGGGAAAATTACGACGCGACTGTAATTCGTAAAAATGTATTAATTCCTTCTTTCCTTTATTTTGATTTTATTCCGTAAAAACTCGCAATATTTCCATTTCATTGCGACTATTATGAACACCGTTCTCTCGAATTTTTATTCGATCGTCCCGTGACGCGCTTGCATTGGTTTCCGCGTGGTTTGCAAACAGCGATTCCCAGCAGGATTGCGAACAAATCTAACGTTTTGTACATTGCCATGGGCAAACTCTATTCTCTTTCGTAATACCATATTCTCTCTATACATATATGTGGAAAGTAACGTTTGTATTATTAGGTATAGACGAAGGGTAGGAGGCCAGTACCGGGCAACACAATGAGCAACAGAGGGAAACGTGAGAGAGAGAGAGAGAGAGAGAGAGAGAGAGAGAGAGAGAGAGAGAGAGAGAGAGAGAGAGAGAGAGAGAGAGAGAGAGAGAGAGAGAGAGAGCGAGAGAGCGAGAGAGAGCAAGGGAGGAAGTAGTCTCTCTGCCGGCGTGTGCTCTACGAGCTATACACGGTTGCTCTAACCCCCCGAGCTCATGCATAATTCACGGTTGCTCGCCCTCTCTCCTCTCTCTCTCTCTCTCTCTCTCTCTCTCTCTCTCTCTCTCTCTCTCTCTCTCTCTTTCTCTCTCTCTCTCTCTCCTCTCTCTCCTCTCTCTCTCTCTCTCTCTCTCCGTCCAGCGTCCGAAACACACGAACACGTATACACACAGTTATCGACGTGTCCCGATTTCGAAGTTGTTTGCTTCGGCGGTTGTATACGATTCTATCGTGCAGCAGCAGCAGCAGCAGCAGGAACACCGTAGGAACCACGACTCTGCTTTCCTCCCTCAATCTGCCTTTATATCCCAGCCGATACAGGTAGCGCGTGTTCGATAATCATCCAATCTACCCCTCCGTCGTTCTCCAGAGATTTTGGAAGCCTAGAGTCGAAATTAGCCGAAAGGCATCGATAATAGAAAAACGTGAAGAAACAAAAAATCGTAAGATAATTTTTATCAATCCCTTGTCCCAACTCCTCAGCTATTAAATAAAAATTATAAATTATCGTAATATCGGGATGTGTTTGTTGAAAATCGAGCGTTTTTGGATTGTTTCGAGGGAAAATATCAATCCCATCGTATTATCGGGGTTGATATATTTATACCGAGGGAAGGGGGGATGAATTATGTAGAATGCACAGACGGTCTCGAGGTGCGATATGGAATATTATGCAGCCGGGGTTATTGGGCAGGGCCTCGAGGGTTTACAAAGTGTCGAGATTCACGCTCTCGATATTAATTAGTCCCCGAGCGTTCGCTCCGACACCTATATCAAACCCTAGAGACGACGCTCGACGAACGAGAGAGGATCCCGCGTCTATAGTTCGAGCTCACGTATGCATAGCGACAGATTGAATGTATGTTGAATGAGAAAGAATAAATTTACTAGACACAGATAGAGAGAAAGAGAGAGAGAGCGAGAGAGAGAGAGAGAGAGAGAGAGAGAGAATACGATGGAGCGAAAACGGTCACTTTTATAAATAATCCGATTTTCATCGAATCGAAAATATTTCTATTAATATTCGTGACATCGCGCGGTAAAAGACGAGAGATCGACGTTCCTAATCTTTCAGCTCTTTCGGTGATGTACGCGAGATTTTGTCCGTGTGTCTGGTCCATCGTGAGGATGCGAGAGATAGAGAGAGAGAGAGAAAGATAGAAATGAAGAGAGAAAGAAAGAGAGAGAGAGAGAGAGTAAGAGAGGACCGGAAACGAGATACGTCCGTTGGCTGGTGGCCAGAGTCGTGGCTATAACGCTCGAGACACACGGTTTCCACGAGTGCAAAGCGAACCGAGTCCGCGAACACACGCACGCGAATTCGAACGGTTGAATTCACCGCGACTGCCTGATTTTCCTCGTCGTGGCTTTACACCTCGATGAAACTCTCCGAGGCGTGAAGACGTATCATGGGGAAAAAAAATTATTATTTTCTTTTTTTTATTCTGTCTCTTTTTCTTCTTTTTTTCTCACCCCCTTCTTTTCTCCGCTTCATATCCTCTCTCTATCTCTCTCTCTCTCTCTCTCCCTCTCTCTCTTCCTCCTTCTGGCGAATTTCCGGGTTCGTTCGCTCCGACGATGCAACACGTCTTTCTCTCTCTCTCTCTCTCTCTCTCTTTCTCTCTATCGCATTCGCTTTTTTCCAACCCCTTATGTATCCCGTTACTCTTGTCACGTTTCAGATTCCAGCGGTGGCGGAAGAGGCGGCGGTGGTCGTGGCGGTGGTGGCGGAAATAGCGACGGGAGCGAGAGAAGAATGGTCGACATCACGCGAGATAAGCCGATTAAAGTTAACGTCAGGGTTCAGGTGCCGGTTCGCGATCATCCCAAGGTGAGACACGCCACGAGGCTATTTTCGTTTGCAATAAAACTGCACGCGCTCTTCCTGCTCGAAGACAATACCAGGATTTCCCGGTTTGTCTTTGAAACATCGGAAACCGAAAAAAAGTCATTATGTTTTATCTAAATTAGAATCCTAATTAAAATTATCATTTTATATAAACAAAATAATCATAATCATTATTTGTATCATTACTATTATTATTTTTCAGACGATTTGAAGTAATGATTTTGTTTTTGTTTTTTTATTTTCATCCCTCGATAATTATCAACGACACACAGGAAATATTTTGCTCGATATTTTATTTCGTCGAGAAATTGATATCGGGCGTAATTTTTCGTACGTACGTGTGTCCAGTTGGACATGAGTAATAAGATTATTTAGGTGACGTCGTGCAACGTATAATGGTAGGGAAAACAAAGAGAAACGGAGACACACCGGATGTCTAGCACAGCGGAGCGAGAGGTGCCAACCTGCCACGGTACCGGATGGGCCAATTTGTCTTGGTTAACCCCGGAAACGTTTCGGTTTACCCCCTCGCGACACCACCGTCCTCATATCAACCCCACGGACAACAATGATATATATATATATGTCTGTATACACATTCATAAACGTATATGCATCACGTTTTGCCTCTCGACGTAACCAACCTCGACCAATTCCTTCGGTCGTTCTCTCGTCGACAAAATCTCAGTTACTAAAATCAAACCAAAAAAATATATTACGTATGTATACCTCGCGATCGCAACGTGCGATAAACTCCACGAATCCGTCGGAACGATAAAAAGCAAATTTTGAAAATTCAACGAAGAAAATTTATCGTCGGTAAATATTTCATTATTTCGAAAAAAAAAATAAAAATTCGTAAAATCAATCGATCTTGCGAAATAATTTGTCTCGAGTAATAAAAATCGAACGTTAGATCAAAAAATCATCCGAACGATCTTCGCTATCTACTTTCACCTCGTACGAAAGTTTCCTGACTTTTTGTCGTACCTTCGTACGAGCGACTGTCGCTCGAGTCACGAATCGATCGAAAAAGATTAATTTACGCTCGAATCCTTCGCGGTAAAAGTCTTCATCGTGATCCACCGATATATCGCTCTAAGGATTTTTCATTGTCACTAGACGAAGGAAAAGAGAGAGAGAGTTAGTTCGAAATCTAGGAGAAAAATAGAAATCCTGCACAGCTCTCTCGTCTAAATCTACCCTTTCTTTCCCCCGCTCGACCAACCCGCCATCTGTCTTACTTAAGGTTTAATGGAGCTCAAAGGTGAGGTGCATTGGGACCAAGACCGATGCACGCTACCACGTCTTAACTTCGCGTCGACGCGAACTATTTCTCGACGATCCGCGTCAATCGCGACGTTGACAAAGATTTCCTCCAAAAAAAAAAAATTCTTAAACAATTTACAATGATATAAGTTTTTCCGTTACAATTACTTCGAGCTCTTCGTACGAATTTAGCTCGCGAGATATCCTTCGCAGATGGAATGGATTTTTCGTTTTAATTATAAATCGTGATTTTAATTAACCTCGTGATATTAAACCGCGTATATACGAAACGCCTGTCCGTCATTTTGGGAAAACGTGAACGCGCACCAATGATTCATCGTCGTTCGCTCGCGAGGCACGGATTAAATCTATATGGTGATGCATTAGATAGGAGAGGTGGCAGCCCTTGGCTTAATAAATCTCATTTAGATAGCCGCACTCGTGCCGCACTGACTCTTGCGCAGCCGGTCTACGTAATTCTTATGTATATATCTATATATACATATGCATGTATTAATATATATATATATATATATATGTATATATATATATATATACACACATGTATTTATAAATATATATAGATATGTACGTATAGTACGCGTTATTACAGGCTTATAACCCGTACGCGTAAATCACGTAGCCGCGGTACTTTACCTCGTATTCCGTCCCAACCGACACCCTACCCCCTCTCCCCCGTTCTTCACCCTTTACGCGATAACTTAATTAGGCGGTAAAGCATCCGGACCGTTAACTCCCCGTGTGTGTACGTCTCGTAACATTAAAACTCGAGCAAGCGCACCATCGCGCGTCAATAAAGCACAGCCGTAAAAAAAAGAATTAAAAAAATATATATAAAAAAAAAGGCATTAAGCTTCGTTGAGCAAGAGAGAAAAATTCGTTAAACAAAAATTATTCATAATTATTACGACGAAAAAGCGCGAATGAAGATTAAAATAATAATTCGAAAATTCATCGATCGCGTGACAATTATTTTGGGAATTATTAATGGTCATTATGAAAAGCAATTAACGAGTGGAAATAACAATAGTTCGTATCGATTATCGATCGGTTTTGTCGAATAATTGATATATAAGTAAATTTGGTCAAGAGAGAGAGAGAGAGAAAGAGAGAGAAAGAAAAAGAGAGAGAAAGAGAAAGAGAGAGGGGGTATATTATGCAGGATATGGGTAGAGTCGCCGAGTGCACGAGAACGTGTAAGGAGCAACGAAAATGCCTATTATCAGACTCGTTGACCCGAATTACTCGAAGCACCTGCTGAACGTACACGTTCAATTAAAGACTTTTGCCAACAACCAACTCCGCCCTGTGGCGCTCAACCCTTTCTGCTATCTCTCTGTTCCCCTCTCTCCCTTTCTCGCTCTCTCTCTCTCTCTCTCTCACACACACACAGACCTTCGAGCTTCGATACGCCCACGAGAGAACTAACGAGAGTTCTCATCTACACAGGCAGCAGGTTGTTATAAAGTTCCGCGACCAACACAGTCTCGTCGCTCTCCGAACTGGCGCGTCGCCGCTCTTTTTTTAATCCGTCTAATTTCTTTTTCAATTTCGTGTCGTTTTCTTTTTTGTTTTTTTCTTTTTCGTTCTTCTTTTTTACATGATTCATTATTCAGTAACGACATCGTAGACACCGTGATTAAACAACGTCGCGCTAAATTGCACGAAACGAGGTATCGCTAAGGAAAATTGAAAAATATTCGCGAACGAGTATATAAATGTCGTATTTTGTTTTTCTTTTTCTTTTATTTTTTTTTTTTCGTTAAAATTACTTTGAGAAAACTTTTACAAAAATTTGTCCTAATTTTTCATTTTTCCTATCCGTCGTTTTCGTTCTCGCTCGAGACACGCGAAGTAGCTCAAAGCGAATCGATAAACGGTGTCTCCTCCCGCTCCAAAGCTCTCGCCCCATCCTTTTCTTCTCGGTCTTTCGTGGGTCCTACGCTTCACAGTTCTCGGACCGAGGAAAACCGGACAATGTCCGCGAAAGCCTCGGCGCGGACTTAACTTCTCGTACTCTTCTCCTGTTCTCTTGCTTCATTCGTTGCTGTTATATATATATATATATATATATATATATACGCGTCCCGTTAAATTGGACGCTGGAATTGAGATTCTCGTCCGGTCTCCAAGGGTACCAGAAAAGGGGCCTGAAGGCATAAATGACTCTCTCTCTCGCTGTCTTGTCTCCCATTTACAGCTCACCGTTACCTTCTATTAATTAAAGGAGTTATAACGTACGTACCAACACCATCAATTCCCGAATTAACGACATAACTATATTCTCATCGTTCGTCGACACGAAAAAAATTCTCTCCTTCACTAGCGAAAACTATATCTTTCATTCGTTTTCATATTTCTCTTTTTGTCTTCCTCTCGACTCTTTGCAGTTCAATTTCGTCGGCAAACTGCTCGGACCGAAAGGAAATTCGTTGAAACGATTGCAGGAGGAGACCGGCTGCAAGATGGCCGTGCTTGGACGAGGATCTATGAAAGATCGACAAAAGGTAAGTTCCTTCGTTATTGTAAATTACTATTATTATTATTATTATTATTTATTGATCGCAAAAAAATATATTTAAAAAAATCCAATTTACCAAATTTGATGAATTTTTTTTATATCCGTGATTGTAATCCTCCTTAATCCAGAAATTAGAAAAAAATTCATTCCTCTTTCCTCCCCCATTTGGGATATGGCGCGATTACTAAACGCATATCAATTACCTCGCCTGAATATCCGGGTCAACAATTCGTTATTCGAGGCAGGAACTCCTCTACCCCTCGTTTACCGGCCTCCGGCATTTATTTCTGGCGCTGTCGTGCCAGCATCGATTTCGATGGACGAGCAGATACAAAACGGGAAATCCAACAGCCGTATACATAATATATATCTACATAAATACGTGAATATATATATATATATATATATATATATATATATATATATATACGTGTATAGAAATTTAAGCGAGTCCGTACGAGCGTTCATGCGTTACGTGTCGATATGCAATTTCGTTCTGCGGCGAACACGTTGAACACGCGGTGTGTTATATTATCTTCCTAATTTAGATGGCGCGGGGATCGGTTGCAATTCTCATTGTTGCGGAATTCAACGATATCCGATTTTCCATCGATTTGTTTCATATACGTGTGTGTGTTTCCTTCGACGTTGTTTGAGTTGGCGAACGCGTGACGGAAGAGGGATGAACGGGGTGATGAAGAAACACACGCTCGTTCCCGGATGGGTAAAATAATTTCGCGTTAACCGCAAGTTCAATGGTTGCATACGGAAACTGGGAACAAAGTTGTCCCAAAGCCCTCTCGACTCCCAAATTATCGTCGAAAGTTCGTGTAAGTGGGCACCTGCTTCGCTATGTTCCATCGAGAGGAGGAGGAAGAGGGCCTTGCAACATTCGAGACCTTGGAGACTTCGGACTCTCCTCCATCTTTCTCTTATGGCAAAGACTTTGTAGACACTCGTTCTCTTCGTCTCTCGTTACTAATTGTAAACTACCCTTCTCACCTAGGTCGTGGCTATTACGTGTATATATATATATATATATATTTTCCTTATATATTTCATTATATATATATATATATATATAAGGAAATTCTATTCCATACTGTAAATATATATATATATGTATATATGTGTGTGTATGTGTGTGTGTATGTATGTGTATGGACGCGATAAGAGATACGTCTGCAGATCTCGTACGTAAAAGCTCGGCCTTACCCAAACCCCAGCGCCTCGACGATGCGACTTTAATTGCTTCCTTAATTAAAAGCTGTACGTCTCACTCGAAAAGCGAAATCGCCGAGGTACCGTGGGCATAAAGTCTACCGTGCGACGGAAAATCTTTCCTGAAAATCAGCACGTTTTCCCCAGTTACCAAATGTTTCATGTATTAATCGAGAACTCGAGGCGCGATCGTTAAGATCGCTGAAATCTAACGATTTTTCATTAATCGTTCCTAAAGTCGTTAATTTTTCGAATTTGTAAAGTGTTGGTCGAAAAAGTTTGGAGACTTTCTGAATTTATAGGATTTTAGGAAAGAATCGGTACGATTTGTTATTTTGAAAAAATGTGATATTTGCTAATTTTTTCGAGTAAATATTATTCTTAGTATTTTTATTAATTACCTAGTCGGATGTTGTAATAGCTTAGGTGTTGTTATACGCGAGATTTGATTGGTGACGATCTTGTGTATTTATTAACCTAGCGAATTTTCCCTCTGGAGAGTAAATCGTGCTTCATAAGTGAAATGATCGTTATAAATCCAATTAGAGCGACAAGCATCGGGGTCCGCGGGCTCTCGTTGAAACCGTACGAGAGCAAGCAACGACGATTTTCCATGCACCGTTTCTAGGATATAATATACTTGCGCTCCACAGGGATGCAAATGAACCGAGTACAAAGAGCTCTTACGCAAACCTCTGGTCTACCTTTATCTATCTCCGTCTCACGACTCTCTTTCCCTTCTCTCTGTCTCACCCACTAGCTAATTCTATTTGCAGGCTGTGAGACGGTGTACAATTACCCATGCACTAAATTGATATCAATTATTAATAATAATTGAAAGCTCTCGTGTCCCTCCTTTCGATAATGGACAGCCATATTCGCAAAGAAATTTATTAGCATAATTCCATTGCGAAGAACCTTTCGTCGCTTCTTCCATTGATAAATCGTTCAACGAACGATAATAAGAAAAATGTAATAAAACAGAAAAAAAAACATGCAAAGTAAGGAAAAATAAAAATATTTGATTTTTTTTACGAATAATAATGAAATTGAATATTAAAATAAATCAAAAAGAATTTACGAAGCAACGAGGAATAAAAATCTTGGATTTTTTTGTGCATGAAAACATTTTCGAGGCTTTTTGTGAAAAGAAATGGGACTAGGAACGACGGTAAATTTTTCATAGGTCGCGCATGCCGAGGGGGTATAAAGTATGTAACGATACTTGCGTTTAATCATGTAAAATTTTGCGGTTCGCAGGAGGAAGAGCTCCGAGTCAGCGGGGATCCAAAATTCTCTCATCTCATGGAAGATTTACACGTTGAGATATCTGCGTTCGCAACACCGGCGGAAGCTCATGCGCGAATCGCGTGGGCCCTGGCAGAAGTGGGTCGGTTCCTCGTTCCGGTAAGCGGCAAAACACGTTTTCGTACGTTGCGAGACGAGAACGAAAAAAAAAAAAAAAAATATTTCTCCCCCGGTTTTCTTATCTCTTCAAAGTTCAACACCGGAAACGACTAATATTTAGCGACCTCCGTCGTAAAATATCGCAATTTTCGTTTTTGTTTTCGCTTGCAAAATTGCGATAATACCGCGAGGTCAAAATTCTCGATGAAAAATCGACCAGGAGGGGATTTTCTTCGTATAAAAATCGTTCGAAATTGTTTCTCATTTCGCATCGACTTTTACGACTAATCGGTAAAATCTTTAACGTTTTAAAACAATCCCCAAACGAAATTTACTTGTTTCTCTCTCTCTCCCTCTCGTTCGAATTTTCTTTTTTTTTAGTACGAGCGTTCGATTTTTACGAGAATCGAAGCTCGAGAACGTTAGCTAGAATGCATACAACGTTTTACAAACCTTGTAAAAGACACACAAAAAAAGCCCTTCGACTAACTACGTTGATACGTTATTAGCCGAGTGTACTCTCCTTCGACCTATAAAATCGAGCTATAAAACAACAAAATCGCATCTCGATCGCGCTAGTCATTGGGGGTTGTCGTTGTAACCAACAAAATCCTTCTGTTATTACCCCAGCGATCAGTTTCTAGACGAATTCTAGAGAATTTTAGCCCGAGATCGAGTCAAAATATCTTCTCTAAGGAAAGTTCAATTTTTTAATGTTCGTTTTTTCGTTCTTCTAATTTAAAAAATTTCTTTTTTCCTTCATTATTAACAAAAATGAAAATCAAAATAAAAACACCCTCTAAAGAAGCTTTTTTTGTTCGCTCGTCGTTCAGCGAAAAAAATTCGTCCAAAGGCTAGGGGAAACAACGAGGCTGGCAAATGTTCCGGATCCTGGCTTTCTCTCCCTCGTGTCCATACGTATATATATCCGCGCGATGCTGTACGGGAACAAAGAACGGTTTGCATTCATCGAGCCGAGCTCGCTCGGTGTACTTGCAGTCTAAACACAACCGCAAGAGAAACCACCAGGGTTCCCTCTGCGCCCAAATTATATCATTTACACTCGTGCGCCCGCACACACACATTCACACATAGTTACACACAGACATCGAGTGGACCACGAGGTGAATTCGCAAAAGTTACGTGGAGAAACATAGCCTGAACTCCCTCTCCACCTTTCGGAAGTCGTCATTGTTATAACCGCGTCGTATTAATTCATTACCGTACCGTTAATTAGTCGTTCCTTTCTATTCGACCAATAAAATTCTCCGGAGATATTATCACGAGAATTTTCGACGCTTTTTTAACCGATCGTTGAATAATTATTCGTTAAAATATATTTTTCCGTAGACAAACGTTAATATGTTTTTGATTCGATCCACATTTTTTTAACAACGCAATTTTCGTGGATGTTTCTCTCGAGTCGTATCTTTGGTTTTTTTTTGTTCACTACATTTACAGTTGCTTTTCGTTCGACTCGTTTCCTCATTGACGTCGTCGTAATTGCCTGATATCCATTAACTCGGTTTCTGTTTTCGAGTTTAATGAAAGAAAGAACGGTGTAGGAAGAAAATAAATCTCTCGAGGGTGGAATAGGTAGACGTTGTACGTTAGTGACTGAATGGACGAAAAGAAGAAGAGATGGAGGAGTAGGGAAGAGAAATTGTTCTCATTTTTATCCAATAGCAGATGGGGGAAGTGGGCCTGTATATCGCGACGTGGAGTGTGCGGTTCTGATTCTGTTCCCGGCTGGTCGCTACGAAGGTGGATGCAATTATCGCGCAATCAGTGGAAATCACGAAATGGCGGAAAGAGCAATCGAGAGAGAGAGAGAGAGAGAGCGAGTTTGGGAAATTCAGTAATTATCGAGGCTTATCTTCCATCTTCGACGGTGTATCCTGCCACTCGAACGTTTACAACGGATTTAGCTCTATTATGAGATCCGAAACATTGATTCAAATTCCAACCTTTATTAAAAAAAAAAAAGAAAGAAAAAAAACAAACAGAATCCTCGTTAACATTTATTATTCTCCTACGTCCATCGAAACGTTCGTAAAACTAAAAATTCACTCGACTCATTTTTCTTCCAGTCATCGTTCTCCCGTTATTGGCTTCGGTCCATTAATTTTTTATTCAAAGGGAAAACTCGAGGTATACCGGGGGAAATAAGACGAGAGACTCGTCGTTAACGAAACTTTCATGACACTTTAAGGGAGGGAGTACAGGGGGGATGGGAGAGAGAGAGCCTGGTAGTAGAGGGATGTTTCCCAACGAGGGTGAAATCAACGACACGTAAAGACTATAAATTTTAGGATTACAACGACGACATAAGACAGGAACAAATGTGGGAGATGCAAATACTGAGCACACAGCAGGGTCGCGAGGGCTCCTATCAGACAACGGACGCACCATCGAGTCCCGAGACAGGCTCGGAGGCAGCTAGCTCGCCCACTTCCAGCATCACGATGAACTCACTCGAGGGACAAGAAACCTCGGCACCGAGGCCCAGTCCCTCGCCCCCTCACCCGACAACCCTGAAGACTCAAGGTGCGCCACTTCAGCCAGTGACGTCGACGCTAGGTGAGCATCTGCCGAGATTTGAACTCGAGAAGTGGCACTTTGAAGCTTTCCTTATATACAGTCGACTACTTGCACCCAGATTTCTCCATCTCCTCTTTCTTCCTCCCCGTTGTATAAATTCCCCTTGGAATAAGAACATCGATGTAGCGAGAACTAATTCCATGGCAAATAATAAATCGATATGCGACCAAAGAAAAATCACAAGGGTAAGTAATTGATTTCATAGCATCGATGGAACGATAAAACTTGAAAAATAATGACACTAATTAAAATTTCTATAGAAATTTTCTGTCATAAGAAAATATAAGACAAGGATTCTGATTTTATTAACGCAAAGTTTCAGAGCCCATATTCTTCCATATAGTACAATCCATCATCCCAAGAACCATGGGAATTCCACGATATAGGAAAAATCATAAAGTTGGAATCTTGCTTCACGTTTCTACGTACCTCGATCGATCCAACTCCCGAAATGTTCCACATCGAGGGACGTCCTTCGAAGAAAACCTTCTTTCTCATCCCTCTCTCTTTCTCTCTCTTCACTGTCTTTCGTTTTATACCTTTTTTACCATCCACCTAGTTCCTATCTATTCTCTTTCTCTCTCTCTCTCTCTCTCTCTCTATGTCCCTGTCTCTCGCTCTTTTTCTCATTAGAGTCTCGATGAGACACGATTTTATCAGAGTGCCGTCTCCGTGTGTTGGCAGGGGGTCGAAAGCGACCATTACTGCCGGGAGCGAGACCCGCGATGTCACCAACGAAACGTACCGTCATGTCGCTTCTGGCTCGTGCTCGTGCTGCCCAAAACAAAGAGCCACTACAGCCACCACCCTCGATCGTTGGTGTCGGTGCTCATCCTCAATCCTCCAGTTCCCTCATACAAGCGAGTCTACAGATGCCGGCTGGTGGTGGCTGCTTGCAACCAGGAACCCAGCAGCAAGTCTCCCAGCAGCAAGTGATAGGTGCCGGAGGTGTTGGACAGCCGGTTGCACCTCAGCAGCTTCAGCTCGTCGGACAATCGGTCGCCCAACAAACGGCCCAGCACACTGCGGCTTCCCAACAACGTCAGACCATCATACCGCAACACTCGCAACACCAAGTATTACCACCGGCGTTACACGGCCTGATACATGCACAGTGAGTATAGCATACGAGCAAGACGAATCCACCCTCGCGATACAAACGACTTTCTTCGTACGAGACAAAGAAAAAAACCACGAAATCTGCAGAATCGTGAATAATCGAACGATAGATGGAATCGAGAATAACGACGAAGTAATAGAAGGAGATGGAGAGATTTATATCGACAGAAATTTTCTAGCTGGAAAATTTATGGCGACGCGATTACTTTTTCGTTCTTTGAATAAATTTTTGAAGTTTTTGTCAATGATTTTGAGATAAGTTTTGAAAAGTTGCTGAGAAGTAAAGAGAGATTTATTTCTAACGAAGATTCTTAGAAGCGGATCGAGGGGTTGGTTTTACTTCTTTTTTGTTCATACGTATCGTTCTAACATCCCTTAATATTCTATAGCTCGACGTATACGCTCGAGTCTCTGAAAGCTCTCCGTAGTGTCGTTAAGCCAAAGTGAAATGTTCGTAGTGACGACGTAGTCTCTCTCTCTCCTTTTGGAATTGCTAGACACCCACACACATACTCGGCACTCTCCGCGTTGAAATGAGGCTTGTTAGCATGCGCGGATGACATGATCGAATTAACTTTGACGCATGAGCTTCCTCATCTTCTTCGTGTACCCGCCCCTAATTCAGCTGCATTATTCTTGATAAAGTAAAGAAAAAGAGTATGAAACAAAACGAAAAAAAAAAGGAAAAAAAGAAACGAAAGATAAAAGAAATATGGACCGAGGAGGCCGCGCGGAAAGAAATTCGCTCAAAGGAAACGAGTCAGTAGTACGACTCAACGTTTCGTCGGACCGTGAAATTTCTTCAAAAAATTTTTCTTTACTATTTAAATTCCCTTCGACGTGGATACTTTTTGTTTTGTTTCGGTACGATATTTATTTTTTACGTACGAAATCCTGTACAACGTCGTGATCGTTGTAACTTTAATATAAAACACAACCACCAAAACCACCAACCAACCTATGGATGTGAGAAACAACGTCTTGGTCTAATTAAAGCGTTGCCCTTGGAACAACTGTTTCAGGAGAGCTGCCGGTGGGCCGACGGTGGTACCGATGCTACGGGAGGATTTCATGGCAGGCGTGAACCTTGTTTAAATGTGTACGTGCACCGGGTCCAAAATTTCCACATAGCGTGAATTTTTTTCGTATTAATGATAATATTAATGATAACGTTAACATAATAATTAATTATGTGAAAGAAAAAAAAGCAAGGGAGAGACGAGGGACGAATTATTGGCGAGGTGTCTCGATCGACGAAAGCATTTTGAGAACGTTAAAAAAGAAACAAGCAAGCAAAGGAAGAGAAGCGAAGTAAAAAAAATTGTACCTCGAAATATGAACGAGCCTACGAATCGTCAAAAATCGTAAACCTTCAATGAAAAAAAAATACTATTGGTGTGATAAGCGCGTTATAACTACGTAGATCGTTGAAATAACGATAGTTATATATTTACGCGTCGTTTTCATTTCGTCGTTGCGACGCTTAAAAGTTTATATTACAAACGTTGACGGAGTAAAAAAAACGCCGCAGTAGCAAAAAAAAAAAGAAACGAAGAGGAAATGGAAAATGAAATAGACGGTAAGACGCGAGAAATATGAATAGTTCACTCGAGTAAGCCGATAAGGCGTTATTCTCGTAAGTACCGTTCGTTGCAATTTCGAACGATAACGAGTGACGAAGAGCAAGAAGCGAAAGCCGAAGGGAAGAAACGAAACTGTACAAAGCTCGCGCTTTTTTCATCGTAGTTAGCGCGCCCTTGCACAAACGAGAATCGTTCTCTGTTTATTGTTTCGCTACGTTCTGTGTGTCACTCGATGGGAAAAGCATACTACTAATGAAACACGCGCTTTTAAAGAGCCGGAATGTCGTCGAGGCTATATATATATATATATACATAAAAAAAGGATATATATATAGATGAAACATTCTTTATCGATCCAGCCATTTTCTTTGCGCACTTTCTTCATAAATTTACCGAAGTAAAATTGAATTAAGCGGATGAATAAAATTACGACGAGCTTCTTTAAGAAGATTAATGAAAAACGAGAGACGAATTTTATCTCGATTAATATTTTGTATTTTTCTTCTTTTTTTTTAAGAACAATGACTGGATTTTTATAGAATGTATCGAATATATACAGACACGTCACCCGCTAAACCTGCGAAAGTATTACGAATATAAATGTACGTCATTTATTGTTGTGACATACAGGAATATTCCTTCATTGAAATGACTGTTTTATCGAACGAATATTAGAAAAGCGCGTGGATCAATCGATCGATAAGCACGCGATCATCGAAAATATCCGATTTATCATTGATTAGAGACAAACGTGAGAAAAAGGGAAATTACAAAAATGAACAAAGCTTAAAAAAAATGATAGAATACCCATTAGCACGTAGAATCGCTGCCACGTCCGGACAAAAAAAAAGAACATAATTTAGGGCCTAATATTCTCGGTCCTACAATCGACCTAAGCAACGCAGTATTAAATCAATCAAAGGTGTGTCTCATTCAAATTTCACCGTGATAAACCACACGAATCGGTGAGAAGCAAATAAAGAAAAACAAAAAATAAAAAAATAAAAACGAGCCAAGGAAAAAAAAAAGCAAATGAAAAAGGAAGATAATAATTTGACATATCATTGCCTCTGTATTTTCTCCCTCGATCCAACGGAGGATCGTCTAATCGAGCTTGCCAGACAAGCTCGAAGAAAGAAAGCAAAACAAAAAAAAAGAAAATGAATTATAAGAAAAGACGTTTTTCACGATCTAATGTATTATTATCTAATCATCGGCTATGTATTACAATGATATATATACATATAAATATGTATATCGACGCATGCTCGTTCGGCGCTCATTCGAAACTATACATAGGGTATATATATGTGTAATATGTATTTTTTAAATAAAAAAAAGAAGCGTAAAACAAAAAAAAACAACGCACGATAAAAGAAAAACGAACGATTAAAAAATATGACAAAATAATTTCGCGGGTGCATCGAATTGTTTCATCGCTGACTATTGAATTATTAGGGGCTGAAATAATCATGGGAAAAAAAACAAAAGAAAAACAAAAAGAAAACAAAGATACGAAAATATTATCGAAACCGAAGCTTGTCCTTCTTCTCTCAGTTCGTATATATTAATTGCATAAAAAAGAAGAAAAAAAAACTCTTAATATTCTCCGCGAAGTGACCGCAAACTGTACACAGATGAGATTGTCACTCCGGAAAAAGAGAGGGAAAAAAGGGAGAGCGATTTGAGTACGAAGGAGTAAACAAAAAAAAACAAAAAAATTAAAAATTTAAACGCTAATTATTGTACATAAGTAAATGAGAAATAATTCAAGGAGGGTCATACGAGAAACTGGCGTATTTGCACGGACCAAACAGCTTATGTTTTAGATTATTCCCGTTCTCTGTGTCCCCTCCGTCGTCACGAAAAAAAAGAAGCTTCTTCGTTTATAATTATCGTACATTGTCGTTCGATATGATAGATAACGAATTGGACATTGTTAGAGATTGTCCGGACGAAAGGAGAAACGAAAAAAACAACAAAAAAAACAAAAAAACAATTGTTAACCAAAATAATCATTTTCCTTCAAGTACGACGATCATTAAGTTTCCGAATGTATAAACATGTTGACCCCAGGCTAAAAAAACATTCGTCGATGTATAACTCGTAGGTGAATTAAATCTAAGTGTACCCTCTTTCCTCCGCACGTTCCCCTAAAACTTATCGCATAAATCTCCCCGAAGTTTATTAAGATTTGAGCTTCCCTCTATCGTACCCGCCCTTAGTCCGAAATTTATCGAGCCAATAAAAATTTATACGCCATTCCCAGAATTCAAATGAGATCTGATCTCCATCAACCCCCACCCCCCACCCCCTTTATGCCTTAGATTCTAGATTCGAGGAGTAATTGTACTATAATCGAGAAGAAACGAAGGTGCTTCGATAATTAATTAAAGAAAGAACAAGCTACATTGCAACCCCTCTCGTAGTATTCCTAAAACGTGTGTTTATATCCCTTTTACCCCCCACTTTCCCCGATTAAACGTAGTTACGCTGTCATGAAACTCAAATTCTAAAAAAAAATATGTAATCTAGTCGAGAAAACGCGCAGATACGACGACACGAATACACGAGAGAGTCTTGGTGTGATATTTTTTGAACTATACGATTAAAACAGGGCGTATTAATTGAAAACGTTTTTTCTTTAACGAAAATACATAACTACTATTGTTAACTTATTTTATTCACATATATATATATATACGAATAAAATAAATTAACAAAGGAATATATATATATAATGTTAATAAATCTATATGGATTCTTCGCATATGCGTCTGATTTTAATAAAAATTAAAATTAAAAAAAATTAAAATAAAGGAATGCGAGAGAGGGAATTGTCGAGGATCTATCGAGCACGTTCTCGTTCTCGTTCCCTCTCTTCGCGAAACAGGCCCAACTTCTCTGCAATTGCTGATAAAAAAAACCGTATTAGTGTTAACGAAGAAACGAAGCAAACCCAAACCCCACATTTAACTAATTACGCCAAGTAAAATGTATATTCGTCGTCCTTTCGCGCGGCAAAAGCGCGATTGTGACTATCGATATTTAAGATTGTAATAACGATGTTAAATTAATTCAGATTATTATCTAGTCGATGTAATAAACAAAACGAAAAAAAATCATGACTCCCCCCAAAACACAAGACCCTTATATCCATTAAACATTACTTCAATGGTATTAATATTGTCCGTATAAAAGAAAAATTTATAAATAAATCCATGCGTAATTTCCTTGCAAATGACAAATAATGTTTAACGACCCTTGTACCATTAGTTAATACAGCGAGCGTGACGAATCACTCGATCAATCTCTCGTCGTTGAAAGGCTCATGGCATTTATAATTTTTGTTTTTTATTCTTTTCTTTCGTCGCGCGCTCGAGTTTCACACGAGAAAGCTTTTTGTTATCTTTGTTACCGCAAACTTTTCCGACAGCAGATTTAATCTTCGAAGTAGCCGGAAATGGACCTTAGTGACAAAGCCGTTCAGGTGACCACTTGGGAAAATGTCGAGTTAACGTTTTCGCCGAAAATGACATTATTAAAGTTTTTCGGTGGCTGCGAAACGTCGAGAGGACGTAAAGCTCCTGTCGGCGGGTCGAATAGCTTGACGCTGTTGAAAAGCTGTCCAGGCCAGTTCCCTCCACTGCGAATGTATAGCCGAGTGGTGGACCGTGTGCAAGAGAGAACCTTTGTCCAGCTTGAAATGAAAGGGGGACCCTCTCGAAGTTTCCAATTTGCCACACGTTCAACGAGCCGTGTGGAAATGGTGGCGGGTGATCGGGAGAAATAGGCAACTCAATATTGGGTTGGTGCCGAAACGATACAATTTTGTTGCTTCCAATATGCAAGCTCACGATTCTTTTTTTTTTAACACCCCTAGCGAAGCACTGAAATTCGTGAAAGATGTTCGTCGATACTTATTAAAATAGTGATATAAAAAAAACCAATAGCACTTTGTATACGAATATGTTCGTAGAATATTATAAAGATTATATATGTATATAGATATATCCGAGGCTATCAGAGTTAGATGCTATTCAGATAACAAGATTTTTACGCTGTATTATAAATTAATTAATGTTAGAAATTATGACGACTAAATGAGTAAATGTAAATAAAATAACTAACTCTGAGAGTCGTATATGTATATAGTTATATACGCTGAATTATGGAACATCAACGCTATTCCAGTATTTATTATTCGTTATTATAGTTGAGTAAAAAATCGATGCAGGAAAAAAACTATGTTTTAACCTTTTTGAAAATGGCCGCCATTAGTTATGAACAAACGCCACGCGCGAAGGCTCTTGGGAGTCATTCAGCCGTGGGACTTGGCCGCGACAGGACGTAGGTGAACAAGCTCTGGATAATTATCGCGATTACTTTCGAAAAGATCGTGTCGACGTTGCAGAATACGTTCGCGAATCGAGTTTAGTTCCTTATATTCCTCCTCAACTTTCTTTTTATACCGATTTCAGAAGATTTGCACGCGTTGGAGCTTTGTGAACGAAGGCCAAGATCGCGGCTGCACTAGGCGCATAGTCCGGTGAGTCGCGATATATTTCTCGTTTCAATTGATTAAAATAAACGTTACTATAGTCGACAATATTTGCTCGGTTGCGGGAATACCGTATCGATATTCATAAACGTTTGTAACGGGGCTTGTAATTAAAAAATTATACCAGTCTCTTTTTCGGAAAAGTTTCTCTGGCTTTTCTGTTGCATGAGTGCCTTTGGCGCTCGCGCGTGTACGCAGTCGCGAACAAGATGGCCGAGCGGAAGCTTCGTAAAGTATACCGCGCTCGAGTTCGTTATAAACAAAGTTATAAAGTGTCGTAAAAAATGACATTAAAGAGTTGTAAAAGCATATTCAATGCGAAGAGAAACACGGCTACATTTCACAATCTGAGGGCATAGCAAGGACACGACGAGGTAAGAGGTAAGCGATGAAAAATAATTTATTGAGCGTACGAAAGCTTCGTGCACGCTGGTTGCATGGAATTGTCGAAACTTCTCGAAGTAAATAAAAAATGTGTTCAGTTTTGTTCAACACCTTATAAACAATATGGGCTCACGATCAAATATGTCTCACAACGAACAAGTCGACAAAAAAGTAGCTTGACAAATTTATTGACACTAGTTCACTTAACAGTTACACTCTACGACTCTATTCTCTCGCTCTCTCTCACTTAAAAAATTAACAATTGTATTTAAACACCCGCACATCGAGTTCTTGTGTACTTAGTAATCGCGAAGAAAAAGTTTTTTTTATTTTATCTCGAAATTCTACCGATGTTTATCACGATCGTGCAGTTCAAGTTATCCTTCGTGTGAAAGAAAATGAAAGAACAGGAAAAGAAAAAAGAATTATGAGATAAATCTCAATATGCGTGAAGTATTGTTTCGATTTTTTTTTTTCAATTACAGGCTAGGTTATATTTGAGATTTGGTTTACGTATGAGAATTCGGGAAATATTAGGATGTGTGGTGTTTTATCACGAAATGTAACGGGGCGGCAAGTGGCAATATCGTGATTTAGCGTTACGAACGAACATCAGGGATAGAGAATGTCGTAGTGGCCCGGACGATAAAGTAAATGCACCGCTGGCGTTGAACCTTCCGGAAAATCGTGAGCAGTCACTTCGGTTCCTGCGCCACGATCCATATAACGGACTCTGACTCCCGTCCCGAGAGCCGTACTCATAGCTATGATATGAATGTGATCAGACTCTTTGTACATCGGCTCCACTTCCTAAAAAAAGTAAAATTCGAAAAAAAAACTTTAAAACACCGGTCATAGAATTCTCCAATAACAGAAATTATTTTTAGACATTTTTCCCAGTTCTGACTTATCCAAAAGTTTTGATAAATATTTGAAACTTACCTGATGACAAAATTCTGTGACCGTCCGGCCCCCCTCTATGAAGTGCTGATAAAAATCAGCCTCTTGTTGCAATTGACCAGAAGTTATTAATCTAAGATAAACAACAACATAATCCGAGTAGCCTTGTTCATTGAAAAATTTGTGCAATTCTGCATGACTGGCCTCCGTACCGCCGCCAACTTTTTCAATGACTTCCATGAACTGGAAAAAAATCGTACAAGTTTGCAAATTATTCCCTAAAATTTATTCCACGATATCTGTAAGCTCTCGCTTATCGCTAACTCACGGTATCATGAAAATCCTCTACGGTGAATTGAGGAAAGCCCAGAGCCACGAGATTATCCTTGCTTTTAAGGGCCAATTCTTTGAATTTGTCATATTCCTCCTTGTTGTTGATCAGTCTTTCGAGATAAGCATAGCTAAATGCTCGAAAAAAACAATTACCATCGGGTCTCGTTCTGCGAAAGAACGAGTATTTTTGTCCCAAGGCTTTAGCCTTTGACAGATAAACCTCATCCTCCTCATACTCTCTCTCGAGACTTTTGAGAGACTCTTTGTCGCCCACCAAGGCTATCGATTCGGATATCTTGAAATAAAAAAAGGAAGAAATAATGACACAAAGATACGTTAGTCATCGTGATAACGTGGGGAATCATTGTTTATCATTTTAAAAGCTTATTAACCTCTTTCTCGATACGCCTCTGTTGTTGAAGTATCAGCTCATCCTGGTTGACTTCTGTGAACCGAGAGAAAAATGTGATATCATTATTTTTCGTCAGAGAACATTATTAATCGATCGAAGGTCTCGTTGCAAGAACCTGTATTTTCCTGTTGTTTTGTATTACTCGCGTCTCCCATATTTCAGTTAATTTTCATAAATTTCGAGGCCACTGTCAAGTCACCAGAGAAAAACAAAAGTAGGCCGGCTAATCCACAGTCATTCGTACTCCAGGTACATTTAAGGGAGTATGTTGGTGCGTACTGTCCGTTTCACACCAGGCAAGGAATTTCAACACGTTCAACCTGCGATACGGTCGAACGACCAATAATCGATTCAAAAACTATCGTATTTCTCTCGTTTCGTATTTCGATCGTTCCGAAAATTTAAGATTTATAATCTTTCCAAACTTTTACCGGACGTTTCCTTCTGAAAATATGTGATGAGAATGGTACGATAATTAGTTCGCGTCAACACCTGTGTCTTTTTCGGTGTACACTGGACGAGTTCTTAGGAACTTTTCCTCCGGTCGAAAATGCGTTGGCAGCACTGAACTCGACGTAACTTTACCCGAAAAGTTTCTCGGTCGCAGTTAGGCACATTGAAAATGTCAATAATTGTGAGAGACGATACGAGTCACGTCCGGAATGGTCCGGTGCTTCGTAAAACTCGTAATTTCAAATAAGTATGAAAGAATAATTCGATATTTGTGCGACAGTTCGTAGAAAACATTCAGTATGGCTTCGGCATCGAGTACGAGTGCACGTAGTCTCTTCGTTGAGTCGAAGATGCGACTTGCTGACAGAGTACAAGTGAACGTCAACAACATAGCTTCGCTGGCAAGACAGATTCAACGAGGCTCGAAAAGCAGCGAAGTAATAACAAAAGCTTGAAGCTTCAAATACTTCGTATATCGATATTGATATTTGCTCGATTCTCCGCTTAGATACTCATGCATTCGGCTAGGAATTTTACGCAACAGGAACATGGACTGGAGAACGCCGAGGCGAATTTAAAAAAACTCGCTCTCATAACTTCACACCTAGAGATACAGTTGAATGCTATGGATAGAAGCTCGACGAAACTCGAAGATGTGACTGAACAGGTTCGAGCTATGCAGCGGTAAATCAATATTATTGTCAATAAACATTTTTCTCGACTACGGTATTTGTTTTATGAATTTTTTATTAACATACAAGATAAAATATTTCAACGAGCATAACGCGTAATCAAACGGAATGCACGCCTTTGATAAATGCTTCGACAGAGGTAATAGGAGCATCCGGCAAAATTCCATGTCCCAGATTAGCTATGTAACGAGTTTTACCGAACTTTTCCACCATTTTACGACCCCTTTCTTCCACCTTTTGCTGAAAAAATGAAAAGCCTGTGAATTAAAGATTGAACGGTTCGTCCGAGGGTTTGAAGGAAAGTTAACAAACCTCGGTGGCATAGAGCGAGCAGGGATCCATATTTCCCTGTAGAGTCACATTAGGGCCGAGACGTTTTCTCGCTTCGATCGGATCAACTGTCCAGTCGAGTCCGATCACATCGTAATTTTGATCTTTAGCCAACATCTCTAAAGAGTTCATTGTAGCTCCCTTAGGAAAAGCAATCTGAAAGAACGAGTCGTTATTTTAATCCTCGATAAACATTCATAGTAACGCTAATAATGCATTTTTAGCATTTTTGTCGAATTTTCATTACCATAGGCACTCTTGGGATATTAAGCTCGTCCAATTTTGCTTTGACCCTCTCGCTTATCTGCTTAATGTACTTGAACGAATATTCCACGAACAACTCATCGTTCAAGTAATCGCCATTGCTCTCGAACACTTGCAGTGCCTGAGCTCCGGCTTTCGCTTGCATCACGAGATAATCGACCACGACGTCGGTTATCATTTGCAAAAGTCTGTGCGAATCTTCGGGATGTTTGTAGAGCCAGGAACGTGCCTGTGCCATTGTCGAACTGCCTCCTCCTTGTATCATGTATCCCATCAGTGTCCACTGAAAGTCGTACGAATAAGAATAATGTTTTTCTAAAACATCCTTGTAATAGCGAGGCATATCGTTCGAGCTCATTCACCGGGCAATACAAAATTCATACTGGTGCTCCTGTGAATCCTATCAGTGGTACTTTCCCCTCTAGGCTGTGTCTCGTGAGCGTTATAGCTTCTCCGACGTATCCAAGATCTTTCTCAACATCCGGTGTCTTGAGTCTACTCATATCCGCTGGTGTTGATATCGGTTCGGGTAGAACAGGCCCCTGCAAAGAAAAATAACTAAAAGTTGATCACCATGTCCAAATTAAAATCTCCTTAATATTTATATTTACTCTTACCACTCCTGGCCTCATCTCAACGACCAGTCCCATAGCCTGCGGTATCACCAGTATATCCGAAAATATAATACTCGCGTCTAGATCAAAACGCCGAATCGGCTGTAGAGTAACTTCGCACGCCAATGCGGGTGTTTGGCATATCGCAAAGAATTCATTCTTCGTACGAAACTCGCGAAATTCAGGCAGATATCTGCCCGCTTGTCGCATTATCCAAATCGGCGCTCTATCCACCTCCTCGCCTCGAGCCGCTCTCAGCAACCTATCATTCTTCAGAGGCGGAAAATTATGCTGAGCCATGCTGAAATAGCACAATTTTCGATTACACTCTCAAAGTTTTTCCCAAAACCAAATTACTGCTTATAAAGGAAAAATGTTCTTCAATAATTCTTCAGAATTCCAATGTTTTTCCATTTTTATATATTTTTAAAATTTCTCATCTAAATTCATAATTTTTAAATAATTAATCATACTTATTAATTTGCTCACTCACACTTTTAGTTTTCTTCGATTTTCTTGCTTTTAAATTCCTCGTCTTTGCTTAGGATTTTGGATTTACGTCTGGGTCTAGAATTGTTTTTTTTCTTTTAGGTGATTTAGTAAAACTTTCATCCGGCTTTCGCACAAACACCGTGTTCCAGCTGACCCAGCGTTATTAGAGTCGCGTTCCAACGAACGTAGACACAGCGAGGGAATCGATAGGAACAGCCAAGTTGGTGTACCTTCGTCACTGTGGCAATCTTGTCGTTCCACCGATAACACCGCATCGAGTAAATTCGCTTCCAAACACAAGCGAGGAAATACCGTTTTACCACATTTCCGACTGGGATAAGAGAGAATTCTGTTCATTGAAACTGCAGTGAGAAAAATATTTCACAAACAGTAGGAATTTTTTTAAATTCGCCTTTTTTAAAAATTCTTCTCATATCAAAATTATTCTAATTGCGACTAAAATAATTTTTGCAATAAATACTTATTGTACTGAAATTCGTTTTCATGATTAATTCGTCAATATACAAAACCATGAAATAATTGATCGATCGTCGATAATTTCAAACTTGTTGATAAAAAAATTCCAAGACCGAATACAAACAACAACAAATATTGCAGATTACAATTGTTGGCTCCCTTTGAACTCATCTATCTCCGAATTTCATGTTTAATTAAAACAGTATTTTTAATTGGAATGAAAATATTTTCTTTACACCCGGATTTAAAGTCGATGGACCTTTGTATCGAGTCTCGCGATATTTTTACTTCTCGTCATTGAAATGTCACGGATTTCCCAATCGTGAAATCCGCAACGATAATATTGGCTCGTTGAACGATGATACTTTAGTCGAGCCAGGCGAAAAGTGAAAAATATACGAATGATACGTGAAATCGTTATTCCATAAAAAGTATGAGAAAAGCATACACTGATAAGGTCCCAACGTACGAGGAAAATAATTAAGCTTCGTTTAATTATCGTCGCTCGACAATCACCGAGAAATTACGATCATGCACTTTTAAATAAAATCTGCAATTAATATTTAAAAAAATAATTTACTACGCGCTCTTTTTGTTCAATATTTGATAAACCATTTTTAAAAAATAATCTTTCCTCTTATCGGTTTATTTTCATAATTTTTTCATATTTATTTCGCATTACAGTAAAAGCATTCTCTCGAATGCTTTAATTTATCGTACGGTTACCATAATCTCCCTGACCTCGGTTATGCACGTACATATCCGGCGATTGGCCTTATCAATGGGCACTTTCCTCAAGATCATGAGGGTCGCATGTGCCTCGTATCAATTTTATTCGTTTATTCGTCATAGCTATGACTTAGGAACTAGAACTAGAGCTTTCCCCCTTTCGCATCAATTTCGATGTCAAAACTTATCTATAACGAAATTTTCATCATCGGAAAAAAACTTCATCGTATCTTTTATAAAAAATTTGCCAATATTCTTTAAACTTCTCTCTGGTTTTTTTTCATAAAGAAATATTCCGTAAAAAATTAATGAACAGATCCCTGACCCTGGGGTCCGAAACGTAGGCAGCTTTTTTATTACATTTTTCTTCGTCTAGAAAAAAAAATAATAATACGAAAGAAAAAAAGTTTTCGAAGTTGAGATTGTTTCCGCGACTCTTTGTTCATAGAGAAAAGAAAAGCGGGTCACTGTCCAGCGGAGTTCGCGAAGGGGTGAAGGATATTTCATTGCGTGAGTTCCCGCGTCATATTTTTATTTATTATTATTATTGTTAACGTCGAGACAGGATGGAGTCGAGAGAAGCGATAACCCGACCGCGAATGCAAAGTCGAACAATCCGTCGCGTTGTTCAATTCGTCATAAAAATCATTATTTTTCTTTCAGGACGTGATTTTTCCTCAAATATAAAACAATTTTCCCAACGCGTCCATGAAAAGTTTCGTACGAGCAACGTTTTAGCCTCGTTATCGGGGATCAAAGTGGATAGAGCGTCATCATTGACTTTCATCGACGCATTTGAGAAATTGACGAGTAAGAAAAAAAAAAGGAATATCCTCGAACAAAAAGAAATTTATTGAAAAATAAAATAAAATAGTCGCGATTCGAAGACTTCGAAGCATCGTGAACTTTAAACACGAAACGATAGCGAAATATACGCAGAGTCGATGCTGATAAGCGATAGACACAATTTTCATATAATTATCTGAATCGATAATACAAAATCATATAATACGTATTATTGAGCGATTAATGCGGAAAATTTTGGACTCGTGAGAAAAATCAACGGGATTTTCACATTTTGTAGTTTTGTAGATAAAAAGAAACCGTTCGCGATCAATTTTACATAACCGACAACGAATATCGTTTTTTAATTAACTTCAACGAATTGATGACGAATCAATAATTGTTTTCCACGAATGTGACATAATCGACGACCAAGTATCGATGTTTTGCCCCTCCCAAGGATAGATATTCGATCGATAATATTAATGAATTCAATCACATTTTAAAATCAATCGTCTTAAATCGTTAATTCGATCTCATTTTTAATCAATTCGTACAATTTTTAAACAACTTGGCGAAATTTCCGTGCCACGGTACGACCGTTGCACGATAATGAAAAAAAATAAAGTAAGAAAGGTGAATGCAGCTCGTCCTACGAGGACGCGTCGGCGATAACGGTTCACCTCCACTCTACGTCGTTCCGGCTGCACGGTCGGTAGGTTAGTAGCTCGGCCCCTTCCTCTTTCTCAATCCCTACTTGCCTTTGGCTCTTTTCACCGTGTTGTGTATCTCCCACTACGGGACTTTCGGTACAGCTGGCCACTCTCTCCATCTCTCTCTCTCATTCTCTCACTCTCTCTCTCTCTCTCTCTCTCTCCCTCTCTCCATCTCTCTCTCATTCTCTCACTCTCTCTCTCTCTTATTCTTTCATTCTCTCTCTCTCTCTCTCTCTCTCTCATTCTCTCTCTCTCGCTCTCTCCTCCTTTCCATCTCCCATCTCGTATCGTTCCATTCACCGCGATGAATACACGTGCATTTGTGTCACATACATAATGCAGCACCACACAAGCCACGTACGAGCATCTCGTATGCACATATATAAGTACATACAAACGTCCATGAGCCATAAAAAAACATTTCACGGGCGTTCGTAGGTTTAGAATTTTTTAAAATTTTTCCTCTAATTTCTTTTTCTGAAGAATACAAAATCTTAAAAATACACAAAAGAGGTGGGGGAGGGGCGAACTTTTATAGCATTTTTACCATAATAAAATATTTAACAGATTTTTCCTCAATGTTTTTTTTTTTTTTTTTGAAAAATAAAAATTCTTAAAAATAACCTTCACCCTTTCTCCCTACTCATAATGTACCGTTTTACCGCCAGTGTTTTGAAAATCTGTCTCGAATGGCTTATAGGGGGGAGGAACGTTGATAAAGAATTTTATGACAAAAGTTGATCGTTGGTTGAGTTTAATCATCGAATTAATGATTAATAGCTCGTTTATCTTATCGTCGCTTGATTTATATTTTGTTTTTTTTGTACGTTTTTTATTTATTTATTTATTTACAAGTCGTCGAAACTGATGCAAATGAAAATAAAAAAAACGTGCGTGAGTCGCCCGCAGTGGGGACGAACGAAAATTCGGTTTAAACGACGCACTGCGCCGTTTGCTCGAACTCGAAGAGAGCCATCGTTCTTGCAGTTGTATAACAGAAGGCAGACGGCGAACATGCGCCGCGACGAGCTCGACGAAGCACACTAGAGTTACGAACGACGTCCCAGTCCGAGCGTTTCCTCTACCACACGAACAGTGAACAGTTTCAGTCTACTTTGAGGCTTCATTCCGTACGGTTGTCCGACGATTTGTTGTTTCGTTATTATTTTTTTTTATTTTCAATCAAACGAGGTTAAAACCATCATCGTGACATAACCATCGAACCAACGAGTTTCAACGAAAGTCTCGATGGACAAAATTTAATTTTGTGAATTTCATTAAATTTTGTTTTATTTATATTTCGGGAAATTTCGAGATTCGCACCGAAATTTCATTTCGAAGGAAGAACGAGAGGAGAAATTATTTATTTATTTTTTTGATTGAACGTTCCGTCGTCGGGAACGAGAACGCAGTATTTTTCTATTTAATTCGTGCTACGTACGCGCGCGAGTACGAATCGATAAACGTCCGGCGAAGCCCTCGACGAAGCGCTCTAACGGATTGGATCGCAGGAAGCTCGAGGTAAATTTATTTTTATGCATATTTTTTCGTTTTTTTTTGTTGTTTTTTTTTTCTTTTTTTTTACATTTCTTTGATTTAATTTAATTGAATAATTTCGAACGTCGGAATGTTTAAAAACGACCGTGAACTTTAATCCGTGACGAGCCACGCAATAACAGAAAAACCGCGTTGATAAGAATCGACGGAAACAACAAATTTTATATACAAAAAAAATCTATTAACTTTTTTTCCACGTCGATCAAAATCCCCAATTTTTCTTCGAAATTTCCCAAGGTCGTGTAACGAAAAAAATTAATGTCCTCGCACCGAGTTTAAAAAAAAATATAAGCGACGAAAAAACTCGTTGACGTTGATAACGAAAAAAAAAAAGAAAAAAAAACCATCGCAGCATCGAGCAATTCGCCACCGTCGAAAAACGAGTTGATAAAATCTCGACTTTGACGAAAATCGCGCGGAAACGTTTCTTTAAACGCGATGTTGACTGTCGTTCTCGCTCCCTTACCTTCATAAAAAATCACGACGCAATCGAAGAAGGCGACCGATTAAATGCAAATCGGGGAATCGCTAGCACCAAAAAAAAAAACGGAAACTTACTCGCCACAACACGAGGCTCGAAAAATTTTCCTCCCGTGTATCGCCTTTCTCGTATTTTCGGCGGCCTCGAAAAATTTCCGCCATAAAAAAGTGATCGATAAACAAAATTGTTCTTTCTAAATATAAAACGATCTAAGCCTCCCCCCTCCCCCCTCCCAACCCGTTTCGGCACAGCGAATCAACGCCGCGCCTTTTATCGCAAATGCGTTTGTTAGTTATGATCAATTCGGCGGTGATAAAAGCGAGCGCTATCTCGCAGATTCTCCTCGTCATTCTATAAACATACAGAGAGAGCGAAAGAGAGAGAGAGAGAGAGAGAGAGAGAGAGAAAGATTACGCACGCGTCAGCTTTTTTATAGCACTTTAAAGCGAAATAATTTCGCGTAATTAAACATCGGCGCGTTAAAATTTTTCGTTCGTCGACGACTATCTAACAATAAAGATTTTCAGTTGGAGATAAAACAAAAAAAAACAAGAAGTAATAGTGACAATGAAAAGGATCTTTAGGTCATGGTACAAGTTGAGATCGCGAGAGAGTCGATGCCGCGAGCCAAGAACCGTACCGGCGTTTATGGCTCGTACCTATAGATATATCGTAATATATATATAACGCATAAAAAATATAGATATACTTATAATGCAAGAATCGCGGTTGAGACTTGACTTTCACGATAGAAAGCCGGAGAGGCGCCGCGAAATCGAGAGAGAGAGACAGATAGACAGACAGACAGACAGACAGACAGACAGACAGAGAGCGAGAGAGAGAGAGAGGGAAGCTCGACCATGGGTCGTCGAACTTGAGCGTCTCAATCTCTCTCGCCGGACTTTTTCCTCGTCTCTGGCTTCCGTTGCATCGACGAGTCGCCGGACAGCGACCGAGAATGAGAAAAAAAAATTCAAAAAAAAAAAAAGAAAAATTAAGGAAAAAATGTACAAAAAAATGGCCGCTCTAGAGACATATTCGTCGTTCCGGAGATCCATTCGATGCGGAAACAATATAAATCGTCTCGCGGAAGGTTAATCGCGCGCGGGGGATAAAAAAAAAATCTTCGTTCGCGTTACCATATTGTTTTCAATAGGCCGGTATACGTCGTTTATAAAAGAAACGCGAAGTCAAAATCTCACGGCGTCGCAACGGCTGTGTCGAAAAGTGTCGAGACCGTAGAAAAAAAAAAACAAAAAAAAAAGTTACAAAATGTAACCAAACGAGACGATCCGGTTCAACGCGACCGGTTTTAGATCGTTCTTTTATTCTCTTCTCCCCCCCCCCCCCCTCGATTTAGCATCGGTCGATTAGTCGATCGATAAGTTTTTAGCAAGAATTACGAAAAAAAAATCTAAAATAAAAAATCGACAGTGGTTCACCTCGCGTGTTTCCACCGATTGTTATTTCGACTCCTTTATTGTTTCGTACGCGTGACGCGGAACGAATTAGCTAATTCCGGAAGGAGACGATGCAGCAATTTTGTTTTATTTTCACTACGAGGAGATGAAAAACACGTCGAGGAGGAAAAATCGACGATGGAACGATATTGATCGATACATCGTCGTCGGTAAAATCTTAACTCGTTTCTTCGATCTCACAAATTTTAGCATCGCTTTCCTCATTCTCGAAGCTCGGGTCGAATTGTCCCGCGAAAAAAAAGAAGACTTGCGTTTGCTAAGAAAAAAAGAAAAATATCGATAGCGGAAAACACGACGCGGTTGACCCACAAATTATAAATTTATATATATCAATTCAGATATAACCTCGAACGTGTATACATATATATATTTTCATATATATATATATATACATACGAGATGCAGTGTCAAAATGTTTTGGCCTGCAGTCACGTCTATTTTATTCGCGACTCGGACCTCGCCTCACCGGAAATTCATTAACGTACAATTGCTGACTGTAATTTAAAAAAAAGAAAAGAATTTCAAAGCGCTCGATTCTACAACGAGTCCGTCTCGTATTTTATTTTTCCCATCTCTAAAGCAATTGCCGAGACTCCGACAAGAGTCACGTAGCTAACATGTTTCGAACTTGATCTACTTGCACTTCGAGACACTCAAAAAATATTTTATTTTCTTGCGAATGAAAAAAAAAAAAAAAAAAATCGCTATTTTTTAAAAGATAATAATTCTTATCGTCTTTTGAAATTATCGAATACGCGTACTTATCACGTATATATTGTTTTCGAGTGGCATTTGAACATTGTTTCAGCCGGACTTGGATGCACTTGATATTTTACCCTTCGTCACTCTCGTCGATAAAAGCCGAGTGTTGAATTTTACACCTTGATCTTCGCGTTGTCGTTGTCGTCGTGTGATTTTTCTTTTCTTTTTTAAATTTAACGTAGACGCTAAATTACGTTTCAAGCGCAATCTCGTGTACGAACCTCGTGTAAAATTAGACGGTAATACGATCGCGCGACGAGATTATACTCGCGGCCGATTTCATTGATGCAATTGCGTCTGCCGAGATCCCGTGATTGCCACGTTTACTCACGTGCTGCAAAAACCGCGGGCTCGACAGTCTCTCGCAGCCGTGTTACTCCACGAGAAGTTATTGCTGCAGCGAGCACGCGTGCGCGTTCTTATGCAACGCGTCGTGTATCGCGAGATAATAATAACAAAAAAAACTCTGCTTTAGATCGTTCGCGCCATTTTTTCTCTTCTTTTTTTTTAAATTTTTATTTCGTATTAAAAGAGAAACAGGCGCGATCGATAATTGCCATTATCGATACGTCGAGCATTCGTTACGTGTTCGATCGAAACTTTATTCGTAATAATTAAATTTAATAATCATGTCACGCGTGTATAACGTCGTATTTGATTAACGATCGTTTAATTATCGTTAAATAATTATTAATCGACGATTTTTCAATATTATCGTTATTATCGATACTCATACGCGTAGAATGTTGGATCAAATCGATAGGAATGTTTTTATTGAAATTATCAGAAACGATTAGACATTATCTGAATTAATTTAACGACATAGATAGTTTCGTCGAGTTAGCTATTACGACGTCGCCCGAAAATATATATCTATGTATATATATGTGTGTTTATGACGAATTTCAAGGTTGATATGGACACAATAGCTAATATATTTATAGGTATACTGTATAAGGCAAAGGGCTATCCCCACTATGGAGCGAGAGCGAGTGAGTTCGATCACGTGGGTGGCACCAATGGGCAAATGTACGTGACGAGTCAGTCTCGCTCCGTCAGTGATAAGGTAACCTCGCCGATCGATAAGCAACCCCATGTTACGCGTTTGAATATTAGTTTCACCTGTGACAAATTATTCGCGACTCAACCCTTCGCCCGATATTCTCAACTTTCGATTATCGAATAAGCAAAAAATCAGTGTATTAAAAAATTTTACCTAAAGTTTTCTTTTTGTCACAATATTGAACGTGTGTGATTTTTACGACGCGAGAATGACACGTTCCTCGGTTTCACCATCGAAGACAGGAAACGAGTGCGATTCACGACTTTGTTTAAATATTTAATTTGATTTATTTTCGGTACGAGAACGTCGACGAATTGTTTATACGCGAGAAGAAGACAACCTCGTAAATTACATGGTGAAATGTAAATTTGATTCCGCTCTTTTTTTTTGTCTTTGTTTTTCAAACAGTCGAATCAAAGTTCGACGTTGAAAGTACGCGATCAATTATCTCGATATCGACCATTTATTTTTAATGATCGAATCGTTTTCATTAATTAACGAGAACAACAAATTTATGAACTTTTTTTTAATTCGTACGAATTTTCACGAAGAAAAAATGTTTTCGTTTTTCCTCGACGCTTACGTATCGGTGTTCGAAGCGTGACTGTACACACCGTCCGTGTCTCTATGTGCCGATATCTGCTCTTATCTCGTAAATGCATACCTTGGAAATATCGCGCCGCTGTCGATTAAAAGAAGAAGAAGAAAAAAAAACAACAACACACCAACCGGGAGAATATTGTGAGAATTTTAATCACGATTTTATCTCGTTCGATGCTTCGATCCTCGCGCGACTAATAATTGCCCTCGTTTGATATCGAACAATTCATTTTTCATAAACGTTTGTATAATTCAATATAGGAAAAAAAAATTTCCCGGTACCATCTCGACAAAAAAATAAATACTCGACGTAAATAATAAATAAACGAGAATGATTTCGACGACTCTTAAATCCCACAATATTGCACGATGTTTCACAATTTTTCAAAAACAAAATCGCGTTTACAAAGTACCGCGAATAACGTTTATCGTAACATCGAGACTGCCGAGGAGATAATGTTTTTCCGAGCTGTTTGAATTTATTAGCAACGAGAGAGTTGCTAATTCTCGGATGACTGAACAGACAGGAAAATCCTGATGTGTCAGAACTCTCTGGTTTTGCCCAGTAACATTTATAATAAAAAAAATAACGATGTTTCACGATATATCGTTAATTATTATTATTTTTGTACGCGATTCGTTATTTTTTATCAATAAATTGACTCGATAAACTAGATTAAAATATGCCAAAAATTTATTTAAAGAAACTTTAGAATCGAGAGCTGTGTATATGTTGTTTTCAACAACGGGACAGGAAAACGGGGATTTCTACGTGTCGCCTCTCGATCGTCCTTACGATAAAATCTTCGTTTTCATCGTTACGCAAGTTTTAAATCGCGGGTAACGTTTATACCATTGTTCGAATAATCACCGAGGTCCGTCTCGATTATACTCTTTTTTTGTCCAGCCTACCTCCCCTCGCTCGTCTCGGAAGCACACGCTGAATCCTCATAATAACGCGAATAATCGTTATAAAATGCATCGCGAAATTATGCACCCAAGAAATATCCTACATATATGAATCTAGGTATTTACTTTGTTTTCTTTTTCTTCGCATTTCGATATAAATAGATGCCCCGGTGAATTATTTATATAAATTTGCTGTAAAGGTATATTTTTGTTATTGTTCAATTGGACGTATTAATCGTTTTAAGAATATAAAAAAAAATGCAAAAAACCTAACCGCTTTGACGATCGATCGATCGAATCTTATTAATACGATTTACGAGTTCCACGTGGAGCTTCGACGTAGATCACGCGACGAAGAACGATAATAAAAAAAACTGAAGTTCTATAACTCGATAGGTCATCTCATTGTATCGAGTAATTGTCTTCTCCTCGACGATAATACGCAGACGCACAGACGACGATTTAACTATCGATCGCTTCGCGAAAATCCCAATGACTCAATGTAATGATGCACCGGCGGATAATCGCGCGATTCTTATGTTACATGCAAATATTTTCTCCCTCGTAATTGCATCTTATGGAAAATAACGTTACGAAGAAAGAAAGACAAAAATTTAACAATAAAAAATCGCGACAAAAATGTTGTATTTTTGTCGCGTCACGAACATTTGGAATATACCCCCCTGAGGATATACACGGAATCTTCCAAAAATTTTGCATTTCGCATATTTTAATACGTGTTTTATTTTCTTCTTTTTTTTCTTCTTTTTTTTAAGTGCCATCCGGTTTTTCGGTCGGACGACCTCGCGTTATGAAATATTCATTCGTATCGTTAATCTTGTTTCTTCTCGTCAACGCGTCTACCCTTTTACGTCAACGAGGTCGTGCAATAATTTTCTTACCAAATTTCTCGAACCGATCTCGATAAAACTTCGAGATCGGTTTCAATCGCAAATCGTTTCTGAACGACGTCGTCTTCGTAGAAACGAGCTTATACTTATTTTCTTTCGATTCGAAATCTCGTCTCGTTCGTCGATGTAACATAGGCGAAATCGCAATTCCGAGAGAAAGCAATAATCGATTCGTTCTCTTCCTTGTCGCGATATTACTATATAGAAAAAATATATTTCCGTCGATTATAACCTCGAGCTCTCGGATCTCGTCTACGGGAAACACGCGTCCGCGATAACCGTTCCGGCACGAACTTGGACTTTGACATTCGTCGTTTGAAAATTCACTTTCGAACGATATAAGTCGAATCGAATCTTTTTTTTTTACATAATTTTTCTTCTACCGTGATTAATCGAGCGACCTTCGCGTTGTATCACCCTCTGACAATAATTACCAATAAATCTATCATCGTTCGTACACACAAAATACACGATTATTTTCCAAGAAATTGAAAAATGTTTTTGCTTTTAATTAGTCAAAGTCGAGACACGCCGTCTCGTAATGTATGATTTTCATATCTTCCCTCTATTGTTGTCTGTTATTGTTTTTTTTTTGTTTCTTTTTTCCCCCTCGACTTCGCCCCTATTAACTCGTCGAGAATGTATCAGCTGACGACAGTTCGAGTGACATTGATCCCGAAACCCGATCCTTCCACACTGTCAGCAATAAGAACATGGACTCGTAGCCAATCTCTTAACGTCGTTATTTCGCGATATCGTAATTTACCGCCGAGACTTCTTCGATTCGATCGCGAGTAATATTTTTTTCTCGTATTAGATTTGATTATTTATCGCTCTCTTACCTTTTTTTAAAAATTATTTCGATTATAATAATGACCCGGCCATTGTTATTATTCGACAATAATATGCAAATCGACGATCGTTCATTACGAGCGTTAATTAAAAATTCGATCGCAATGAGAAATAATTACGACGATGATAATAATAATAATAATAATAAATTCAAAGATTCGACCGTACGATAAATGAACCGATGCCCAGACCAGTCTCCGGTGCTGGGATCTAAAATTACCGCTCGCTGTCCTATTTTAGATTTTACAGACCAAAAAAAAAAATAATAATCATCTTTGCAACACCCGTAGACCTTTCGCCGCAACTCTTCGACACACGTCGACACTCTCGCACGGGGGAGGTACACAGAGCGAAAAAAAACCAAAAGAGAACGTAAAACCATTATCCGGAGAAAGTTAAACGGTACAAAATACGATGTGGTACGTTTCTCGGTCATTGTCCAGTACGCGAACGTCAAGAGCCACGAGAGCAATAAGTACCGCGATACAGACATTACGACCGAAACAAATTTTTCTTTTCCTTTTTTTGTTTTCATATTTTGGTCGTAGCGTTTTAGAAATCGAGATGTTTTTCTTTTTACTTTTATTTTTTAAACTCACGTAGATCTCGATAATATTTAACTGTGAATTGGAGATTGTCCAGATAGCGAAGGGGTAGGGGGAGGATAAAGAAGAAAAAAAAATATTGGAGAAAGCTGTAGTTACGAGATATATTTGAGAAATGATTTCATCTCGCGATTCGCTTCGAAAAATACGCGATCGCGCGTATCTCGTAAGAATCGTCTCGAACGATGTCCCGCGTCACACGCGAGTGCAGAAAACGAGAAAAAGAGTCGCACGTGATACGATTTCCACGTGACGGAAAACGTATAGAAAATTCTAGACAATTATCGCGCGAAGAAATGGACAATTATGACAAGATCAGGCTCAATTAGTTCGCTCGTATTCTCGTCGTATACCACGCGAGAATAAACGACGCTCGTTAACTTCAGGATGCTGCGTGTCATATGTTTATAAGGTTTTTTTTCTTTTTTTTTTCTTCCTTTCTCTTTTAAGTCTCGTATACGCATCATCTGCTCGGCAAAGGATTTTAATGAGTATGATTCATCCGGCGTAGGCGGTTGCTTTCGTTGCTGGAATCTACGAGATCGATCTTACTCGTTGACGTTCGCGTGACTGTGATACGATTTTTTTATTTTTTATTTTTTACTTCAAGATTTCAATCTCAACCCACCAATTTTCTGATGGTATTTTTCGTTTTAATGTTTATCGAACGATCGATACGCCGTTTTTCTGATGATTAATCGATTTATATTTATCGAGCGATTAATAGCCTGACGTTCGAGCCGCTTCGATTCTCGGCTTGTATCGAGTCGAGTTTTATCTGTATCGATGTTCGACTCGAGCGTTAATAACGAGTTGCACGCCGCGCCGCAGTAGGGCAACGCTTAGAGAGATTAGAAGGCCTTGAAAGTCTTTTGTGTTATGTCAGTGACATATCCGTATGAAATACACCGAACAGTAAAATCTTTCGTATCGCGGTTAACTAACGCGAAGGCCGGGTAATATTAACGCGGTTCGCCCAACGTTTGCTATTTTCCGTGTTTCTTTTTTTACTGCGATTTCTAAACAATCCACACCGAGGAATAAAACGCTTTTGTCTCGTGAATAAGTAAACAATTAACGCGGTAGCGAGAAAAATTATGCAGCAACACCGACGGTTGCATCATTATTATTATTATTATTTCGTTGGTAAAACTTATTTTCCGTGTTTTTTTTTTGTGAATATACTCGTTTACTCATTTTTAAATTATTTTTTTGTACCGCGAGTGAAATCTTTTTTACTCGAGGCTCGTCAATTATGGTGCAGAAGTTATATTTCACCGTATTTCAACTAGATCTCATATAGTTACACCGACGATTGCATCATTATTATTATTTTTATTTCGTTGGTAAAACTTATTTTGTGTTTTTTTGTTTTTTTTTTGTAAATATACTCCCTTCCTCATTTTTCAATTATTTTTTTGTACCGCGAGGGAAATCCTTTTTACTCGTGGCTCGTCAATTATGGCGCAGAAATTATATTTATAAAGAATCCATATTTTTCATTGACACGTTCATTTGTTTTTTTTGTTTCGTTCCAGATTTTAACTCGAGCGTAAAAGAAGATTAAACCGACCAAGCGAGAGAAGACAAAAGAATTGTGAAGAAGGTCAGAGTCATGCGTCTCACCAAATGATCAACGAAGCGTGCTCGCGATAAATACGCTCTTTTTTTTCTCTCTCTCTCGTACACTTTATATTACTCATAAACTCGATATTTATACATTCCGCGGTCGAGACGCGGATCGCGTTGGTCATCGACGGTCGCGCCTTAGACGCGAAGTCATCCAGGCGTGACGCGGCTGAGTCGAACAGCAACGTCGCCATTTTCGTTTTACCGCGAAAAGAAGAAAAAAAAAAAAGTTATTTAACAACGAGAGAAAATTGAAGCGAGAATGACGAGCGACACGATCTCGCCGAACCATTGTTCGCCATCGCGAACGTCGCTGAGCTGCTGTCAGGGAGGACAGGACGGCAGCAACACGGAGGTTAACGATTTCGTTGCATCTCTGCCGAGAAACAACAATTATCTCACCAAGGAGAAGCACATGTTTCCAAAAAGGCCCGAGGTCGATCTGGCTTTCAACAATATTCGATATAACATTAAACAATGGAGTCTACGAAAAATCATACCAGGTAAGAAAAAAAATGCATTTTTTACATGGATTTTGTCACAAATATTTATTATTAATGATAAACGATCGTATTTATTCCGAAATTCTTGTTATTTTTTATAAATTCAATTACTTGCCAATTTTCTCAGTTTCAGTCAGTTTCCCATTTACAGTTGTGCACATGGTGAATGCATGACTAATGAAATATTGCATTTATACTCTGCGACACACATTATGATGAACAACCCCTCTCGTTGTGCAACGAAACTCTAATGATTCTCGTAAACCCGTCAATTATGCAACTTTTTGCAACATTAGGGAAATTATGGTGGGAAATATTATAATTTTGTATTCCTTTTTTTAAAATATTTTTCATTGAAAAAAATGTTTAAATGCGTATGAATAACAATTTAAATGAGATTTGCTAATAATGGAAATAATCTTGGCGATTATGATTATCGTATGCGTCGATCGTCGCATTATTTCGTCGTGTAATTATTTAATTAAAATCGACCGCAAACGCATGAATTATAACGAGTAACTCGTTCACGTCGGAACTCACAATAATTACACATTTGTAGTTTTTTCACGCGTGTACCGATAAATTTTATACGACATGCTTGACGCACGACGTGAAAGTACGCTTTATTTTGTATTTACTTATTGCGACAGCAAGTTCACAATCGGTGAACGCGTTAACGCAAGTTAACGTAATTACGTACGAGCTCGCGCGAGAAAATTTGATTCGCACCCGATTACGACATTTCGGAACGGCGTTTTTTTTTTGTTTTTTTGTTTTTTTTTTGTTTTCGAAAAGATCGTTGGAGTCCATTCACTTCTCGACAAATAACGAAAAAACAAGATTCATGAAGTTGTTTTTGCGTGAGTAAAGTTGATTTATCGAGTCGATAACGGCCGAAGGACGTTAAAAATAAACACGTTCTATCGGATGAAATCGAGCAAAAATAATGGGGAACACGTCCATTAGAAATATTCAATCGCGAATATCTTAATTTTCGAAAATCGAATCATCGAATCGTTCGATCTTAATTGATTCAACCCTATTTTGTTTCACATCGTTAATTCTAACGAAGATAATGGGTCGTTTTCTATCGTTTGTTTTTTCCTTTTACTTTATGATTTTTTGTTTTGCTTTTCGTTTTTCTTTTTTAAATCACCGAGTTCAACGGGTTTACCGCAATTATCGAATCTCCATATAGACGGCGGGAACGTTTAATTGACCGTTTTATGCAGCGTTGCATTGCACGCCTGTCAATTTAATGAGAATATGTATGCGCGCATGCGCATGATTATTTATGAGCGTACCAGCGACATTATGTTCGTCGAACACACGAGATGATTAACGATCCTAATGTCAACGAGAAGACGCGAAGTTTTGATTTAGCACATCGGTAATGTTGAAAGATTTCGACTTGCGTTGAAACGTGCCAATTTTGAAAAAAGGCAGACCGGTCTTGCGGGGCCGGGAGGGATGAAGGAAATATTTTTTAATTTATTCAGACACGAGACGAATGCCCTAAAATTCTATAAAAAAATCTCGGCGGTCTCGACAACAAACGTGCATAAGTCGAAAAGAAAGAAATAGGAAATTACGTGTTTTTGAAAATCTTAGACAGCCCTCGCGAGGAATAGGACCGGTTCCAAAACGAAACAACTATTTATATTTCTAATTTTATGAGAAAATCTACGAAGAAATCCAATAAAAACTGGTGAAAGCTTCGTTTTTCGTATTTATATGTGATATATTTATCCCGTGGAATGCGTGTTTAAATAAATAACTCATTATTCGGAACGAATAACAACTATTTGAAAAGTCGTTAATAAAGAATAAATTTATTTCATCATATTTCAACCAAGAACGAAGAATTTGTGGAATAATGACTAGGAAACTCCGAGGAGAAATGACCATACGCGGCGCGTGTTTACCGATGGCAAATAGAATCGTAATGAAGCGCTAATGGATCAATATGTAGAGATTATCCCCCGGAACTCTGGCTTCGTCTCGTCGATATCTATAAAATTTAATTCGGAGGTTATCTTTTTAATTCGATCGTAATAAGAATTTGGTCTAAAAGAGTGAAATAAATAGACCAAAAAATAATAAAAGTAAGTACGATAAATTAAATAAGTCGATCGATAAATCGACATATCGATAATAATCGGTAAAAAGAAATCGTATCGAAATAATTCTTGTCATTGGTTCGCCCGGCGACGAATTCGCGAGTCGATTATCGTTCATGGGACTCGTAAAATCGTGCATCAATTCTCTTGGCTCGACGAGCTCGACGCGTTACATCCGTTCGAGCATTCGGACAATCCATTGTACATTATTCATATCTTGTTAAAGGAAACGGATAAATACGTCATAGCAATGGCGTACCGGCGTGTCTCTCTCTCTCTCTCTCTCTCTCTCTCTCGTTGCGCGAAATGGTCGATCCTTTCGTCACGTTTATAAAACGTACGAAGAATCGCGCCAAAAAAGTTTTATCGATTCAATCGACGGAGAATGACGTCAAGTGGCTATTTCGATCGAATTAAGTAGTCGCGTAGAGATGTTTTGTTCTTATTTCAAAATACTTGAAATCATGATCAATAACAATTTTGCCCTCTCTCCGCTATCTCCTTGAGACATCGTCGAGCCAATTTCATTTCCGATTATTTCCGGCTCATTTGGTACGTGTGATTTTTTAAATCTTTATCCGCAAGCGCCGGTAATTAAATTCAAGGATGGCCTGTCACGCTCTCGAGAACTCGACATTCTCAGAATTTTTTGTTAAATGCATTCGTTTGCGATTTCATTAATTTAAATAATTGAATTTAATCTAATATAATAATTGTGAATTAAAATTTCAATAATTTGATGATATTTTTTTTTAAATCCAAATTTTATTTTAAATTTTGAGGTATTTTGGTTTATTTTATTTTTGAATTAATGAAAACTCTATTGCTGTTGAATTTTGTTTTATTCTTGAAACCAACATTATGCGGACTAAAAGTAAATTCGCGACTCGAGTGTTTCATTGTACTGCATGACAAACTCGTTCAACGAAAAATTTCCGAGATGGGGCCTCCCTTGGTCCGAAAAGAAAAATAGAAGAAGACGCGGGGTTTGGTTGAAGAACCGGCTCTACCGGGTCGATGCGCATATTACTTTTTGTTCACGTTTTTCTTTATCACGCCCTCGCCGAAGTACCAAATTGGAACTTGTTCGGTATAATTCCAACTGTGTCGAGAGATTAAACAAACCTGTAAAATTCTTGAAGCTTTGGGAAACCTTTTTAACACGTGCGTGTTAAATGTCGTAAAATTGAACGTTACCCTTGAACCCTTGAACCCTTGAACCGAACGGAGCACCGTTCGTTGCGGTTTCGCAAAAACCATCGAGTTTTGAGATGCAAAATTTGTTTCGCACTCTCGAGGTCCTAGAGCCAAATTCTTTCATCACGCAGAATACCTTTGAGAGGGGTTTACAAAATCGCACATTTCACATAACATCACCAATATCACGGTAATTTTTTTGACACACGGTAATTTATGGGGTAAATGACAAAAATCGTGGAAATTCACAGTTTTTTCGGGATTTCCCTCATTAGATACGAATTATCGAGGAAATAACAATATATCATTTTAAAATCACATTTGAAAAGAAAAATTGGCCTCTCGAAGAAATTCAACCTGTTCAAAACTTTTGACCAGTTCTTATTAATTGATAAATCGAATGGACATTGATGAATTAATGAAATTAATTAAAGAATCGAAATTGATCGATTGATTACAGTTGATGAATCGAGGAATATTTCTTGATTTAATTAATTCCATAGTTCGTCCGATGTATTTTCGTTCGATCAAATATTTAAATGTCGATTAATGCAAATGAACGTGTACGTAATATTCGCGAGAGTAGACGCGCACTCGCGGAAAATCGTCAATGCCATCGCAGCGTCGATGCGAAGTGGGTCGCGTTCTCGATATGCTCGTTGAAGCGAGACCGAGAGATAAGAACTCGAGAAGATATAGAGCGCGATGTATCTCTCGCTTCCGATGACGAATCGGAGCATCATCTGGCAATAATTATATTTCCGAGAACGCCTCGAACAACTCGGACTTTCGACTTCCCTTCCAACGATATTTAAAACTAATCGAACCGGTTTTACATACAAAAAATGATTTAAATCTTTCCTCCAATGCCCTCTTTCGGCCGCGAAAAAAGATTTTTACTCTTATATCTCTTTCGTGTTTTAACTATTTTCATCGAGACGAAAAATCAGTCCGGTCGAGTTTAGTAACGAAAATCGCAAAAATTGGGGTCGTTGAAAATAAACACGGTAGAGCTAGATTTTGTCAGCCGACCGGCTCCACGTGCGATCCTAATGACACGCCTCGAGACTTTTCGTTGCTCGAACAAAACACCGTCGGTTCTTTGACCCATGGAAAAATTCGACCGCTTAAAATGTACAAAGGAAAGAGGTATTACCATTTTCGAATATAGCGCCGAGACTATTGTAACTTTCCGCTCGTTATCGGTCAAGTATTATTTTCGTACTTCTGTCCGATCGATTTTTAACGTTGACGTTATAATTTTAATTCGTTTTAGAATTTTTATTTTGTCATTAACGTCGAACTATCAATTTATTTTCGTGATGTCGCATTTTTATCCCCTCTCACAACGTAACGCACATTAGTTCGCCGACTCGCGGAGAGGAAAAAAAATATTACGACGAAGAAGAAGTCGCGCGATTGAAACGAGAACTCGCGATAATAATTGTCAATTCATCGCTAGATTATTTACACATATTAACGGATTTTCGATGACGTAGTTAACGAAGCATTTGACAATTTTCTTTACATCGCAAATAAAAATAAATCCGGTAGTTCGTTGACTAATATTAATTTTTTGGAGATCGGACGACAGATCGATTGTTTACGATCGCAGAAAGATCGAGATGGAAAAAAAAGGGAAAAAATCTGTTTCGACGCTCGATACCGCTAGTCTCTCGTTGATAAATCTCGTCAACTTTTCCACGAGACTCTTAAACCGATAGTCATCGTTTATCCTTTTGTTTTACTTCTCTCGAAATAGGAAGAATTGAAAAGAAATTTAAAGGCGTAGAATATTTTTCGCGCCCGTTAATCTTGAGCGTATGCGATATTACAATTCTTTACGTTACGTATCTAATTAAAAAACATTGGGTCTTTCAGGTCAGTCGGGACTTTGACTCCATCGTGCCGAAAAATCGGTTACACGTGTTTTTAATATTTTCGAGGATGTTTTTCGTTCGGTGTTTTTACGACTTTGTAATATTGTTTCACTAGATGGCCGTCGACTTTTTGTAAACTCGCCTCGGGCATGAGAATGAAACCGTGATTTAACTATCTTCGCCTGGCTTCCGCGATTTTTCTTCTACCGGTCTCGCCGGACGGATTTCTCTCTCTTATAAATAATCATCCAGTTGCTCGTTGTACTGACACCGGCCGGTGTAATCACACCTGCGAACTCACCAATTATCGCAGCCGATAGTTATGTCTTGATGCACGTCATACTAGTTGCATATCGTAATTGGACAGGCAAATAATAAAAACAATAACGGAGCGCGTTAACGCAACGCTCGGTGGATCGAAATTAGCCAACTAAAAATCCATCAACCTATTTCAAGAAATTAAAAAATCATTATAAAATAAAAAACAAGAAACTTAAAAAAAACAACCATACATATTTACGATCGGGAGAAAATACGAGCATTACGATATTTCCGTTTCAATTTAATATTATTATTCAAAACACACGGCTAAGAATTATGTAAATTTTACGTATGAACGGTTTTTTTCAACTCTTTCCTGGTATTTTTTTTAATCAAAAATACAAAAAAAAATATCATTTTTAATATTTCGGGTTAATGCTTTCATATTTTTATTTTTATGGCCCAAACTCGAAGAACGTTGAATATTCTTTTGATGGATTATTACGCTCGATTATTATTCAAATTCAAACAGGAAAAACACAAATCTCGAATGTCAGAGGGCTAAGCTATGCGCGTAGGGGAAGTGCGTGCGAATAAATGCTTCCGGGTAAGATCGGTTAGAATTGAAGGCCTTGAACTGTCGGCATCGGTTCACCCTTTCTCTCGATACGGCTTATCTCCCTACCGTACGTAACACCATTTCGCGCCGTTAACATCGCGAGGCTCCTTACAACATTTCTACGACGAATTCGTAATCGGCCACCATGCCGTGAATCACATCAATGACATTGTAAACAAATCTTAACTATGCGCTCGACTACGTCACTTTTTGAAACGCGAGGCGTTCATAATAAGAGAATAACGATTAAGCTTCTCCGATGTTACCATTTGGAATATATATTTATATCGTTTTACGCATACCAAACCATTAGCAACAGTATTTTATTTGCATCGAATTCATATGGTAGAATAAATCATAAATAGATATTTTGTTTGGTTCAACGAAGAATCACTAGTTTCTATTTGCATAATCGATTTTTTGCATCCGACAAAAGATAGTGGATGGACGAATTTTTCGTCCGAAATTATAAATAGTAGCTAGGCTTCGCTTCCGTCAAATACGACGTAATTAATGATCGTGTTAACGAGATACGCTAATTCGACAAATTTCAATGTAGATAGATAAATAAAAAATTGTACATCTCAAGGTTTTATCCGCGAGAGTTCGAAACCATCGCGATAAAAGATCGGAATATTATTGCATCATTAATATTCACTCACCGTATCCTGATCGAACAGGTAGAAACGAAACGGTTAACGTCAGATCTATACGTATGTGCATATTCACATTTTATAGACCTAGGCCGCGCCGAATCGCAGGCAAACGACATTTAAGGAGTTCGTCCGATCGAACGATTTTTTACCCACTCGTTTCGTATCGCGTTGATGGATCGCGACACGCGATAAGCAATTTACCTAATAGCTCGTTGCGAAGATTTTCGAGCTAAAAGTACATTTAGATTTTTTCGTCTCAAAAAAACGAACACTTTTCTAAAAATTAGAATCGTGTAAAATAATTTATATTCAAATTTACGACAAAATTAAATCCGGAAATTCAATTTAATTGATACCGAAATATTGATTAAATCGATTCCGCAAAATCAATGATCTTGATACCGATAATTGCGATTGATTTGACTCGTTAATTCAAATTAATTCCTAGTTGAAACGTCATTTTTTATACATAACGTGAAATAATTTGCCACATTCGGGCGTTCGTCGTTATCATAATTTATTGGGTAAACTGGTATATCTCGTTCGTTGTTTAATCCCACCTGTGCGAAAAGCTCTTCGGTCGACGCAAGGTCAGCGAGATGAACGATGACTAGAATGTGAGAATCGCTGCTAAACATTACAGGCATGATTCTCGGGTCGATACACCTTGTATAATTCGAACAAACCGCGAGTTCTACTACGTGTCCTACATATATATCTATATTTATATCTTTATCTATTACGATCGTAAACGACATATCGGGCTTTCGTTAAACGTGAAACTGCCGCAGTCTCCTTTCCGACGCGTGTAACACGATATTCTCGCGAGACCAATGACTCAAGTGCGTGGAAAAAGGGGACAACGACTTTGAACTGGCGACGTTATAAATCAATTAATAAAATCAGATCCATGCACGGACTCGAGCTTCTTTACATGTTTTGTCACCTTTCGAGCCATAAATTCTTCATTCGTAAAAAGATAGGATGAAAAAAAAATCAGCAATTTAAATGCCCGCATGAAAAAAAATAGAAAAATTCAATTTTTCTTCCGTCGATCTCACGTTTCAAATCGCTTATTATTGCGAACACGTCGCGTAGCTTTTACCGCGCGAGAGAGACAGAGAGAGAAAGAGACGAAACTCCGGTATAATTAATTGCATTTCGAGACGCTTATATTATCCGAGACCGACACGCGAGGACTCTGAATTTTCATTCTTTTATTTTCTTCACGTTTCAATCGTTTTTGTATTCCTCTCAATTTTGTCCGAGGACAAACGGTCATTGGTGTCCATCTTCGTTTTTGATATATTTTTTTATAATTTCGCGTTCGAGGTGCGAATCAATATTGACCGTGTACAATGAAAATTTAATGAATCGGGAAAATAAGCGATGGACTTAGTTTCAATGAGAACTTTTTTTTTAACTCAAGTTGTTATATTTTTCGTAAATTTAAATTGGCACGTTTTTTGCCAATAATACGAAACAAAAATTTCGAGACCAAAGGAACAAAGCGATCGATAAATATTGCATCGTTATTAACATTACTTTGTTAATTATAAATGACAATAATTTCACAAATAATTCTATAATTTCAGAAACAAAAGAGATTCTTCATGGTGTCAGTGGAGAATTTCGAGCTGGCGAACTGACCGCCATAATGGGACCGTCCGGAGCCGGGAAATCGACGCTTCTAAACGTTCTCGCCGGTTTCACGTAAGTTTCATGTTATCTAGTTTTTCGAAATATTTTTCAAAAATTTTCACATCGATACAAGTATTTTTCCATCGTGGAATTTTTCTTTCGCCATCGTATCAAGCTTCCTTCACGAAGAAGAGAAGAAAAAACCAATAATAATCGTGTCTCGACGTGTTATTCGCGCAACTCGCGGATAGAAAAGAAAAACATTAATGCTCCTTCAATTATTGATAAATAGAAGCCCGATCGCAACAAAAGAAGCCCCGGTATAACGATATAAATTTATGCAACGTTCTTTTTTATTTTGTCGTTCCTTTTCCGCCGTCTTTTTATCCACCGATTGCCCATTATCGTCATTACGCATCGAGGGCTTCGCGTCAATTTTTCTCGACTCGATTTGCGAGTTGTAGCGTAATCATCGAATCGTTCATCAAAGTCACCGATAGGTCGAGAGAAGGTCGGGCGAAAAAATTAACATGACGGACTCGCCGAAAGACCTTTCGAGACTAAATTCCCCGCGATAATGAAATCTCTACCGTTCGTAATAAACGTTTGCCAAGTACGGAGGCGAAAAATCATGAATAACGTCGAAAAAAAAAACACACACAACGCTCGAAAAAAAAAGGTTTACGATGGACGACGATCAATCGACAATGTAGTAGTTGGTGATGCTCGCGCAACTTTGCTTCGTGCGGTAAACAGAAAATAAATAAATTGTTCTTAAGCTCCATTTTACGATTCTGCGTTTTCCCTTGTTAGTACGTGCAACATAGTCTAACACGGTCGAAGGTGAAATAAGGCGTGATCGAATGACTATGAAAAAAATATATACACTTATGCATATCTAATCATAAATTGTATTGTTTTTTTTGTTGTTTTTTCTTATCAGCTTTTTCGATTCGTTCTACTTTTTAGCTGAGGAGTTTCTCGAATTATTTAATTAGCTATTGCTAGCCGAGATAGTTGAAGATTATTGTTCGATTGACTCAAAGAAATTTGATACACTTGAGCACGAGAATTAAAAATTATAGCTTATTGGAAACACTTTGTCGAAGATTTATATTTTCTTTTTTGTTTTGTATTCTAGACAATTTTAAGACAATTTTAAAGATAAGGAAATTGCAAAAAATGATTGTACATTTTAATTACAGTTTTGAACTTTCTTTTTTAGTGTTCAAGGTGTCTCTGGTGAAATTATGGTAAATGGAAAGGTGCGAATGCCTTACAGCGAAAGATGGAAGAGAACGTCGTCCTACATACAGCAAGACTCATTGTCGAGACCAAAATTGACTGTCGGTGAAGCGATGACTCTCGCGGCTCATCTCAAGCTGGGTTATACGATCAGCGAATCTTACAAACACACGCAGGTTGGAAACAGTTTTTATTATTTCATTTAGCCAATCGGACGATATTTCCTTTGGGCTAATTCTTAGATATTAAACAATGCGAAAGTACTAGAACATTTGTATAAAATTTGTTTCTTTAATAGGTTATCGAGCTTTTGGAAATGCTCGGCTTGAGTCGCTGTTACGACACTCTATGCGGTCGACTGTCCGGTGGGCAGAAAAAACGACTCGACGTCGCTCTCGAACTCCTAAGCAATCCTTCAGTATTATTTCTGGACGAGCCAACGACTGGTACTTACCCTATTACCTATATTTCTCATTCTTACCGAGTGAAAGTACAAATAATAATCGTTTATTTATTATATTAATTATTTTCAAAAATAAAAAATTTGTATCATTAGGGCTTGACTCAGCATCCTGCAGTCAGTGTATAGCACTATTGCAACGACTAGCTAGAATAGAAAAACGAACAGTCGTATGCACGATTCATCAACCGAGCGCTCTTCTATTCGAAATGTTCGATGCTCTCTACACAGTCGCTGCCGGTCACTGTATCTACAGAGGACCGACACAGACTCTTCTCCCTCACTTATCCTCGGTCGGTGTGAGCTGTCCGCCTTATCACAATCCTGCTGACTTTTGTAAGTATTTGAAAAAAACTATAATTTAATATTAAGATCAAAATTCAATATTATTGACCAATTAGAGGAAGAAAAAGGGTTAACGATCACAGTAACTTTTCACCCAATTGGATATTATTCGAGACGCTTCTCAAGTATTGTTACTTTACAAATAATTTATCCCGTTACGTTTCAGTGATCGAAGTCGCGATCGGTGAATACGGCGTGACGGTCGAAAAGCTCGCAATCGCAGCTGAAAAAATTTGGGAAGACCAGAAGTCACCAGAAACACCATCGAAGCCTCAAATTCAAAGTAAGCATTAATAATCACATTCTTCGAACTTTCTTCCAATTGTCTATAATTCATAACAATTTATAACTTCGTCTGCTTTTAGTGCCCCGTTCTGTCATAGAACCACCACCACCAGCCGGTTTCCTCGCGCAGTGTTACCTCCTGTACAAAAGACAACTAATGTGCCTAAAGAGGGATTACACGTTAATGGTCATACGTTTACTCTGTCACTTGATGATTGGCGTTATATTCGGTTATCTATACATGGGAAGTGGTTATCGCGCCAATGGTGTTCTTGCCAACTATGCCTATCTTTACGGATCCCTTCTTCTCATCGTCTATACCGGAAAAATGGCCGTAACTCTTGCCTGTGAGTATTCACCATAGATTTAATATAAATTAGCTCTCATAATTACAGTTTACCGTCGATATTAATTATGCCATCAAGAATATCGTTGATATCAACGATTTTCCTGATTTAAAATCATCCATTCCCAACGAGAAACAATAATTAATTTGCATTTTGGTTTTCGCAGTCCCACTGGAGATGCAAATTCTCAAAAGGGAACATTTCAATCGATGGTATCGACTGGCACCTTATTACATCAGCATGCTACTCGTCGAAATACCGTTCCAAGCTGCATGCGCGGCTACTTATCTTGCGGTCAGTTACTGGTTAACTGGTCAACCTATCGAGACCGACCGCGTGTTATCTTTCATGGTTGTTAGTATAGCTGCGAGCTTGACAGCCCAGGCATGGGGATTCTTCATCGGCGCGACAACTCCGGTGAAGGTAAATCTTTCTTTCTCACACGAACTATACGATTTTTTCTCAACTGTTTATTCGAGGAAGCGAGCAACTTGTGAGCAAAATCTAAATTTTCGTATTTCACAGATCGCTGTCTTTGCCGGTCCGATCATCGCAGTGCTCTTCTCCGTCTTCGGTTTCTGTATTCGCTACATGGACACACCGGCAGCATTCCGTTGGCTATTTCATATTTCATATTTCCGGGCTAGTTTTCACAGTCTTCTGTTTACGGTTTACGGCGCCGGTAGAAAAGATCTCAACTGCGACGATTTTTACTGTCATTATAAAAAACCGGCGCTATTCCTCAAAGAAATGGAGATCAGCGAGACGAGCGTCGTGAATAATTTAGTTTTAATTGTTGGTATCGGTGTTTTGATGCATCTTCTGACAGCGACTGCGCTCTGGTGCAAGCTCAATCGAAGATAGATCTTTTCGAAGAGCTGAAAACAAGCACAGGACATTCATTCAGTATTTCGAGTGGACTTGCGCCAGTCCGAAATGAAGTAAGGCCAAGTAATTTTTTTTTTAAAGAATGAAGATATCGTTCTTTTCCCTCTGAAACTGCGACTTTTCGTAGTGATTGTATTTTACTTGTTAATCGGCGCGCAACGTTATTCATGACTAATGAGCCGAGAATTGCCTCAATTCGGAAGAAATATATGGTGAAACAAAGATTCTAAGCTCGTGACGTCGAAGTACACGAACTTGGAGAAATAAATATTAGTAGCCCGCGAATCTTTGACGAGTCTCGCGACAAAACCGCGCAATCGTGGTAGAATTAATAAAGGTACTAGTCGGGAATCTCTCCTAATGTCTAATCTCACGATAGACAACAATTGTCGCATACTTAATTATTTAAATTTCATTTTACACACTTAACAAATTTTCGATTGATAGGCACGTTGCGAGAAATCTTAATTTCAGACCTTAATACCAAGACGAAAACGCCGTTCTTACTTTATCCTCTCGTGGTGTTATCGATAAAACAACGTTTGAACGATTTTCATAATTGTCGCTTTCGAGAGAAAAGCCTGCGTTCGTGAAATATCATGAAATTTTTATTGAAAGCTCATTGAAATATCGGAAAGAGTATATGTTAGCTCGTAAGCATTTGATACGCTCCAATATCGACGAAAATCCATTGTCCGAATCATCCCAACAATCTCTCGTCATCGACTCATCCCCCTAAACGACGAGATTCATTTTCTACTTTACAGTTATTTAATTGTATCTGATAATTTTAAGGATGTATAGAAAAAATATACTCCACGGGCCTTCAGGACAAGACACTGATACGCAAGGTGCAAAGTCCAACATTTATTATATATCGTTATAAAATATTACGTATAATATTTGAAAGAATCAAATTGATATCGATATGAATTCCGACACAACCGCGCTGTTCCAAATCATATTCAAAATCATAAAAATCACAATAGGGTGGATAGCTAGACACTCGTTTTGAACGAAACGTAGAATATATTTTATTTACAAATCGAAATGACAATTTTGATAATTCATTGACAAACTGAACTGTCGATGCTCCTTTGTAAACATGACGAATAAAAGAAGTAAACGAAATTCACGTAGAAACGTTGCCCTAATATTCCTCACTTGATGTAATTCGAGTCAACGATACTGCTGACAAGTCTGTCAATTTAATTCCAGTATTTTTTATATATGGATTTAAATTTCGTTTAAAACAAGCAGACTGAACGAATCTTTGCTTTAACGGGTCACGTACAGTTAGGACTTCGAAAAAAAGGGGTTTTTTGCGAATTTTTTTTGGGGACACATTTAAATAATTAATCGTAAATCTTTTTCCATACAAAAGACATATATTTTAAGTAAATAATACAATTTTTTCATTGCAAAATATGCAGAAATTTTTCCATAACCGCACGTAACGTAGGGGTCCCAAAAAAAAAAAGGTCCTCCGCGGTGATCAGTGTAGCTCGTCACCGGATCGTCCGAAATCAAAATAAAAGTAGGGATCATTAGTTAATGACATAATGCTCCGGTTGATCGAAGGATTTGAAAATTTTATGATTTTTCACAAAATGGTGGATGTTAGAAGTCAAAGTTGTGTTTTCGACCCAAATTTTGCTCACATTTTCAGCTATAAAAAAAAAAAAATAATCGCATAGAAAAATCCTTCGTTCATCCGGAGGACAATTATGTCTAGAAAAAGTGAGCAAAATTTCAAGTCGATCGGTAAAGCCGTTTCCGAGGTACAGTGATCACCGTGTTCGAAAACATAGTTTCGAGAAAAACGCATTCAAAGTTTTCAGTACGATTTACATGCAGAAGAAAAATTTCCGTTCAAAGTTACATATCTCCATACCCAACAGTCGGATTCGTCTAAAATTTTCACAGAATACTTTTCAAATGTGCTACTTTTAGAAAATGTAAAAAAACAAAAATCGATTTTTTGAAAATTCTAACTGTACGTGACCCCTTAACGATACCACCTGCAACATTTTTATAAAGAGAGAAAATCCTTGAACGTACCAGGAATAAGTAGTTAACTGTAACGATTAGTTTTTCCTGCTACGATATCGAACGAAATCAGCTGTTGATTCAGATGGCAAAACAAGGAACCCATTCTTCCTTTGTCCCGCTATGCCTCCGGTTCAAGGACCTTCCTGCTCGAGGGCCATAGCTGATGGCAGAGGCCATCTATCGCAACGATGACAGTACTCAGCTGATGAAAAGTTCGTGACTCCCACCTTAGAGACTTCTCAATAGCTATGGGACTTCTCGCTCGAAACTGTGCACGTGTACGAGTCCCACCAACTTCAAGGTCAAAGTTGGTAAGACCCCTTCCAATGTCGTCCGGCACGAAAAAACATATATATGCGGCGCCAGAACGTGCCAATAGCTTCTTTATACGAATATCACGAAATCCTGCATGCAAATCTCTTTCCTCATTCTCAAGCGATCCACGTAAACCGGTATGTTCTGTTACTTCGTTTAAGGGTCCACTAATACCTAAAAGAGTTGTCAAAATCCATTCTATTTTATTCTAATTCCATAAATTTGTATCGAATGAAAAAATAATAATATCGAAAATTCCTAAAACTAATATAAATGTTTCAAGTAGTTTGAAAATGTGTTATATCGATATAACCATCGATGGAACAAAAATTCAATATATACCGACGAAAATCAACGAAAGCGAAGAATCGTCTTCCGGTGATTTTAAATTAGATCGTATTATTGATGAAAATTGATCAATTTACCATTTTCTATAAGACATCCAAGTGTAAGAAAAAGGTGCGCCCGGGGAGGAGCCGTCGGCCATCTTAAAACTAGAATCAACGAGTACTTTCTCTTTTTGAAAAGATGTGCGAACAGTTGTCAACGTCCGACATTCCTGTTCAGACTCGAAGACTGTCCAAGTTAATAATCTTTAGATAACACGAGCAAACTCTCTCGATTACGAGACTCGTGGTCCGTCGACCGAAAAATTTAAATTCTGTGTTCGCTGACCGTTTAGTCGGTAAAGCGGAATTGAACAAAAAAAAATCGTCTACGAGCGTCGTCGGGCAACGCTGTGAACTCAGCTTTACGGCGCGAAACACGCGTTGAGTGATTAAAACAGACGGAGCAGCGCTTGGATGGAAAATATTAATAGATTGTCGGACTTAACCGAAGATACGACAGTATTGCTTCGGTCGCGCGTGTGCCAGAACCGTTCGTAATGTTTTAACGCTCTTGTTGTGCGCACTTGTACGTCTTGCTGGGTCTCGAGAGTGAAACGAGTGAGAGCTCGGCGACTCAACCAGTTAGCTAATCAGGCTTGGCTTTGACGGTTGCTCGATACGTTCGATCGCGTTAAAAACAACCGAGAAACTTGTTGATGTAATAATCCTTTAAAATATTAAATTTGCATATAGATGGACGAAAAAAACGAGTTATTTTGCGCGAAAGGCGATAAAAATTACATCGTGAAAGTCTCGACCAAAGCTTGAAAAAAGAAAGGCGGCGAAACAAAGTTTAAACCGTTTGACAGAAATTTGTGTCCTCTTTTAGCAATAATGGATTAAGCTTTATTAAACATATGTTTTTCATGGACAAAGAGGGACTCGGCAGTGTCAATGATAAATGTACAATACTCGTTAACCAAGATGAATACTTTTTTTTAAAAAAAACTCATTTTTCACAGTGATATTTTAGTTTGATTTTTATTTTATTTTATTTTTTAATTGTGAGCGTATTGTTGATATTAAGGGAACGTGTGGAAAAATTATGTCGGTCACTTCGGTGGATTCTTGTTGTTCCGTGTCGAGAGAAACGACAGCTGTGAAAATGGATTTGGAGAATAAAAAAATGGAAAATAACGAGGATAGCGTCGCGAAGCTGAATCAAGCGATCGGGAAACCCTTGGATTTGGAGTTCAACGACCTTTCGTACAGCGTACGAAGTGGTATTCTCACGAAAGGTTAATCATATTTTTATTTTTATAAATATATATATTTTTTTCATATTTTTCGAATTAAAATTTTTGCCATCGTTCTATCGACTCGTTAATTCTTCTCCGTGGCATTCGTTATTTGCTCTCGCTAATATGCAGACTCTCGACATCGTCTCGTCACCCCGAACGACCGATAAGAATTTTTCCCTTTTCGTCACTCGCTATCTTTTCTCATAGTTAACATAGGAAAGAATTTAAAACACACGAGAAACGTCTTGTTTCTCGATCTCAAAAAACTTTGTTGCTACGTGATATCGATCCGTGATCTATCAGGGTCGTAGAATTTTGCAACGTTGATAAGGATTCCCACCTGTGCACGTGGTCGCGATTTGTAAAAAAAAAAAAAAAGCGTGAACACACTTGGCACCGTGACCTCGTATCGCAAATAGAACAATAATTTATATCGAAGACACACTCGACGATCATATTTTTCACGATGAAAATACGACGATTCATCAATTACAAATCTTCAATAACAATTTCGAGAATGAAACTCTATTTTAATATAATCCGATAATGAGAATTTCCTCGAAAATATTACAAATATTTTCCTATTTTCCAAATCAACAGTGCAAACAGGGCAAACAGTGAAATCTCGTTGAAAAGGAAATTGCTTTCGACGGACCGTAAGACAAAGTCCAAAAGTAAATCGTCCCTACACCATTGTCTTATACGTGTTTCACGCGATTTACAAAATTTATCATTTCGCACGGTTAGCCTGCGTTATCTTCGTATACGTTGAACGATATCGCCGCTTCACTCGAACTTCGCAGCTTCTTCGTATCAACGCTTTGTACACGGCGCGATTGTGCACGAGAAGACCCTGGACGATGTTGCAAAATTTCCTCGTTAGAGAAACGCCACAGTATCGTAACATTATTTTGTACATCGAGAAACATCGCACCAACAAAATTCGCGTCTCTTATCCATCCACTGCCCCTCCCCCTCGCCCCAGACCTTATTGTCGAAAATTATGATTTGGGTCAATGATCATCTCCGTTATACACCGTAAATTAAATAATTGCGTCAATCCGATGACTCGCCGCCCGTCGCAACAATGAACGGCTTTATGTCTCTTCCTGCCTTCGTTCTTGACTCACTGAAGAACGGAAAAGAAAAAAGAAAAAAAAAAAACGAAACAGCACATGTTCCATATTGCATAAGCTAATTCATATTTTATTTCGCTCGACCGGCGTATCATCACGTTCGCGTCAAGATAAAAAAAATTGTGGCGCGTATAGGCAGCGTTAGAATCGACGATACTTTCGTTTTCAAAAATACCACGTGTTCAAGCGTCGATCGTATCAGCAAAGTCGAGGGTCCAAACGTGATCTCGTTAATCAACTATCGAAGATAAGCTTCAATATAACTTTTTTTTTTATTTTTTATTTCGATACAGCTTGTTTTACCATAGCGTTGAAATCTCATGGAATATCTTCGAGATAACTCGTAATCGATTAATATACGTTTTCATTATTTACTCATATTTCGAAATTTCTTCGTTAATGTAATATCGTGATTACGAGAATATCAAGATTATGAGTACATTCGAACGGAGTCTCGTTCTTTCAAAAATGTGGTGTCTTTTTTCGCTGGAAAATTGCTAGATATGAAAATCTAAGCGATGATCGATAAGATTTTATCTCGATCGTTGAATTTTGACCGCGATTCGAGAGACGATAATAGAAAAACTATCGCTTTTTGGCGGACGTAGGTAAATTAACTATTTTATCGTGTCCACTTGAAAAGCTAGACGATAAAAAATCTTTGAATGACGGGCGGATCATCGATGAAACCTTTAAACGCGAATTATATTCGAAGAAAAAGCGACGATCGTTGCAAGAAATTAGTAGACAATTTTTATTCTAACGCTTCTTGGTGTGTCTTTTAGGAAGAAGACGATTATTGAACAACATCAGTGGACACTTTAGATCTGGCGAGCTAACTGCGATAATAGGACCGTCGGGGGCTGGAAAATCAACCCTCATGAACGTTTTAGCAGGTTTTACGTTAGTTCAATTTTTTTCCCCAATATTTCGCGTAATTAAATTATAGAATGCAAGTAAAAATGATGCAAGGATAAATTTCTGGTAAAAAGTAATTTAATATCGCTCACGTGCTCAACTGAACTACCGTACAGACGTAAAGGTAAACAAATAACGAGACAGGCTCGAAAAAATTATCGCTAGTTGCAAGGAGAGACACGCACCTGAAGAAAATTGCACGTTTGCACCTGGCGCAACCGTGTAATTTACATTACCCGTATCTCTTCAGGCACGAACGAATCGCGAAAAAAAAACAATTCCATTCATAAAAAAAAGTACAATGCACTCGAAACACGAGATTCCTATCGACACGATGTACATGTCCTCGTTAATGTTTTGTTTATTTTTATCGAGGTTCGTACGACGAAGAATGTAATAATTTTGTATAGACCATTTTCTTCTGTGAAAATTTATTTTATAAAGGGACAAATTTTAATTCGTTTTCCATCGTTTAGAACTTCCCACGTGACTGGAAATGTTTCAATAAATGGAAAACGCCGAGATCTGACGGCTTTTCGAAGATCCTCGGCCTATGTCATGCAAGACGATAATCTTCAGCCCTTGCTAACGATCGAAGAAGCGATGAGGGTGGCTGCCGAGCTCAGGTTACCCTCGACCCACGACGAAAAAATGCAGAGGGTAAAATTCACATAGGGAAATAATAATACTACAATTTTCAAGAATAACATTTTAATTAATTTAATATTGCTGATTATTTTTTATTTATTCGATAATCTTTTATCATAGATCGATGAAATTCTTGTGGCCATGGGACTCTCCGCCAGTAGAGATACGCGAACCGATCGGCTTAGCGGGGGTCAAAGAAAGAGGCTTGCCATAGCACTCGAACTTATTAATAATCCCCCTATAATGTTCTTCGACGAGCCCACGAGGTAATTATCCATACAGTATATTTAACAGTAGATATTATTAGCAAATAAAATAATAAAAATAATTGTTTATTACGTAATAATCGAAGAATTTTTGTTGTTGAGAAATTGTTTTTACAAACATCAACTCAAACAAATATTATGCTAGGTTTATACGTGAGATAAGGTTGACCAATATTTTCTATCGACTTTGTTGAAAACCAAATCAGGTCCCTTTTTTTTTGTGAAAATGCAAATTTGTTTTTTGTTTCAACTTGGTGACCTTGAAATTTAACCAAGCTACGTACGAATTATCTGCAAAATATTAATACCTAAATTATAATTAACCAACATCGATTATAGTGAACAAGTAAGAATAAATTATTAGGAAATTTCATAAAGGTTACGATTCATATTTTTAATCCAGTGTGCACGAATGATAAATTGATCGACGTATTTTATTAAGAATAGCTCCACCGTTCACCTGCATATTTATAAGATCCTCATAATTATTTCAGTGGCTTGGACAGTGTTGGGTCTAAGCAATGTCTCACTCTCTTGCATACTTTAGCCGGACAAGGACGTACAGTTATATTAACTATTCATCAGCCAAGCGCAACGCTCTTCAACATGATAGATCATTTGCACGTTATAAATGAAGGAACCTGCGTTTATACAGGTGGAACAAGGGCTCTCGTTCCTTTTCTCGGCAGACACGGATTGCAGTGTCCGACTTACCACAATCCGGCTGATTATCGTGAGTAATACAACAACAAAAATAATAAGAATATTACTAAAAAGACACCGGAATAAATTTTTCGGTGTCTCACATTTCTCATATGTTTATTAATATTAATAGATCATTAGGGCAGACACATAATAGTCGAGTGAGCGTGACTTTCGTTTGCTATTTATAGAACGTTGTTACCTTGAATTTTAGCAAACTATACATTAAGGAAAAATGGTGCGAAAGTTGGAATCGATACACAATTTTTTCAAACGTCTTGCTAATTAGTGCGAGGAAATCCTTGAGACTAGTCGAAAACAAATTTTGTAAATAATATATTCTTCAGCCTCGGTTCCCTTTTTTTGGCCTCCAACAGTCATGGAAGTTTGCAACGGCGATTATGGCAACTGCGTCGAGAGTCTGGCTTCCTCGATCGACAACGGAAAGTGCAACGAATGGCGTTGCTCTTCCACCGTCGATTGGAACATGATCGAAGAAATGATCGCCTCGAAATTAGACATGAATTATCGAATACCGATCAGACCTCCTCCGATCACGCCTCTCCACTGCGAAATTAACAGAGACGAAGATCCGACTTACTATGCCACTGGATTTTGGCAACAACTTTACATATTGCTGAAGAGAAATGCTATCAGACTTTCCAGGGACAAGGTATTGTTTACTTTCTTTTTTAATGAAGACAAGTTTTAAGAAATTACAAACTTTTTCTTTCTGAATAACCATTTAATATTATTAGCGTTAAAACTCTATCGTTCTTGGTTTAGAGATACCTAATCTTTTATTCCCACCACCCTTTTATTCTTCAGGTCTTGACGTTCATGCGACTCGGAATGCATATGATCATAGCTCTCCTCGTCGGGACGTTATATTGGAAAATCGGCCAGGATGCTGCGAACGTTTTCGATAATTTCAATCTACTCTTCTTCAACATTATGTTTCTCATGTTTAGCGCGTTTAGCTCGAGTATCATAACTTGTGAGTAATTACGATTTACAAATTTTCCTACGTCTTCGGAAAAAAAAATTATTCAAACGCTTCGAAAAATGCATAATGAAAAAATATTCGTAAAATCGTTAAAAATATTTCAATAGAGGGATAAATATATTTTTTTAAATACTCGAAATGTTTCTTTGGCGTCTGAATCGAAAAGAGGCTCAAGACTTTCTCACATATTTCCAGATCCGTCAGAATTGCCGATCGTAACGAGAGAACACTTCAACAGGTGGTACAAGCTGCGATCTTTCTATTTAGCGAACAAAATAGCGGATTTGCCGGTACAGCTTGCCGCTGCTTCGGTCTATACGTTTATAGTTTTCTATATGACCGGCCAGTTTCCCGAGGCAAAGAGACTCTGCCTTTACATACTCGTTTGCGTTCTCATCAGTCTCGTTTCACAAATACTCGGAGTCATAATAGGAACTGGTCTCAACGTTCAGGTAATAATCAAACTCGACGCGAATTGAACGAAAGAAATATTTCTTAAATAAGATTTTCGAGATTTCAAGAATATAATTTTTTAATTACAGAACGGTATGGTGTTCGGACCGTTGTGCATTCTACCATTTACGATATTCAGTGGTTTCTTCGTTCATTTTCACGACGCCCATCCGTACTTTCAGTGGCTATTTCACTTATCATTCGTCAAGTACGGTTTCGAAGCTGTCATGGCAGCGATTTATGGGTAAGCTTTTAAGGGTAAAATAATCAAAGTTAAAAGAAAAAAATCCGAAATCAGATTTATCTTTAACGTACGATCGACAGATTCGACAGGCCAAAAATGCCATGTTCCGAAATCTACTGCCACTTCTCAACGCCGAAGAAATTAATGATCGAGGTAGACATGCAACACGTGGACTATTGGTCCTCGGTATCGACTCTCATCTGTCTATATGTATTCCTCGACGTTATAGCTTTCATCGCGCTCAGACTGAGACTCAAGGTATATCGGTAATATCGGCTTTGCACCGAGCAAAGCGGATCAACCGTAACTTCATTATTTTTCAACAGTTGCGAGATGCGAAGTAGATTTCCAGAGCGAAGAAGAATAAGAAAAACAGGACGACTTGTACAAGCAAGGACGAAGCTTTGCGGTGTGATCGATTGCACGACCGAACGAACTTATCTCCGAGCCAAGTTCAGTCGTGATCGTACGAAGCGCCTCTTAAAAAAAAAACACAAAAAAAAACGATGAATCCAATTTTTTTTCATATGATTTAGTTACCCTGAAACGGTGAGGCAACGACGAAAAAAAAAATGCCGAGTACACGATTGGTGCGTACGACATGAAAAATCGACACGACAATGTTTTTAGATGGGCAGTAGCTTTTACACTTGTTGTATTGCCACAGGTGTAAGCCAAAGGTCTACGAGTTGTTCTTGAGGAAGAGGCCGAGGATATAAACGATAAGTAAAAATATCACGCGAATCGTTACAAAATCAAAATCAACGATGAAAAATATTCTTTTCTTACCGTGGACAATCTAGTCATATAGCGATTACTTTTTATCGAAGAGCCATTGACGCGTGATACGTAACGCGTCTATTTTCCATCAAAAATAATCCGTTGATTTTGTTTTTTTGCGTTTTTATTCGTCCAACATCCGTATTTTGTAAAACGTGATCGGATTACTCGAGAAAATCCGGAAGAAGAAAAAACGCTCGCCATTTACATAAATTATATGTACTGCCATTGTTATTATAATTATACATTATGCATGCGAGTTCTAGCTCGACGAAGTTAATATTTGATTCGCGTACCGACTTCGATCACGTCGAAAATCGCAAGAAATCTCTGAGACGAGAGTTTCGCTCGGCTCGCTGCAAACACGAGAACGTCTCACTTTCTTTCAAAAACGACAGGACGTAATCGGCTATTTTAAAGACGCTGCGTCTCCGAGAGTTTCATCCAGAATAACCGGTTTTTGCGAGACGAGCTCTGTTATAACTTTCTTCAAATCGCAATATGAAACGATGCAAATTAGCACGAAATGACAGTTCGAACATCGACCACGAATTATGAAGTGATCGGCCTTTGATTGAGAGGAAAACCGATATTAATCTCTCGAAAAAAATGAGTCTGGAAGCGGGCGAGGCATTTGACATTCATAAAACCTTCCCGGCATTTCCACTGCGCCATAGTCTACAACGACGATAGTTATAAGTATACAAACGTGAAATACAAATCTTTGTTCGCCGATAGTAAAACAGCGAATTAATGCCAAGCGTTTAGTAGACCCGAGAGGGTCAAAATTTATATGTTCTTTTTTCTCGAAAATGACGCGTACTAAATTATCGCTCGATTCGCCGCGCTTACAAAGAAGCACGACGAAGACTAAATCGTTGCTAAAGGTTGATCGCTTATCGTGTAAAACAATCTCCGTATCTATAAATACGTTGGATTACGCTGATTACAAAATTATTTTATATTCAAGATATATCACGGTTCGGGCAAACACAAAATAATCGAAACTCATTATTATTGTATAATTTTGTTCATATCGTACATAAATTTATGATATTCGTGATATTTCTCCCAAGACTGGATTAATGTAATTCCGAATGCATTTATTATTAAAAAAAAAAACAAAAAAACAAAAAAAAACAACGAAAAAACATAACGAACACCATTTTTCAAATGTCATCGAAATATCCGATATTTGTTTACTCCAAAACATTTTGTACAGTGTAAAAAAATGATCGTCGTCAATAAGGAAAGTTGACATATTTTTCAATTAAACTCGATTCTTCTACACCCCCGATCAGGCTCGAAACATCGGTCTTCCCTCGAACGTAACATCATTGATTGAATAACGAGTTTCTCCAAGCTACAAAGACGTACGTTGATATATTTCTAGTCGGCGAGACGAGAATAATGTGAATGAAAAAAATGAAATAAAGAAGTATGGTCAAGAGTCCGTTCATGACCACCAAAGTTCAACCGACCAGTTTCGTCGGACGTTGAATGTGTCGACACTACGCTTTCCCCACTGATTCGGTCGGCCCGCGATCATCTTTCGCACTGTACACATTATTACTACAATCTAAGCTGTTGATGCTGTCAGATGAGATATCGCTCTGTCGGAGAACCATTCGCTATTTACTCTTCTGCAACGAGATACGGTCCTTCAGTCGTCTCTCCGTTACAGTAGAAACAGCTCTCGTTTAATTTCAGCGCTCTATTATCGAAAAATTGTGTGTTTTATAACGACCGTAATCTCATTTTTCGTTTCTAGCATATTAGTCGAACGATTCGAAGCGCGTGGGTAAACGTTATCGGAGATTCGCGATATTATCACCAGTGGCCTGGAGTATTAGACGTTCGCAGATTCTTTCAAGTTCGTGCACTCGTCGAATATAATTCGATAAAGTATCTCATTGTTTCACACGAAGGAAAAATGTGTGTCTCTTATCGTCGAAAGACGGAAACGATAGTGCGCGTAAGCGAAACGTCGCTATTTCACGTAATCATTTTTCACTGTCACGTATAAAATAAGATCGTGGCGTGAATTTTTGTATTTCATAAAAATCGTTTCACGATAACGATGGGGATTGGACTCGAGTCGGTCGCATTTGGGGAACTCCGGAATTGAAGAGAATACCACATGTTAGTTTTCGATCAAGTGGCATACCCATTGCGCTCTTTGAATTATAAATCTTACATTTCGTATCCACGTGGTGATGTTTTTGTTTTGTTGTCGTACAATAAACCTTGATCGAAATACGTTGGTACATTCTATACGTTCCACATTTCGACAGGAGGGGGCAGAAGTGAAAGTATCTTGAGTTCGGCTCAGTCGGTCGTCGAAGGGGAAAGTGGTTGGCGCTTTAAAATATTCGCTCCTGGGAAAACTTGAATACGGTTTCATTTATATTATTTCGTACCGGCGTTCGAGTCAAAAATATGGGAGGTGCGGGTATCGACAACGATTTAAACCCGGAGAAAAAATCTTTCGGTCAGTGCACGGTGCGTCTCGAGGATCAACAAAAACTTTTGCACAATGAGGGAAGCATCGAGGCCGATTCACGAATGTACGTGGAATTCTCGAATCTGTTGTACAGCGTACCGGGATGTAAAGGCAAGTTTTTATTCTATTCGTACGATGGAAAACAAATTAGAAGAACCTGATTCGATGGACATTAACGAGCGAAACAACGTTCGTTAGATTTTTTAATGTACGTTTTATGTTTTATGGAAAACTCGTTTGGCTAGAACGAGAGTATTTTTGTTGTCAACGTTTGAAAATATTCAAACAACGATGAATTTATTTTTCGGACTATATTTATATATTTGCATAATATCGATCGTTAGATTTTTTTAACGTACGTTTTACGTTTTATGGAAAACTCGTTTGGCTAGAACGACAATATTTTTCTTTTCAACGTTTAAAAAAATTAAAACAACGATGTACTTATTTTTCAAAATATATTTATATATTTTCATAATATCGATCGTTTACAGGGAAGGAGAAAGTAATATTACGTGGTGTATCGGGCCAATTTCATCCTGGAAAGTTAACAGGAATAATCGGTCCCTCCGGCGCCGGCAAATCGTCGCTTCTCAGCATCCTGTCGGGTCTCAGGTCTTCCAACGTCAAAGGATCTATAAACGTGAATGGAAATCCAAGAAACGCCGATGAGTTTCGAAGATCTACGTGCTTTATTCCTCAGGAATTCGCACTTTTGCCACGATTGACGACGCGAGAAACTCTCTACATAGCTGCACGTCTCAAGCTCGGATCACCGCATACTCCGCAATCGCGGGAGCTCGTGGTAAAGACTTTTTGTAACAATGATATTACAATATCCAAAATTAAATATCCGCTTCGAATTTACGGCGGACTTTTGTGATAACAAAAATTATTATCGATACAAACAAAAATATATTTTTATTACCGAAATTTCGTTTCGATAACGTGGCGATTTTTTTGCTACCGTTGTGAAAGTATGCGTCAGGAGAATTAATGAAGACTCGTGAATTTTTTCGTCTTTGGTCGAATCGACGGCGTAACGCTTTATAGATTGATTTCTTCAATTTTTTATTTATTTTCTTCGCTGTAGATCGACGAAGTTGCAAGTAAATTGGGATTATTGGGTTGCATGGATACGATGGCGAGTCAATTGAGCGGTGGGGAGAAAAAGAGACTCTCGATAGGTGTCGAGATCGTAACTAATCCCGCGGTAATGCTTCTCGACGAACCAACAAGCGGACTCGACAGTGCGGCCTCTAATCAGGTAATTGGACAAATCACCTTCTGAACTATCATCGATTAAGTCTGTAATCGGATCCTCGCCGATTGAGGTCACGGATATCTGATCGACGCAACAATATCGTTTTTTTTTTATTCGTCCGTTTTCAAGGTCGTCGGTCTAATGAAAAACATTGCAAAAACTGGTTGCACGGTGGTATGTGCGATTCATCAGCCAAATAGTCAGATGATCGCCCAATTTGATGACATTTTCGTCCTCGCCGAAGGTAGAAGCTTTTATTGCGGTCCCAGTGAAGATATACTCGAGACCTTTCAAGCAGCCGGATTCGCCTGTCCACCTTTTTATAACATAGCGGAGTTCGGTAAACGAAAAAAGAAATCTCTGGTTCGATTGACCAGAATTTATATAAATTGTATATTTATCGCTTACTTTTCGTATGTATTTATTTTTTTTTTATATATAAATTGTTCTCTATTTTTGGTTGAAAAGTATATTTTTGTATAAGGTTTAATGAATTTCGGTTGACAGTAATCGAAGTCGTGACCGGACAACGCGGGGGCGATTTGAATGTTCTCTGCGACGTTGGAAATTCCAAGTGCAAGGACTTGAATCTTCGTCGCGATTATACGAAAACAATTAACAGGGACAGCGACAAGGTAGACACGTCCAAAGGTTTAGATACGTCCGCATCGTCCAATAATTCCAGCAGTAAAATTTCCGACGGCGGAACGCGACGCGTCTCCGCTTGGGAAAAACAGAAAGTCCTTCTGTGGCGAGCGATCACCTGTAATCAAAGAGATAATGTAAACAGACGGGATTTATAAGGCCATTAAGATGAATTAATTAAAGGTCAAGTTACATTTATATTCATTTCGTTTTTTAGACAATGACAAAACTTAGACTCGTCGCTCACATAATCGTCGGCCTCTTACTCGGTCTTGTTTTCTACGATTTTGGAAGCGACTATGCCAAGGCCCAGAGCAACGTCGCTTGCTTATTCTTCTTTCTTCTATTTTTATTCTTCGCGAACGCCATGCCCGCGGTACAAATGTGTAAGTAATTTTTTTAACTACTTACATATTAAATTATCAAATAAAATATGTTTTTTTTAATTTTTCATTGCTCGATTTCGCAGTTCCGATAGAAGCTGCAGTATTTCTCAGGGAACATCTCAACAATTGGTACAGCTTGAGATCTTATTATATAGCTAAAGTCGTGACCGATATTCCTCTTCAGGTAATAATTACAATTTGTATATAATTATTTAAAACGTAACGACTAATATTTCAACTCGATAAATCGAATATTATATTTTGGGAAATTTTGACGAGGGTATTTTCTATGTGAAGTTAATCTATACAATCCGTATTTGAGATTGAGATATTGATATACATTTTTCAGATGTTATGCCCAACGTGTTTTCTCGTCATAGCTTATTGCATGACAGGACAACCTGCCGAGTGCGATAGACTCGTGAAGGTTTGGTTAATATGTATTCTCATGACGATACTCGCACAGTCCCTCGGTATCGTCACTGGTGCTGCCTTCGATACTCACGTAATACATTCGAAAAATATTCACGTATCATTGATCGATTAATTCAAACTCGTATTTTATTCGACTTCCTCTTTTTATTATTTTTTGTTTACAATCTAACTCTAAACGTTTTGTATTTAGGCCGGATGCTTTCTCGTTCCCGCTTTGAACATTCCAATGTTTTTATTCGCTGGATTTTTTATCAAACTCGGCGAGGTGCCATATTACCTTCAGTTCTTCTGTTTCATCAGTTACTTCCGGTAAATCATCGAGGCTCGTTCTACGTGATTTTTAAGACGTCGATAAATTATTCATATTTAATTTCTTACTTCAGATACGGATTCGAAGGAATGTTGCAAGCAATTTATGGAAACAATCGTCACGGAATGATCTGTTCCGAAGATTTTTGTCTCATCAGTAATCCGAAACGAATTCTCTCGGAAATGAATATGCCCACGACGACGTTCCCTGTGATCGTCGGTACTCTGATAGTTTGGATCTTTTGTTTACACGTTACAATTTATTCGGTGCTACGTTGGAAATTGTATAGAATGACGAAATGAGAGAAAGAGAAAAAACGAAAAAAAAAAAAATATATGAAATGTGTCTTCCTACGTATCATAATAATTGTATATAATATTTAATCGTGAAACGTTCCTTCGTCAGACAAGTTGATCGAACAATCCCGGAGAACACGAGGGGTAGGTGCACATTTATCAAGAGCTTTTCTTTTTGTAACAACTTTTTTGTTTTCTTAATTCAATAAATAAATTATACATCCTTACATAATTAATCCTGTAGTCCCGATTAAATTGTACGCACTTTATAACATGGACCCGTCTTACAAATTGTACGGAGAGCAACGGAACTTAAATATTTGTTTAACAACCAAAGCATAAATGTAATACGTTACACTTACAGACTAGTCGAAAGTTTCGAACGGAAACTAATTGAGCATTTTGTTTCTTTCTTCTATGGATATTGATAAAGATCAGACGGATGAATAGCTCGACGCAAATTCGCGCGAACTTCAATCTTTCGATGATTCTAATTCGCGACCGAACAAAGTCGGTTTTATCAAGTTGATTCTTATAAAAAAAAAACTGTCGTCAAGATTCTCATCGCGAAGCAATGAGTTTCCAACGTAGGAAGAAATAGGCCAACAATCTCGTTACGACGAGTATCGCGCAAAGAGCCCCAACGTCGAACCAAAATTGATCGCCTCTCATTCCAATTTCCGACAGAAATTTCACCGGATATTTGTAATGACAGTAACCCTCGTCGCAATCCAAAGTTTTTCGTCCAAGACCATAAATCGAGCCGATCAATCTAAAAGTGAAAACAAAATTACTCGTGACTTTTATTTTCGACAGTTGTAAAAAATTTGATAAGAGTCATCGATAATATTTCAGAGTAATTACCCCTCGAGACCGTAGCGAAGATAACTTATATAACTACCCCACTTGAGATAGACCGGTAAGTCTCTGAGCGAGACGCCAAAACCGGCGAACATCATGAATGGGACGGAAATCGTTGGGCCCAAAAATGTACCATTCTGTAAACGAGGAAAATATTGTTTGTATCATTGTGAATTTTCTAACTTAAAATATTCGTCATTTATTATTCTTATTATTTGTGGAATGTTAATACTTACAACGACATCGAAAACAGCTCCGATCATAAGACCAACGCCCTGGGCGACGAACGAGACGAGCATGCTTATTGTGAAGAACATCGAGAATCTCGTAATTTCGAGAGGCTGACACGACATCAGATAAATAATAATTGTGAATATTAAACAGCACAGTACGGAAACAGGAATGTCGATTATCGTGACTGAGGTGTAAAACATCTTTAAGCTGTACCATCTGTTGAAGTGTTCTTTCTTTAATATATTCATTTCCGCAGGAACTGAAAATTGATCGAGTTGGCACGATTCGTTTATTTATTTCAACAGTTCAATGGACGATAGATATGTAAGAAAGAATAACTCACAGGTGAGAATGGTCAGCATCATCGTCGTCATCATGTGATGCATCAGTATAGTGAAAAGAAGATTGTAATTCTCCAAGACTCGGGAGCCCCGACTTCCGGATTCGATGAACACAGCGCCCAACATAAGACCCGTGCATATGCTTACGATTATTCGTAAATGCGTAAGTGTCTGATGAATTATAAAAATTCGAGAATTAATAAAACAATTCTGTTTTTTTTGTAATCATAAAAAATAAAAAATAATCTAGAGATATTTATAAACTCACGGCATCTCGTTTAACTTTAATGTATCCTCTCCACAGAAGGACTTTCAATTGATGGAGTGGGGGAGTTGCTTGCAAAGCAGACTTGCGTCTGGCATTGTGTGTTTGAACGGAAGAACCATTCGCTTGAAATTGGAAAGAATCTAAGTCGTTATAATTTTATCGATTTATTTACATCTTGATATTTGCAAAAATATTAGCCATTTTTTTTGTTTCTTATAGTCTTACCTTTCCATTCTTTAGAGCTCATCATGGACATTGAATTCGTGAACCATTGAACGCTCTTGCCGTTTCTCGTGCCCATCACCAAATCTTCAATCTTGTCTTCGCCATATTCACCGCAAGCCAGTTCGATAACTGTAATATTTCAATTGTTGAAAATTCTGTTTTGTTTATTTGTCAAGTAAATCTTAAGGACGGTATATCGTATTACTGTAATCCGCAGGATTGTGATACATCGGACATGGAAGCTTCATGCTCTCGAGGTAAGGGACTAGTAGACTCGTCGCACCCTGGTACAAGCAATCTCCCTTAGCGAGCACGTAAACCTAAAAACAAGCGGAATATTTATTAATCTAATATATTTTCAGTATTTTCAGACAATTAAATTTAACGATTAATAAATATTTGTTTGCAAAATTGACGTTATAAAAAAACTTACCTGATCGAAAACTTGAAAGAGCGAAGCACTAGGTTGATGAATAGTGCAGACTATGGTTCTTCCTTGACGAGCCAATATCTTGAGCAAGTTAACGACTTGCATGCAAGACGAACTATCGAGTCCGGTCGTTGGCTCGTCCAGAAACATCACGGTTGGATTGTTCACCAGCTCGAGAGCAATTGACATTCTTTTCTGTTGACCACCGCTCAGTCTGTCAGCTCTGGTCTTGAAGTGTTCGTAAAGTCCCAGAGTCACGAGAATTTCTTTAATCTACGATTGAATTAAATCATTATTCTTATTCAATTAATTATTTAATAATTTCTTTTTCATAATTTTATTTGTTTATTTTTGCGAAAATCGTTCGGACACTTACTATAGCTTCCTTTTGGCTGTTTGTTGTCTCAACTCCAAGTTTCAGATCGGCCGATACCCTCATATTTTCTTCCACGGTCAAGAGAGGTTGAAGTCGATCGTCCTGAGTTATGTAAGCACTCGATCTATAATTATTCGAATATTATTAACACCCATAATATTCGAAAACTTGAACGATTCATAATCTTGAAAAACATTATTTCCTTTTATCTCCAAAAATAAACATCACGGACGAGAAATTATACCTTCGAAAACTATCCAAATCGCGAATTTTTCCATTGACGTAAACCGATCCTGAGATTCCGGTCAATCTATAACCCGATAGAATGTCAAGCAGGGTCGACTTTCCAGCACCCGATGGTCCCATGATAGCGATAAGTTGCTTCGATGGAAGTCTTCCGTTAACACCATGAAGGATTTCTTTCGATCCTGATCACACAGATAATTCAATTTATTTCTCAACTTTAAAAAAATTATTTATATAAATAATTTTGTTTTTCGTTTCATCATTTATATTTTATTATTCAAATATATAAACGACGTATGTTTGAACCGATACCTTTTCTCCATCCTAGGGATACGGTGTAACGAATATCCTCGAACATAATATCCGACGACAGGACATCGTTGAATTTCCCTAGATGCGTACCATTCACGCGATTGTTCTTCAAACTTTCCTTCGTCTCTTGAACATCTTGAAGCCTCGGTATTTGTTGATTCGGTGTGATTTCCGGTACGCTCGTAGCTTCGTGCATGAGGACCTCCATTCTAGATCCTCGAACGATCCACCGCTTTCGTTCACTATTTTAGCTGACGCCAGAGAGACGTAAGTTGACTCCACTCGTGTACACGGGCAACGATCTAGAGACAAAGCGAGAGATTTCAACGATCCGAGTGAGTTTTTTTCCCTCACGAATTTTTCTCCCCTCCAATTCTTTTCTCGCTCTCCCTCTCTCTCTCTCTTTCTGTCTTTCTCTCTACCTCACAGACTCCCTCGCTCTCCCTAGATTCGTAAAAGAACGATACTATCCTTCTTGCTACATATGATTCACGTCCAGTGAGAAACAAATTTAAAACATAGAATATAGAAGAGAGAGAGAGAGAGGGAGAGGGAGAGAGAATCATCGATCAACGATTAGATTAGATTTGCTGACAAACCAAAAACGACGATGGAGCCAAGTGGGAAAATATCATCGACGACTGTTAAGAGAATCGAAGACCGTTCGAGCTCCGGAGGTTGCTGGACTCGGATCTAAAGTCCACTTTATTGTTAAATACACATACGAGGTCTTTCACAGCAATACAACGATACGCGTACCCATTTACGTTCATCCGTTTTTTTATAGTAGGATATATTGTGATTGTCGATGATTTCACGAGAGACTACCGATATACATAAATACGTTAACGCGAGAAGAAAAATAATCGTATGAAAAAATTCATACAATCTTCGTACCGATTTGCGATAAGAGTTTTTTTCTTTTTTTTTTTTTTTTTCTTTTTTCATGTACATTTTTACTACGTATTTATATATATATACACGCATAATAAATAGAGGTCATCTATAACTATGATAAAAATATAATATCGTCATGATTGGAATTCGCTTCGATAAAACTCGTCGTTCTCGCATCGTAATCGAGAGATATGAATTAAAAAGAAATAATGTATTAAATGTCATCGGAGAAGGAAAAAGAAAATGTCCGTCAATGCTATCGGATATTAATGCGAACGGTCACGAGGTCTCCCAGAGCGTTTTCCGCGCTTTCAATTTATCGTATTGTTCCGCGTGTGTTTTGACAATTAAAATGATAATACAATAACAAAGTGAGAACGTTGTAGAATAATGGACAAAGAGGAAACTCCGATGGGAGACAAAAGACTCTGCGCGAGTCACGTTGCTCGACGATTTTTATCGATAAATAACGAATGCTAGATTTTTAGCTTCTAGAACTAGTCCATAGTGTCAATAAAAAACATTCACTGATAAAACTCTAATGTATGTATTTATGTATATCACCTTTTCTCAGTCGCTAAATGTATATATTTGACGACTGGTGAAAAGGATGTTATCAGTCTCGAGTCGACCCTGATCCGTTTCACGCACAATCGTATGTACACAAACGTGCACGAAAATTCTATTTAAAATTCAGCGTATCTTTCGGTAAACGGAAGTACGTGAGTTCTTCCTGGCCTGATATCGTATGTGTGTTAATGGAATAGCGTCGTAGATACATTCTCGAAGTAGAATTATAAACAGCAAATTAATAATAAAAACAGTGTTTCATTATTTCTGAATACGAAAATCTCAGTTATTTGTGTAATTTCAATTGATTCTTACAGGAGAAAGAAAAAACAAACAAATCAAAAAATTATCAGATATCCAATGAGATATTTGATTTTGAACAGTATCTAAAAAGACTGAGATAACATTCACGAATTCATCGTCCACGATAAGGTTTAAGCTTATCTATATCGATTTCATCGCTTTATTTCTTATCAATTGGCATAATTTCGTCTTTCATTAACACAGCAAGGCCTCTGCCTGCTCGAGCAAATATAAAGCTGGCGTTACTAGGATTATATATGGCGCATAAATCATTGAAACCTGTGTATATACATCAAAGAGCACAGGTCTTTCAGTGGTTGTCCTAAGTACACAAAGATAAATCTGCCTAATTATCAAATGTGATTAAAGAGAAGCCCGATGATCCTCGTGACTATTTGCTCTTCGAGCTTAGACATATATTGTGCAACCATACATTTTTTACAATAATCTCACCTGACAACCCACAAATAAACACAAATAAATATAAAAAAAGTCGAGAAATTTGTTTTTTTAATATTTGTGTAATAATATACGCTGCAATTATTTCTTCTCGTATTTAATTATCCGAATAATTAATAATAATATCGATAAAATTATTACATTTTAAATAATCACCGATACAACGAAACTTTCTTTGCCTTTTTTATAAATACTTTCCTTTTTTTTTACGTATCTACATGCAAATATATGCAAACGTATAATTTTTATATTTCTCCAGCACGTAATACTAGATAAGCGCGTATGTGCATATATAGGGGTATAATAGATTGCAGCAGAATTTAAATGGACCACGTACAGTTACTCGAGGAGTAGAAACGCTGGATGATAAGAAATCATGAGCGGTGAACGACGATGATCAAAGTCCAAGAGAGTAAAATGCGCGTGCTTCTTGCTCTCTCTCTCTCTCTCTCTCTCTCTCTCTCTCTCTCTCTCTCTCTCTCTTTTTCTCTCTCTCTTTTCTCTCTCTCTCTCTCTCTCTCTCTCTCTCTCTCTCTCTCTCTCTCTCTCTCTTTTCTCTTTCTCTCTACGACGTTGGTCATCGCTGAGTCAGAGATCCAAGCCTCCTATCACAATTTTCCTCTTTCTTTCTCTCCCACATACTATTTCTATATATCCGTCTCTTTCTCTCTCTCTCTCTCTTCGCAAACAATGACTGTATCGCACCTCGTCCCCGGTCTTTACACTTTGTCTTTATATTTCCTATCTCCTCAACTTCCCTATACACTGCAAATATATACAGAAATATAGTACGCCTATACATATTTTGATTGTCAAAGGCAAGCGTGCCGCTCGAGGGCGATACGAGAAGCTTACGTTATACACACACGTGTATACGAGAAACCGATCGCGTGCATCCGCGCCTTACTTTTTTTCGTTCGTTGGTTCGAAATAAAAAAATTATGATTTTTTTGTTCCATAAAACGTTAATTTACGACACGGTCGAAGATCGTAAATACCGGATTCGATTAAAAATCCCGATTCATCCCACTTAATTCTATGGAGTCGTAATTTTAATTGCCGTATATAAACGTTATAACGATCGATAAACAAGTTTTCGCTAAACTTGGAGCTTGCGAGCTCAAACGAGGGATCGATGGTCAATAACACGTATTGTAATGTGACAATCTTGTTGTTGCATCATCAATCTCTTCCATGTTTACTACATATGACATTCGCTCTCTGCAGCCTCCACTTATATATATATATATATATACGTATGTTTGTATATGTAAAAATGCAAATGCACGCTTTGTTCCACATTGCGTATCACTCTAGTTACGATAGTTTACGCATTTGACGCAATAATTTAATCGATAAATTCGTGACGCGTCCAATGGAATATTTTGCATCGTGGATTGGTGAATAAACAAGGTGCTAATTGTCTCGATCCAAAGTTCCCTGACGAACCGGATTTTCTATCCGATGGATCCGCAATGGAATGATTTACGACACGCTCGAAACACTTTTCAACCGAACGACGAAAGATCCAACTCGTAAGTCGTGAAATTATGGTAAAAATATCGAACCGATTCGATCGAATCGTAAACAATATTTAAAAATGGCGCACATCCTGTATCTCCGACTCTCAATAACCCACCTCGAGAATTCGTAGCGCGATTCACGTTTAGGGGAAGAGGTAAGATGAAACAAACAGAACAACATAAAACAAAAAAGAGAAAAACGAGAGGAAATAACACGGATTTCGTTACGTCACGAGAGTCGATGGATCAGAAACCCGAAGAAGGCGGAGACGAAGCCTCGAGCATTTATCACGTCACGGTCGTCGAATGCCGCGGGGTTGTTCACCTTGAACGATTTCGTACACCGGACTTCATCACGGATGCGAGAGAGAACGAAGGATGCCGAGATATGGTACACTTTTCGTATTGCGAATTTATAAGACGAAAACCTTCGTAATTTCATACGTCGTGATCGTGGTCACGGCCAAACCGAGGGAGAGAGAGAGAGAGAGAGAGAGAAGCTCGCGATAAAATTATAAACTCCCACAGTTGCGTTCGATTCTCGAAGCCACGAAGACGTCGTCGTCGATTTCCACAACGATTAAAGAAATTAATCGAGATTAATAAAAAAAAACAAAAAAATTATCTCTAACGAGATTTTAACCATAGACCAAAATTCCTCGACGAATATTTCGATCTCTCTTTGACATTTTTCGGTCGCTCGGTTTTAATTCCTTTCTTTTTTGTTCTTCTGATTTTTGTTTTAATTACGCGAAATCCTTCGCGAACCGGATATAGTCGACGTCCAACCGGGAAGACTTTTGCGTTGTGAGATTCAACCTGTGCGATCCGTCGAGAACTGCGGCATACGCAGAACGTTCGAAGGATACGCGTCCTTCGAACGACGCGTGGATTCATAGATCGTGAACCGTGACGACGATTCTAGATGTTTTTTTTTTCTTTTTTTTTACTTACAATAATTATACAGCAATGCTAATGTCTCGTTGCCCCTTGGGCCGTGTCTCGATGCATGCGATATTAACGTTTTTCTTTTTCTCTCGTAACGTAAGAAGAGAGTACGCGATCGATTCTACTCAATCGCTATAATTAAAATTCATTCCGGGACATCGTCGTTGCAATTTTTTTTCGACGAGACGATCGGTGAAATTAAATTTCATTAATTGCGAACGTTTAAACCCGAGATCCTCGACATCGTCTCGAAGCTTTGTATAAGCAGTTCTTTTCGCTCGACGATGTTTTTTTTTATTATTTTTTTTTTTTTTTTCGTAATGCGGAAATCGTTACGTTACTTATCGTGATGAGAGCTTTTAACGGTCGAGACGCGAAGATTGGTCGTCTATCTCGTGTCTTGTCTCTCGAACAGCTCGAGCGAAGTTTTCGTCCGATCGCTGTCACGACACGAGGTGGTGAAGCGATAAGAGGGCTATCGTCAACCGTATTTTACAATGTTAATATCTCTCGTTTACACATGTGTATGTATATTTTTTTCTCCCTCTCCCTCTCTCCTTCGATCGAGCCCGAGAAAAGAACGATGGAAGAATATACGCACTTTTTTTTGTTTTGACAAGATTATCTCCGGCTATATTTTTTTTTGCTGAATCGCCCGGAAATCATTCGGACTTCTTGTAAAAGATAGAGAGAAGGAAGAGATCTATAGCTTTTAGTATAATCTGGTTGTCTGCCACGTGGATAGTTCGAGTTGCGATTTCGGCCGATTCGCAGCATCGCAAGATCGGCATAAAATTATCATCGATTATTCGATCGTTTATTTATAAAGAAATAAATTTAAAAAAATATATATTATTATCCATCGATCATAGATCTTTTTCACCTCGTCCAAATTTCTCGAGCCGGCTCGCCTTATTTTTTCTCACCGAGAGAGGCGAGAGATTTCTATCGGATGAAAAAGAAAAGCGTCAACTCGGGTCGGAAGATAATTCAGCGAGAGCAATTGAGAGTGCATTCAATGATGCAACAGTGAAAGCGAAACGAAGGCTGCTGGATGCTGGCAAAATAACATAGAGAGAGTCGAGTGCGCATTAAGATTCTTTGTACTTACCAAAAAGGAAGCCGTTCAACGTAAATCATGCCTTGGGAATTTCCGCCTTCCACGAACAGGAACAGTAACGAAGAAAAATCAAATTAAGACTTAATTTTACCGTAAAGAAAAATTACACTCGTTTAAAAAAATCGCGTTGTTTTTTTTTTTCGTTTTACAATTTTGAGATTTATAGAATTTCTTCCCACGCAACCGGGGGCCGCGAATTTATTCCGATATGTATACGGGACGATAGCGTCGCAACCACCCTGAGAGAATTTTAATAAAAATAAATAATAATATATTTTACACCTTATTCGATGGTTTTTTTTTCACTTTATTTATTTTTATTTTCTTCTTCGACGTACGAACGAACAAGTGGAAGAAAGACGATGGGTCAACAGTACGAGCTGTGTTAAAGACAAACCCGTTCTGACGCTCGGTTTCCATCACACAATGTTCTCTTTCTCCTTCCCTCTTGAAATCTCCTACTCGCATTAAACGCAACAATCCCCCTCTTATTGACCTCTTGCCGATGCTATACATTTGGTCCGATCACTGTCGCGACCAACTTCTAAACACTCTCACGAGAAATGGACGTAAACCCTCCCTCTCTCTACCGTCTCCTCGCTTCTCATCGTCGAAGCAACGGTCCAGCATCCGGATCGGCAGAAACCCACGATTTTGTATCCTACGCTGTTTTCCTTCTCAACGTCGATTCCTCGTTGTGACCATCTCTTGGCAAAATAGATAAGAAGACCAAATAAACTTTGTAAATATGAAAATCTCGAATAAATAAAAATTGTCTATTTATAACTGGAGGAAAATTTTGTTTACAAATTGAAACGGAGTGTGGTTTAATGGTTTTTTTTTGTTTATTTTTTTGGAGCAACGACTTTCTTCCAATTTATAAAGATTATATTTTATCTTTCGAATAATTGTTCAGACTAAAAAGAGCCAAAGGACGTACGTGGTTCACGGAATGCAATCGCACTTGTACTTTGGTACGTTCAACAAACTCTTTGTGCTGAATTTGTTGCCCCAAAAAAGAAAAACCGTCGTTGATAAGGCCAACTCTCTTTTCTTCTTTTACAGCTGATAGAACGTATAAACAATTTTTTAGTACATGCTGGATTTTAATATATTGAATTTTCGTTCTTTGTTTTTGACGTGCAGTATCCAGAATGCTGTCAGAGGTAATAATGAGTAATGAAACATATTGAACAGTGTCTACGATACAATTAATAATCATGACAATATTACTCATAAATACAAAAAATCATGTTTTTTTACGCAAATGAAGGATTACAATGAATACTGCATCTTAGACCACAGATTTAAGAGGTTGAAAATGAGATTTATTCGTCGTCTTGTACAACAGTAGTTTTCTCAGAAACATATAGACCGTCCAAGAACTTTCTGATATCCTTGTTCTTGACTGTGGTAGATTGCTGAATTAAAGCAGCTGTAACAGAAATAAAGATACGAATTGAATAAAAGGATATGAATACACAAAATCGATTAAGGAAGAATGTATGAGAGAAAAATATTCGCTATACCCGATCTCGAAACATCTTCAAGAGAGTTTCCCTCAAGAATTAGTTCGTCCTTTTGTTTGGTAGAGTTGGTCACACAAACACCGGGTGCCATCTTGACTCGACGGATGAACTTTTCGCCCAAGAAATTACGAATTTCAATGACACTGTTGTTCTCGGTGGTGACACAGTTGATAGGGAAATGGGCGTATACAGCACGCATCTTGTACAAATAGCCCTTGGTTACACCCTTGAGCATATTCTCAATGTGCGAACAGACTGTGCGAACAGCTGCAAGCTCCTTTTTCGTTCCGAACCATTTTTCTACCTTCAGTGTTCTCGCATTGACCATCTAAAAAGAGAATGGAACGTACGATCGTAGATTAAATAATTCTTTACGCAATTTCTCTTTTTTTCCTGTAGAAATAAGCTTCAGATAGGATTTATCATTTATGAGTAAAATGAAGGGGAATCCACAAAATCATCATGAGTAGGCGTTCGATACGCATCGCCGCGATGCTGGACCAACAGTTTCTTTTCAAACTATAGGCAAATACCTTTTTGGATTTATAAATTTTCAAATACAAATATACATTGAATTATCAAATATTATCGATAGAATGTGAAACAGTAGAATATATCAAATAAACCAATAGAAAAATCTAAGTTCATTCACTGTACGTAAGAGAATATTATAGTGTGTTCATAAATTATATGCGTACACACATATTGAATTACTTTCATGAGCAGTCAATTTATATTATTATTATTAATGAAAACAGTGCCAAGTAACTTTATACTACGAAAATAACATCTCGTAAATATATTCACTATTTTGCAAGGTATGAACAACTTTAGACCACAAGGGTGGTGAGAAATCGCATATGAGCGATAACCGGGTAGACTTGAAAGACTTATTCGAACGGTGGAGAAAATTTTACTCACGCGAATATCGAGGGCAAGGTGCTTGAAGGATCGCTTCAAGATTCCTCTGGGTCCCTTGACCGTGATGGTCCGGGACTTGACTGATACAGTCAGTCCCTCCGGGATCTTTACAGTTTGGTTTGTAACGATCTGCTTCATCCTGTAGCTGGAACAAATTAATCTTGTTGTACACGTGCTATCTGGTCGTGAAACGTTAACAGAGGATCAGAGGTTTTTTCTGGTAGGATTCACAACATAGGTTTGGTACCACTAGATAAGGTATACAACAATGTTTCTTGTGTTCCTAAGTAGCACGTGAGATGCAATGCAATTAACAGTTACAGCAAGAACACTGATTTTTATTTTGTTTTGCAAGCACTTTCAATCACTATGAATATAAGAATCCGAAAATACAGTCCATGACAGCGATGGATCCAGGGGGAGAGAGAGAGGTTATACGATCATCGCTGCTTGAAAAATGTTGTCTGTACGTAAAATATTATTTCGCTATTGTAAAGGGACGTATCGCGAATATTGTGAGAGCAATCAGACACTTGTATAATTCACCATTTTTACGGATCGCATGGAATTCCGAAACACGTTAAAAATCATTACCTTACGCACGCTACAGTACAACCGGAAAAGAGGGATCAAACGAAAGAAACCATATCGCTAAATTCAAGAAGTATGGTGACTGAATATAGGGAAAAATGCATATCCCTATACGATTAGATTCCATCATTCGTTGGCAACATTGCGATAAATAACTTATGCGAGAAGTGGTGCCCTCTAGATGAGATGTTGCTCTTTACGATGAACTAAAAGCGCTTGTGATAGGTATACAAATTCACTACAGTCAGGGAGAAAAGATTATAATTGAACATCTTTTCCGTGATTTTAACCAATTGGCTGTGGTCAGTGTGTTTACTGTGTACTGTGTGTGTGTGTGTAAAGTCTATATGATGAAGTGGTGTTCGTAGTGGGTGCCAGTTACGTAGAGCCTGGGAATTTTGAAAGTTCATTGGCGAAATTATTTGAATGCACAATTTATATTCACAATAAAACTAACTGGGTGAATAATAATTCGTCCGTTAACAAATCGTCGTTATAATAGTTCTAATAAACTGTCAGTATTTAAGTTATATACAACAATGTATTATTGCAAAAGAGCAAAATAATTATATACTAATGACCACTGTAGTATCATGTGCTAGCGGCAATTAAATGTCATTATTCAAGGATATTCAATATATACACGAATGTAAGATAAGAAAAAGTGAAATCCTAAGATGCGCATTGCGTCATAGAATAACCTCGCCGCATAACTCCGAACACCTGTAGCTTCTGTGTTTCTACCTGTTGCGCTTTTTACTCGTCAAGGCGAGGACGAATAGGATCTTAATGAAATTTTAATAGCTCCGCTCGCGATAAAAATACGTAATCTCGATACATATACATATTAAAATATATGAGGTGTGAAATTTACGACGTAATTAAAAAGATAGTTCCAATTACATGAATCGTGTATTTTATGTTCCATTGATTACATGATTGATATAAATTGATGATAGCGGAAAAGCTAGATCGATACGTGAAACACAATACTTGCGTACGAAAGTTTAAATCGGAAACTTTTCTTTGCTTCCAGTTGTTGGTGGGGTGGACGAAAGGGGGAACCTCTATTTCCGGGAAGTGACCCCGACGACCCCCACTTCGGCAATCCACAAGAGCGAGAGAGAGACAATCGTTAAGCTCGAACATTCAGCACCCATACTTCTGTTGTTTTCAATCTATCTACCTTACGTTTTTCCCACTCCTTCCTATCTGTCGCACGCTCTTGGTACATTATTGTTGCGCGCATGAACCCGCGAAGATAAGCGAAAGGCATGGAACAGATTTTCATCGACGAAGAGACGGGCGAGAGCATCGTTTGTTCATTGTTGACTTGTGATTCCAAGGAACGAGAAAAAGTGACGGATATACCGCCGGTTAACAATGCTGAAACTGGTGAACCTGAAATTACCGTGGAGGTTGGAGTACAACGTCGACGTGTCCCATTTCAGGTATGTCCGGCAGATACTACGCCGAGGAATAATAATGTTGCACTTGTTGATAATCGTGTGATGAGAATTCTGGAGACAAATTTCTATTTTACGAATTTCCTTTGGATTTCCTTACGTACGAACATTTATCAAAATACAATCGAAAACAAACCGAAATGTGATCGAAGGTTTCTATTGTGATGGAAATAAATTTGCACAAGATATATGAGACTTTCAATGGCTGCCTCAAACAAAAATTCGAGAAAGAATACTTGATCTCATTCTTAAAATGACATCGATCGGTTAATATTAAACAATTCTCAATTTACGTGTTTTAGATACCACGAAAGGTGAAAGAAGAAATCTCGTTGAACCAGAAAGAAACCATGAGAAATAAGGACGAAGGGTTTATCGATGTTGAACCGGTATCCGGTGCGTCGTTCGCTCAAACGAATCCGATATTTTTGTGCCTCATTGCGATCGTATATTTTCGTTGGATTCTTGCTCTGCTGATGAGTTTCGAGGTCGGATTTCACATCTGGACGCATCACAAGAATAAAAGACTCAAAGATACAAATGTATTCTTTCGTTCGCCATTTCATGGTATTACTTCAGAATTTTGTGCTCTCTGCCAAAACGAGAATTGTATGGATAAAGTTGGCAAAATGCAAGAAATACGAATGTACAAATTTTTACGCCAATGCAATTACATGAAAAGAGCAGTAACATGACAAAGAAATATCTATTACTTTTAGTAATATTGACCCAAGGGTATTCAACGTGCATAATAAGTTATTATTTTAGTTAATTGTGGCAAATAAAAATTGATAAAGCCATAGAGCGCTTTAGTCGCTCGAATATTTTTGTATCTTCAGGTGAATTGTGCAATCGATGATTTATTGTATCGATTAAGACAACAAAGTTTCAAAAATATGTCACTAATCTATTTTATTTATAAACCTACTCCTTGAAATTTTGATACATGGGTTAAAAATTCGTTCTATCTAAGAAATTAATAATACGTATAAAAAATCCAGTCGTGTTCGTTCTTTTTTTAAATAAATAGATTAACAGTTACGCACCACTTCCGATGAGAAATGGAACTTCGAAGAGTATTATCCCCTTCACGTCCTTGTGTACAATTTTAATGGCTATGATCCTCGTCCTATTTCTATTCGGACACTTTTAGGACTAAAAATCTAATCGTTGAGAAATTGAGAATCTTATCGCATTGCCAAAATCTCTTTGGTGGCTATACGACATATAAAATTAAAATCCGTCGCTAGATGGGATCTCCAGAATCGACAACGACTCCATGTAAGAGCGGAATAATTCGGGCTTTGAATACCATGAAATATTCTCGCCACGGCACGTCCAGTGAAATTATTGTCGCGATAGCTCGATATTAAGCTGCGAACGTCGCTGATGATTTCCGCTTCGTTGCTGCACACGTTCTGAAACGAAAAATGCTCGTTTTCACTGCAATGTTTGGAAAAAATACAACATTATTAAAAATAAGACAATCTTGATGATTGTTATACCTGTTTGGATAACTCAACGATTGCGAGAGGCGAGTCCGAGCGGAAATACTCGCGGATGATTTCCTTGAGGGATTCTGATTTGGACATAGAATCGTCGTTTAATTCCATGCATTGTCTGGTTGATGGAACGCTGAATTTACTGAGAGACGCATGAATGATTTCCAGTTGATGCAACGACGAAGTTTCCTGCATACGGGCGCGTTCGGCCAGTGCCTCGAGTGCCTCGTCCAACTCAGCATCGGTCATATCACCTGGAGCTCGAACGCGAATTCCAAGAGTATCATAGCGTACCGTTATCACCGAACGCTCCGATCTTCCGTTGACTGGAAAGAAAAAATAAAGTTGAGGATGATAATACTCTGCTTAATGACTCAAAACAGGTAGCAAGTCTAAGAAAATTCCGCTTACCCTTGTCCCATTCTAAATTCTTCAACTGGCTCTTTACGACACCACTGTCCCAACCAATCGCCGCTGCTATGTCGACGACCGGAAATTCTATCGTCGTACTTTGGTCGTGCGAGATTCCGTTTTTCAAGTCCAGAGCTATAGCCATTGCGAGAGGAGGCGACTAAATGGGATATGAAATCGAATACATCGAATTGTACATAATGATAAATGTTGATAATTTTATAACACAATGTATTTCTCTGCTTACCGCCTGGGCAGCGATTTTCAGGGCTCTGGGACCCGCGTAACTCGTGACCTTTGCATTCACATATACCGACGAAAGTACAGTGATGAATCTCTTGGGATGAAGCTCGAGATAACAGAGCAATGTGGAGATAGTTTCTTCAGTTATATCGAGAGCTCGTACAGTCTCGTCGATGGGTATCGCAACCTCGTGCCCCGGGCATCGTCGTTGGTTGTCACCATTTTCGACTCGAGGACACGAACAAGGCACGAAGATTTTCTGAAGGAGACGTCGTATCATGTGCCTGTCTACGCTGTTTGCGAAAATGTGTCGTCGCAGCTCTAACTTATCGCCCTCTTGCTGTAAAATCGTAAGAGAATCGAGACACGATGATGATAGAATACAACGAAATGTGTAATAATCGTTAAATAGTGAAAAATTTCTTACCGAAGGCGATAGGAATAGATGACAATGAGCCGGAAGATTGTCCCGACCAGCACGTCCAACTTCCTGCACGTAGCCCTCGAAACTTCCCGGCATATTGTAGTGAATAACCGATCTAATATTCGATTTGTTAATTCCCATACCGAATGCAACGGTCGCAACGACGATTCTCGTTTTTCCACTCATGAAGGACTTCTGTATAGCTTTACGACGACTAGCTGTCAGACCGGCATGATAAGCTTCCGCATGGGGCGAACATTTGTTTTTCAATACCTCGCGATTGTTGGGATCCTGCATGAAAAAAAAAGAAACTGTGATTTTTACTCTGTACTAAGCCAACAAATTTGTCAGAAATCCAAGACTTGCCTGTAGAGAAATTCTGAGAAGGCCAGCGATTCTCGTTGCTTCGTCGCGTCTCGTGCAATAAACAATGATCGAATCGCAATCTTTAAATCTCTCACTAAGTACAAGATCGACGAGCGCTCGATCTCTGTGCTCGTCCTTCGAAACCGTGAGTGTTAAATTTTTAGGCATCGGAATATCCGATATAACACCTGACAATCCATCGGTGATGTTCAAATGCTTGACGATACTCTCAGCCGTTGCTTTCGTTGCCGTGGCTGTGAGACCGAGTATAGTCTTGACACCCAATTTTTCTATCAATACGCGACACAGCATGAGATAGGATGTACGAAAATTATGCGACCATTGTGATATGCAGTGAGCCTCGTCGATACAGGCAAAAGCGATTGGAGGAAGTTGTCTAAGCAGCGCACCAAAACCAGTCGATTTTTCACCAGCAACCACGGCCTCGGGAGACACCAAAAGAATATCGATTTCTCCATTTTTTATATTTTGCATTATTTGTTCTTTGACTTTCGGTGTGTGGCCTGTGTGAAGCGCAGCGGCGGACAAAAAGAGTGGTACACCGGTCACTTGATCGTCCATCAACGAGACGAGTGGTGAAATAACGAGAGTTATACATTTCGAGCGTTTGGCATAAATGTAAGCTGGCAATTGATAACAGAGAGATTTTCCAGACCCTGTAGAGAGAGTCACGAGAGTCGATTTTCCTGACAATATTCTCATGATAGCTTTCTCCTGTCCCGGTCGGAAATTCTCATGACCAAACATTCTCAAAGCTTCAAAAACTTCAGCCGGGGTCTCCATACCGTTGTTTTCGATGTGAGTCGAGCAGATCGGCTCGACAGTACCATTTATCGGTGGTAAAAGCTTCGCTAATAGTTCCTCAGGGATTTTGTGACCTTGTAGCTTTGTAGGACACGGTTCTGGCTCCCACGAAATTTCCTCACCGAAATCCGTGTCGTCAAAGAGCGTGTCATAATTCTCGTCGTCTTTAACGCAGCTCTCGTCGTTACTGCTCGATGGCAGTGGTTGTTTTGAAATTGTCGATTTGGCTTGTGAGAACGAGGGACATTTCGGTAGACTAGTGATCTTTGAAGAATGAGCTAGAACCGCGTTTCGCGCAGCCATTTTTTCGACTTCTTCAAGAGTTAAAAATTCCGAAGGAACATTATCGATATTCGGTAGAAGATCCTCGCCCTTTGCGGCTGTGCATCGCCTTGCTAAGTGTCCTGTACCACCACACTTGAAGCAAGCACCAGCATTTTTTTCCGCCAAATCGGCAAGATCTAGAGCAGCCTCGCTCGAAGCTAATTCCTTTTTGCGTTCTTTCCATTGATTCTTGCGATATTTCGACGCATTGAAGTTCCTCTTTCCTCTTACAAAAACTTTCTTCTTGAGATTTATGCGAACGAAATTCTCGTTGACTTTGCCCGATGCGACTTTTTGTTCCAATTTCTCGCGCGCTGTTAAGTTTCCTTTGGGCTTTGCGATAGTTGTCCCTAATGCAAGATCGTTCGAGGCGACTGATTGTGAAAAGTCGTTGACGAGATCGCCGCTCGCGTTTGTCGGTAGTGCGAAACGCGGAACAACTTCCGTAGCCTCGATACCGTAAATTGGAATATTTGGACCTTCCGAAAAATCGTCAATATTCTCTTCGTCCGCGGGTTCGTCGATCTTCGGGCATCTTTTTCTGGTAATTCTCTTTCTCGCGACTGTCGTGGTTTTCTTTCCAGCGACCAAAGTGTTCGAATCTTCGAAAGAATTCTCGAGCGTTTTATCCTCCAATGATTCTTCATCCTTTCGACTCTTCTGTCTCGTAACTCTCTTTCTTGGGACTGTTGCGGTTTTCTTTGTTCTTGTCAATATTGCTGAATCTTTCGTCTTTGCTTTAGCTTTCGTGGCGCGTATTGTTTTTCGTCCCTTCTTTTTGTCCCCGACATCCTGTTTTTCGATTTCGATATCGTCTTCATCCAGGATTTGACTCCGACGTTCGGACACCGAGACTGTTGATTTTACGACAATTCGAACTTCTTGTTGTTTCTCCTCGCGGTCCTCAACCTGGCCTTGAATTTCCCGAATTGGATGTACCTGATTTTCCACAGTTTTTGGTGACAAAAGTCCCATCGTTTGAGTGCTAGGCAATGGTTGACTGAAGGAGTATTCATCGGCCGGTTCGAGACGCTGGCGTTTCGATAATTGTTGAGGAGCGCTGTCGGATAATCGTTTTTTGAAATTTCTCACGCGTTTGTTACGTCTGTCTTCCTCGGAGTCGCTGTTGCATATGAAATCTTCCTCATCCGTGAAATCTGCTATTTTGTCTTCCATAGGAATGCTCATGTTTTCAATCGTTAAGGGATTGCTCGTGTCCATTGATTCGATCCCAGAATCGCTTGTGCCGGAAAGACGTTCGGGTGTGTAGAGAATCGGCCCAAGGCCATTTTCTCTCGCGACTCTATCCAACCATCCACGATTAAGGTTTCGATTAATCATCGGCGTTCCGCTTTTCATTAATTGCTGTATGGTGTTTATCGACTGCGAGGATATCTTTGCTTTCGGCTCGACAATTTTCATAGTTTCACCAAAAAATGGGGTGGTTGGATCAAATCCGTCGTTTTTATCGCTACTCGTTTCCGTTATCGATCCATCGAGACTTAGATTCGATTTGCTGTGCTTCAGTTTGTTCATAGAGAGTGATTTTCGTGGATTTCTTTTTGTTAGATTCGACGATGTGAACAATTTTTGGGACAGTTGAAAACTTGATGATCGACCTATTAGGAGAGTCTTCTTTTTCGATGGTGGTTTCTCGTCATTGATTTTATTCAAATGAGCGCCCCAAGCTCCCTCGATGTTCGGAGTTCCGCCTATGGGCACGTCGGCTGAAAATGATTCCTTGGTTTCCGTACGCCCAATATTTTCTGATTTCTCAGGATCGATGTTCTCAGAATTTTTCAATGTCGATTCTGGTGAACCATTGTCAAGAGTTTTTAAATCATTCGGAGAGCTAAAGGGCGAAGATGCATCGGTACTGGTATTCGCAGTGACATTGGCATGAACTTCATCGGAAAATGTTATATCCAGAAGTGTTTCGTCCAAAACTTGAGTCTTCAGTTTCCAGTACATTTTGTACGACTCTTTGATAGTGTTGTCCGCGGCGCGTATGTCATTCTGGAAAAAAAAATTCTTTGAGTTTGACTAACCCCCGGAGCGATCGGACACGCCTCGACTCGAATCATGCTGGCCCCTCTTCCTTTATTAAATGTTTGTAAAGCTTCGTGGCTGATAAAAGTCGATATATGGCAAAATGAATCTTTTAAATGGTTGTAGTAAATTCACCACGTGCGACTATTCGTTTATTGGCGAAGATGTGCATTATTAACTTTTTTACCTTGTTTGGCTTGCGACCATATTTTTCCATGAAATCGCTCTCCCACAGCTTAACTCTCAATTTATTCTTCTGATACTTGTTCTTGAAGACCGGATCTTCAAGAAATTCCATGACGATCGTTCGTTTGTCGTCACTTTCATTCAACAAAACTTCGGCGGTTTACAAAAGACAAAAGAACTTCTATGGTTCTATATATGTACTCAGACTTCCAGGTTACAGGACATACGGCCAATCTCGCGTCCCGCGCAAAAGTGATAGAACGACAGCTGTGACGACGGGACTCGCGTGCGCATGCGTATAATGCACTGGCCAGAGAGGAGAGGAAGATCATGGGTACTTTGATCGTTCGGTTTAAATCACCGATTGCAGCTGACACAGCTGTAAAAGTTTGTTTTCGTTAATGTTTTTTCTCTGTTTATGATTGTTTGGATCGCAATCGAGGGTAACGACGTACGCAAAAATTTTCAAGTGTGGATATAATGCGCACAAATATTGAGCTAGATACGTATATCTATTTATTTATATTATTTATATTATGTACAAAGTATGTCCCTATAATCCTACATTTTTTCTTCTGGGGTGCAATGGATAAATCTTTTATATACACTCAATATTAATTCTTAGATACACCAAAAAACCGCACAGTCACGAGATAAAGAGAACAAAAAAAAATCGTTTAATATTATGTATATAATTGTATAATCAAACTGCAATCCATTATTTATATCTCGCCATTTAAGTAGTATACATAGTTCATTCCGTTTAATGTGTGTTACCTTTTTTTTTGTGTTTATCCTCTTAATCATTTTTTATTATTTTACGTTGTTTCCTCCTATTGTTGTTGTTGTTGTTGTTGTTGTTGTTTTCTTTTTAAATATTATTATTTAATATTATTATTTATCATTATTATTTTTGCTCGTTTAGTGTACATTAGTAACTCACGTAACATTCATACACCCTTCCAATTATAGGTACACTTTTGTTTTTCTTTTTTTTAATGCTTTTTTCATTATAAGCAGTCGGTCAATGTTGAAACAAATTTATAAAAATATGGATGCGTTCAAGTGTGTGTCTGTGTGAGGGTATGTTTTTATATGTGGGTTTGTAGGTGTATGTTTTTTTATGTACTCTCACTGGCGGTGACGTTGTTTGCCAAAGGGTGTTTTTTTCTCCCTGCAATATATTCAACGTATATATCGTTCGATAAATCATAGTCGGACTATATACGTTTCGCAACTAAAATTCAAATCTACGTGCTTGTACTTGTTCTTTTTTTCACCCAAAGTGATGGTACATATATATTGGAAAAGCACGGTGGACCGCTTGATATGACTCTCATCATTTACTCAGTCGAGTACGAGTTTTAATTCAGCGTGAGAAAGAAAAATAATTTAAAAAAAAAGTTCCTTCATCGCTCTTAAACGAACCGTACAAAGTTCCAGTCTTGCGAGTCCACTGTGCAGTCTCGCTCTTCGCCCAATTTTATCCGCAGATTCATTTTTCTTCTCTCTCTCTCAATTATTTTTCGTTCCTCTGTTCTCTACATCCATATTTTTCTTTGTTCTTTTTCGTTTTATCATCGTCATCATATATATTTTCCTTGCCATTCTCATTGTATTCGCAGAAATTTATAAGCTCGGTAATAATTTGCACCTCTATCTCGCAGATTTTTTGTTTTTATCACGGCGTAACACGGATGAATTTAGTTAATCACCACTGAAAAATTGCAGATAGGACACATACACATTGTGTGTTATTCTCAAAAAATTTCTTACTTCGAGAGACTTAATATTGTGTTGTTATTTCTTCTTTTTCTTGTGTTTTTTTTTTTTGTTAATTTTCTTTTTTAATCAGCCACATATTGAAAAGGCACTGAACGATAGATAGGGTCAGCTGCATTATACGAACAGACATGCATTTTTTTCAAGGCGATATCATATTAACTGGAAATAACGTTTTTTTTTTTTTTTTTTTCATCATCTTCGCATTTGTAAAATGTTTATATGCGTTTATATAACCGATTTGCAGAACGAATATTCCGCACGTTACACAAGAACGTTGATTATTTTATTAGGACACACTAAAGTCCGATAGTACCGATAATTCGTTCGGAACAGCTCTCGCTTTTTGTTTTCGAGTAAAAAAAAAGGCCATTTGTACAAACGATAATAATGAATAACAATGAGCTAATGGCTAAGAAAATTTGAAGTACAATTTCTTTATCTTCTTGTTTGTTTTGTTTAATCTGTCGACGTTCAAGCGAGTCTAGTTCTTTTGCTCACAAACGCAAAATATGTTTCGCAGGCATTTTTAAATCTAACGTTTGTGAACTTATATTTGTCTTTTTTTTGTAATTTTTCGTTTTCTCTTTTTTGCCAAAGCGCTTTTAAAGCACTAACGTGGACGCATCATTCGTCTAATAATTATTCCCATTTTACTACAATGTACTAACAAAGATACGGATCATTAAAGATTCAACCTTTATTATCTTTTCTTGGGCTCATCTATCGAAAGGGTTTCTACTTTGTTGTTCTTATTTCCTTCTTTCCTTCTTGTAGTATGTAAAAAGTAAGTGCCACACCACAATAATCACAGACGCAACCACCGCCGGCAGGAGCAATAAAAAAAAAAAATTTTAACGAAAACAAAAATCAAATAAGACACTGTACTATCTCCTTTTCGAATCTTGATTTGCGATTATTTCATACCTTAATTCTAAGATAGGATAGTGCCGTGGTTTTATCGTCAAGTTTTTTTTGTTCTTTTTTACGCTTCTTTCTACGTTGAAATTTTTCTCGTCGCTTCTCTCGATTAAGTACAGACTCGCTAATATAATTAAACGCTGGACTGTTTATACAGAAGCAAGTTGTTTTTTTTCACTTCTCTTTACTCTCTTCGCTACGCAGTGAGTCTCAACTAAAAACGTATACTCTGGTCTGATTGGAATATTGTCGAATAATATTTGATTTCTCATATTCTCACATTTACAAACTGAGTCGATGGTCTTGGTTATTCTTATCAAGTGTTCCCAGGCTTTTCTATAAATGTTTGATAAATCGTGTGACGAAAACGAAAACAAAAAGAAGTCTATACCAGTACGAGGTCTGCAAAGCATACGGGGAAATATTATCGTAGTCATATATAATATATATATATATATATATATTCCAGATTCTTTCACATCCATAACTCTCATTAACGTTACGTCATTTTTCATCGACACTCAATGAATTAAATCGACGCGATTATCGTGGACGAACGAAAGGTTACACGCTCGTATGATAATTTTCGCGCAACCTCAACTAATTTGCCATTCCAGCGAAAAATACTGTCAGTCTCACTTGTTAAAAATATCGGCAGTTTTTTCTTATATATGCCCTGAATGAAACACCATGCACGATTAGTTGTTCTTTTTGCTTCTATGTGGTTATTTTTCTCAACGACAGCCACATGCATTTTTTCTTGTTTAGAAAATTGTCAGGCTGTCTTTTTTTTCAATCTTTCCTCTTTCGTTATCTTTCGTAATGCACTGTTCGTTTATAATGCTAGGCCTTCTAAAAAATCTAATATACGTTTGTTTTTTTTATTTTTTTTGTACGATTAGTGAGAACGACCGAACGAACTACCTGGGTTAGTATGCGTTTTAAACGTGCAGCATTGGAAAATATTTTATAGGCGACGCACCGAGAACGAATGTGAATATATATATATATATATATGTATATATATATACACAAACGAACTGTTACAGAGCGATCATTAAACCCTATTAGCCACGAGAATAATCTGTAAACCAAATAACAGTAATTAGTGTTTAATTTTGAAATCTGTCACTTTACATGGTGGTAATAAACAAATTTTCGTAGACCACATTGTATTACACATTCCAGTAATAGTTAAAAAATCAGACTTTCTAGGCCAATGGCCCATGAAACCGAGTAGTACGTTACATTGTGGTTTTTTGTTCATAAGGTTTTCGTGGGTGGGTTGTTTTTTTCAGGGTCTAGTCTGTTCACCGTTTATTCGAATCCATGGCTCAAATTAAAAAAAAAAAGAAAAAAAAAACGTCCGTCAACTACGATCGACTCAAGTCTTGATCGTTCTTTCTCGGCTTCTATGCGCGCTTACTCGAACGAAAAACAAAAAGAAAAACGAAAACGAAAAACATCATACAATGTTGATACGATCACGCACGCCTTGGATCTTCATAAATAGTGAGAGTCTACACCAATTTAATTTCCTCTTCTTCTACTACTACTTCTTCTTCATCATCATCACCTTCTTCTTATTCTTCTTCTTCTTCTTTTTCTTCTTCTTTGTATGCCTTCGAATATTTATGTCAAAGCAATGTCAGAATGTCATTCTTATTTACTACTTATAGTATATTTGAAATTTGCGCACGGTTTCGCTTTTTTTCATCATCCACGTAGATTTTTTTTTTCATTTGTCTTTGTTTTACGAACAACATTCACTTTGCCCAAATAATTCGAAGGATGGAAGTTCGGGTTCGGCACTGCCCCGCACACACACACATACGTAATACACACCCACGCACATACACATCAATTCGTCGGATCCAAGACATTTTAATATACCGAATCGGTGTCAATTTTTTTTATACTCGGCCAATGCGATTATTTTTCGATTATTTTTCAAAAGTTCTATTCTCTTCTTCTTCTTCTTCTTCTTCTTCTTCTTCTTCTTTATCTTCATCTTCTACTTCCGCTTCCTCCTCTCTTCTTCTTCTTTACATATTTTTTTTGTAATATAACACACGAGTGTAATGTAGCTTATATGCGTATCTAATCGACTCGAATCGTTTAAATTGTATAGCTTGCCGAAAGAGCTTGAAAAAACAAAGCAAACGAACGAAAAAAAAACAAAGAAGAAAAAGAAAGAAGAAACGAAAAATAAAAACAGTTAATTTACTCGTAGCGAAGCCGACGCTGAACTGCCGCTACAGCACCAACAAATTGTAACGTTAACTAATTATTAATGAACACTCGAATCTGTGTTTCGCAGCCGTGCGGTAGGTTTCTTTTTGTTTATACGTAACACAGTCAACTCCGACATTGTTCATTCGATCGCACGGTATACATAAAAAAAAAACAAGAAAAATTAAAAGGCAGCATCGCTAACTTAAAATACCATTACATACGTCCAATAATCGTTTATAATTCAGGAGTTTGGTTTTTGTTTTTTCGTTTTTTTCCATTTTTTTCTTCCTTTACGTTGTTTTGTTCAGCATCCATTACCTCAATTCTGCACGCATATCAGTAACAAATATATCATATGCGCTCTTTTTTTGTTTTTTTTTTACTATAATGTATAGATACATATAATCGTATAACATCTAAAGCCAAGCTCCTGTAATATACATAACACTTGAGGCACTTAATTGTGTGCTCAAATACCGTTTTTGTTTTTATTCATTATTTTTTTTTATTATTATTATACTTTTTTTTTGTTGTTTTTTTTTCTGTGACATCGTCATCTCTTATGTTACCGGCCAAAGCATAATTCTAAACCGTATGTTATCCTTTTGTAACAATAGTATTAAAAAAAGGGGACTCGAAGTGGCGCGGGCGTAGGAAGGGCAGGTGAGAAAGGGAGAGGGGATAATCAGTGCCGTAATTAGGTATCGGTATATGTGAACCACGTAACAAGTGGGAAATTTGAGGACTTCGTAAAAAAGAAAAACTGATAACGCACGAGAGAATGTTTTCAAGAATATCGCGATACGGTCGTTCAATGTTTGAACGTCGTTATTATCTTTCCTGCATGTTGTTTTTTTTTGTTTCGATCGAAGAAACATTGTAATATCTCGAAGCAAATATTTGTATCATTGCAACATGAACCTTCAGCACCAACAATTTATCGCGTATACGTGTAATTCTTCGAAGCAAAGTATGCAATGATTGCGAAAGAAATGAAAGAAAATTCTGCGATTGTACATGGAGAACAAATCAAAGGAAACCCTTTTTTTCTCGCTCATTGTCCTTACCGAATAATCATCGGATCGCGAGGAAAACAATGCGAGCCTTTGGCAATACCGCGCGAAAGAATTTTTCGACGAACAAAATAGGGGCGAAACGGAAAATCGTAGTTTATCTTTTTGTTTTTGTTTTGTTCTTTCTCTTTCTCTTTTTTTTATCACACGTTCGTTGCTTCGGTACATTGACTGAGTGCACGGGTTTTATTAATGATTTGGCACAAAGCTAATGATTTTCCCTCGATTACGGCCCTGCGTTATATGAGGAGAGACAGTGAGATAGATAAGAGGAGAGAGGGGGAGAGAGACAGAGGAAGAAAGGAGGACAAAAGGAATTAAAAGATTAACACCTTATTTTTAACATTGTTTTTTACAAACTAACAAATATGTACCTCCAAAATCACAGAACCAAAGCAATAACAATACTCTCCTACACAACGTATTATCCTGCCAGCAACCATATTCTTCTTAAATCGTAGGGCTCAAATTAGTGTCTCTTTAAATAATTTGTTTAGAATCCGTTGATTTTTTCTTCTTCATCTTTTTTTTTTCTTCTGTTGTTACCTTTTTTCCTCTTGTTTAGTTTTTCATTTTCTTTAATAATTGGTACCACATTCATTGTAGGCGAAGTCACTGTACAATGTAAAAACTTTCTTTTTTTTCCCCTCTTTATGTATATTTTTCTTTCCTCGTTTTTTAATTCTTCTTGCCCGTCAATGACACCACTTTGGGACACGAGCAGCGGTAGATAATCGATCCGTTCGTTCCGTAAATGAAGTAAGGGAGAAAAAAACCACTAAATATCGAAATTGATCGGAGTAATAATCTGTAAATTCGTTCGCGCCGTTCAACGCGAACATTGACGACGATTAGAAAATAAGAAGAAAAACAAAACCATTATTAAATTATAATATTCTTTCTCTCTCTCACGAGTACTCACATATTGGCTTTAATCATTTCCATCCTTTTCGTCTGTTTTGTGTTTTGTACAGGGCAGCTCGCGACTGTGCTGAGCTACTTGGGCATAGCTTGGCCTGGTAAGGTCCTGTGAAAAGAAACAAGGTACGATAAGTATAAACTCTCGAAAAAAATTCATTCGATAACGATAGAAACGAAATCGCCCAATTAAAAATAACAAAAATCACCGGACGAAGCACGAATTACGGCAACACGACATCGTTCTTACTTTTTTATCACAATTATTGTGCGATGATTATCTTTGCATTGCATTTTTTTTCGCTCTAAAAATATATCTCACTTTCCGTTCATACCCTGTGGTCGCGATCCACGATTATAAATGTAGTAATATGTATGTATGCATCGATGTTTGAACATATCGAATGAAAAAAAACACACACGCACACACATACAGACACACACACACACAAGTGTGTATAAACCCATTCGAACGATATCGATTAATTCCCCAATTGATAGTTCGTGACATGCTGTACTGTAATATATGATCGTTTGAAAACCATGTGTTTGAAAACTGCAACCTTGCGGACAAACATTACAAACGGGACTGCACGGCGATATAACATACATCAAATAATTAGAAGAAAATGAAACAGAAGGAGAGACTTAAGTCTTAAGGGGTAAACAAAGTTGGCAAGTTTATAATAACGCATATATAAAAGGCACAGAAAGAGAGAGAGAGAGAGAGAGAGAGAAACATAAATAAGTGTGACACAAGAGTCACCACCGAATGATTTTGTTTTAGTTGTCGGAAGAAATCTCGAAAGGGGCAGAAAAAAAGATCAAGAAACAGAAAAAAAAACAATCATAGATGCATATGTACCTCTACAGAATCCAACAGGTTGTTCCATTCAAGAGAAATGAGAAGAGGAAGAGTGAGGAAGAAGAATCTCGAGAAGAATAAAAATCAAAACCACATCGAATTTTTGATACGAATAACAAAATTAAAAAAAAAAACAATTTTCTTCCTCCGACACATATAACATGAATTACTTACTAACGGAAGGGCAGTCGCCGATCCGGTATGTGACTGAGGATTCTGTGGGGCAGTCGGGTCGTCACAATCGCACCTCGTTACCCGTTCGGTATCTTCTTCCGCATGTGCATTTGTACTTATGGCCTCATCCACACCATTCACCATGTTCGAGTCATCAGTCTTTACAGATCTGTCAGCGGTGGATTTTAGTAATGAAGAGAATTGTGCGATCCTCGGCGCGTTCGTAAGGATTATCAATTTATAATAAACATGATATTCTCGTTTTCTACGTTTTCTTTCTTTCTTTCCTTACTTTTGTTTTCTTTTGTTTTAAATATCATTATCGAAAGAAAACAGAGCATGAAAAATATACAATAACAACGAGAATAAAAATTGACTACTTTCAGAAAGGGCCCATGCACAACTTCAAACACCAGCTACGTATCGACACGTTTTCTATGAAATTCGATAGATAGAACGGAAATACGAAAAAAACAAAACATAAAAAATGAAAAAGAAATAAGTTACACTTTTGTCAGCCAAAATAGAATACGAATTTGTCTTGATTGGGGGGGGGAATAAATCGGGGTCTTGCAAGGTTGCCACACACGGTTAACAAACCAGTATACACATCATTTATTTTACTCTTTAATTACTGACAATGATTCATCTATAGTCATTACCAAATAATAATAATAATAATGAAACCATGCGTTTTTTTTTCTTTTATTTTGTATTCACGTGTCGAAAAAAATTACATCTTATGCGTTTATTTCGTATGTTTGTTTGTTTGTTTTTTTTTGCATTTTTTTGTTTGTTTGCTTTTTTTTCATTAAAACTAGAGAATTTTAATCAAAATGCCTTTAAAAGTAACTTGAAACCGAACAATAATAATAATAATAATAAGAATAATAATAATAAGAATAATATTAATGTAATAATAATAATAATAATAATAATAATAATAATAATAATAATAATAAAGAACCCTGAATATTATAGTAGTCCCTATGTATTGTTCATCTGTCGTGGCAGTTACGGACAGATTAATTATTTTGTGTGTGTGTGTGTGTGTTTTTTTCTTTTTCTTGCGTTTGCCTTTTCTCGTCGTCCGTTCCTGTTACCCACATAGAGTACTTTGCATACATTCGCGCATACATACATATTGCGACATTTTTTCTTTAAATTTTTTGTTTGTTTGTTTGGTTTTTTTTCTCAATTTTGTTATTTTTCACTTGTCACGTTTAAAAACGTCTTCCTGTCGCGAGGAGAGAGAGACAGATAGAAAGAGAGAGAGAGAGAGAGAGCGCCACGAAATATTTCTTGACTAACTAGTAACGAACGAATTGCATCAGTGTCGTTCGAAAATCGAAGCAGCAGCTTCTCCTCTGACGATTAAACTCTACTATAACTTGTTTCTTTCTCTCTCTCTCTCTCTCTCTCTCTCTCTTTTTCTCTCTCTCAATTTCTCTCTATGTATCTACTCTCGTTCGTCAAATTTTTGGGAAGGCCGAGAGGCGTCACGACTCGAATTTCGTCGACTAAAAAATTGAGACGCGAGGGACCGGCGATAACAGAAAGAGAGAGAGAGAGAGAGAGAGAGAGAGAGAGAGAGAGATTTATCAATGAATAGAAATAAATGGCAAATCGTACGTAACAACCGAGTGCACCTGTCGACGAGCGCACTACGAACTAATTTTATTATTCGTCGACGAAATTTCCCGTGAGGTGATAGAAAATTGAAGTATATATATATATGTATATATATGTGTGTGCGTACACATATAAATTCGTAAAATTCCATCGAAGGAAACGCGTCGAGGGATTGTCGTTAAGAAATCAAAAAAACAAAAAATCGCGAAGTCGAATCGTCTCGCTACGGAGAATTGAAAGAGTCGCCACTGGTTTGTAACTTAAAAACGAAAAAAAAAAAAAAATACAACAACAAGATCAATGTCGCGGATTAATTTTCACGTCGCGTCGATCTCCGACTCTAGACGAAAAAACAAAAAAAAAGAAGAAAAAATAAGAGAATCTCAAATCACATCGCGTCACAAGAAACAAAGATTATCTCCTTCACGGATCTCTTTCGTTTGGTTTTAAATATCGTACTTATTATTATTATTATTTTGTTTGTTTTATCATTTATAAAAATATTGGCGAGGGACAAATTTGAGAAAAAACGAAGAAATGGAGAGAGAGAGAGAGGAAGTGCGATCGTCTACGAGGGTTTACGTATTCTCCCTACGAACCATTTACACGCCTTTAAAGTATCCGGGAATTATTTTCCATCACCAGGACTTTCCTAAAATTCATTTCGATTACGATAAACGACGCCCCGCGAATATCAATCAGTTCGACTTAAAGCCCCCCCCCCCAACCTTTTCTCTCAGGTCTTCGATTTATCTATTCTTTGTATTTTTAATTTTTTTGTTATATTTTGTTTTCTTCATCAAACGATAAGTTCGATAGTAGGTGGTTTGCAAATTCTTAAGCAAAAGAGAAAAACCAATATCCTCCGTTGAAATAATAATAATAATAGTAATAACAGTAGCATAGCAAAAAGAAAAAAAAAAGAAAGAAAAACATAACTCAGCCAACGATTAAAAAAAAAAAAGAAAAAGAAAAGAAAAGAAAAGAAAAAAGACCAGCATTCCCTCAGGCCTCATGACGTTTGCCTGTGTTATCATTTCGCTTCAACGCTCTGTCGTTCGATCAAGAAAAATCAATCAAATCATCACAACTGATAAACTCGACAAGGGAATACTCCAAGAAATGGAAAAAAAAAAGAAAAAAAGAAATTAAATCGTTACTTGGGGGGAGGGCCGTAAAAAAACGAGAGAAATATATATATATATATATGTATACGTTTTGTTTTAAATACACACATATACGTGTGTATATAATTGTGTATAGATATAGAACTATGTATAGAAGAATTAAAGCACACTCACTTATCGGGAGATGACGGGGGAGTGAGGGTGATGGTGCTGAGAGCGATGTCTGTAGAGTCTGTGTTGCGGCCGCCGCTGCTGCTTGTCGGATTATTGGAGCTCGAGGATGACGAGACAGTAGCATTAGCATTAGCGTTACTACTCGCGACGACGGAAGCGGCCGTCGTATTCGAAGCCGTCGTCGTTTGCTCGACGCCGATACTCGGATTGGCACAGCCAGCGTTCGAGCCCGGACTCGTCGATCTGCTGCTGTTACTCGTTTGCTGCTGTTGCTGTTGCTGATGATGATAATGCTGCTGTTGGACCGTCGTATGACCCGTCGTACCACCGACAGACGCCTGTTGATCCTTGTCCTTTGTGCCTTTGAGCTTGGCCGTACCTTTGACTACGTCCGAGAGCCTATTTTGTGACTGTACACTATCGGCAATCGTCGTTTCCGCGAGGGGATTGTGTGACTTTGCGATATCGGCGTCTAGGCCAGGAAGGGGAGGAAACGCGGATGCCTCCAAGTCGAATTGGACTATGTTTCGATTGTACTGGACATTACTGGCTGGTGCCGTTTCTCCGATCGATGGTAACGGGCTATTGTTTGCCTTCGTTAGGGTCTCTTGATCTTTTATTCGGCGATTACGATAGCGCGCGTATCTCTGTTGTTGCTGCGGCTGTTGTTGATGCTGTTGTTGGTGCTGTTGTTGTTGTTGTTGTTGCTGCTGTTGCTGCTGATGTTGTTGTTGTTGTTGCTGCTGTTGTTGCTGTTGCACAGCCGTTTCCAACGTTTGAGCATCGCTGTTCTCTTGCTGAGAGCCTTTAACATCGTGACTTGTACTAAATTGAGCCTCGCCAGCCGCTGAGGACGTGTGGGAGGAATGGAACTTTGTGCCCGTTTGATAGGAAGAAGTTGGTTTAACCGTTGGCAAGCTCGACGTCAGTGACAACGGCGTCGAACCAAGCGAAGCTGGTCCACCTCCACTTTTCGGGGGATGACTGATACGACCCATTTGTATCATTCCACCGCCGCCTCCTCCTCCTCCACCACCTCCACTGTCCATCAAGCCACCTCTTTCAGATCCATTCCTATGTTTGTTTCTGTTGGACACAAAGTTTTATCGTTGAAACGAAGGGCAAAATGTAATGAAATTGATTCAATGGTCGTTGAGTCTTATCGAGAATCAACGTAATAAGGTTGAACCAATTCGATACAATTTTTAGAAATAGTTCATCGTGGGTTGTCTCTTATTGTGACAAAGCCATATTTACAAGTCATCGATTTCAGACAAGATTTATAAATAGCGAATCAATTTGAATACAAATGATTCTTAAACTAAAATAAAATAATTAAATTACTTGTTTCTTGGAGTGAATCCTCTGTTGTGTGGTTTGAAGGTGTTGTGCGGCGTTATACCGTTCATCGCGAATACACCAGTCATGTCGAAGTAGCCAGGATTCGCAGGTCCCCACGACATTATCCCAGCAGGGTAAAATGGTTGGTGCTAGAAAAACGAAAAGAAGATTTATGTTGAGAAATCCGCAACGAGATATTGTCTAATTATGATTATAAAACATATGATTTAATTTTTGCCGTTTGACTCACGTATAGATGAACCTGGTTGGCATATGGCGGCATGGTAGTTTGCGGCATTGTGGTACCGTTAGTGTACAGGAAGCGTTGCTGACCCGGCGGATAAGCGCTCGGATCGTAAACCGGTGGTGGCGGGGGAGTTCTGTAGCCGTTTTTCATACCACCGCCGACTCCCGGCACAGTCGGTATCGGTAGCCTGTTCATTGGTTTAGCTTTGATGCGTGCCATTATTGGCTTTCCCTAAATTTTCAATATAAACAAAAATTACAGTTAAGAGATTTTTCGCTTTTTTTCAAATTATATGAATTTTTTAAAGTAAAGCTGAATAAGGTACCTGAAATTCTCGAACTTCCTCCCTTAGAAACCTGTAGGCCTTCTGAGCGTCTTCGTCAGACTCGAAAGTCACGTACCAGGAGCTATTGTGGGCGAATTCGCAGGATATAAGCCTGGGACATCCTTCGCCTGAGAATAAATTCTGCCAAGAGGAGAATGGAATTGAAAAACGTTGAATATACGATTTCTTGTAAGCCGATGACTCGCAAATGCAAATAACATGAGTTTTGAGAGAGACAATTTTATGCCAAGTGGTAATGGATAACTCACCTTCACGTCTTCCAGTGGCGTACTGTCTGGAATTTCCCGTAGTATAACTATACATCGTTTGTGATTCGGTCTGACTTTCTGGCCCTCCTCGTCAACTTGTACGTTTGGCGATTCGCGCAGCACCTCCGTTATTAACTTTATGTCCTTTGTCAATTTTTTCACTTGATTAAAGTTCGCTATAGTCCATATTGGTACATACTGATCATTATCCATTTGTGATAATAAATATGTATCATTGGCCAAATTCTCTCTGAAAAAGAAACCATGAAAAAGAAAACGATTTTTCGATTATCATTGCACACTTTTGTTTAACATTTTTACGACAAGAAAAACGTATTCTTGGAGTTAGTACGGAATGTTGGACAAACATTTCGTGGAATGAATTTACCGAGGCAAAATTCTCCCCTCCCTCGAGATAATGATCGATATAACGCCTGTGATTCATCACTTGTGATAGCAAAATACTGTCATTGACGTAACGAAGCTTCGAAGTTGAACACGATATTTTGCAATTTCATTGCAGCCAATTCACACTTGTCGCCGCTCGATAAGCGTTCGATAGAATTTTTTATGATAGAGTTTAATTAACGTTCCTCGATGCAAAACGAAAAAGATGTATCAAGGAGCATTAACATATCCGGTACATGGAGATAGGAGATATATCATGGTTATAAGAAAAAATTGAACTTTCTCACCTGGAGAAGTAATACGCGAGCTGAGAAGAGAGCATCTGTTTAAGCTGTTCCAGCGGTATGCCGGTCATTGAAAGGTCAGCCATTGAGGTTTGTTGAACCTGAACTTCACCCAGGGCATTAACGTCGACCGGTGCATAACCGACTCCGACAGCACCGCCGATTCCTGTGGGGTGTTGAGCACTCGGTTCGAGACCTCCCATGCTCGTATCGAGCATAAGTTCGCTGCCTCCTGGTCCACCGTTCATGACGCTGTAATCTAAACCGGAGGCGCTACTGACGACTGCGCCTCCGACTGAACCCAAAGGTTCAGGGGTGGCTGGGTAAACCGCCCCTGGTGGGAGTTTCCCAATGTCCCCATTCATGTACACGCACCCTGAAATAAGATAATAATAATATCTAAACAAAAATATTCGCAAGCTTGTCAAGACGCAGTCAGGAAAACATTGACAAATGCTTAAAAATCGAGCTTTTAGAGACAATTTATTTGAAATCAAGCATCTTTGAGAAAATTTCGTGAGAGGACAACCAATTGTTATTAAATCTTCATTGGTTCCAATAAATTTGTCCCCAGAATCACGAATCAAAGTCGAGCTGTACCAAAGCAAAAGCCAAATAATACGCTGACCATGTTTTCATATTTATCAGTAAAATCATACATTAGCCTACATAGAAGTGTGAATTTTGTTAACTAATGTTTGTGGCGATGTACAGGCATTTCATTTCCCAGCGATTGTCTCGATAGCCTAGGATACACAAAAGAAAGATAAATATTTTTTGTGAAATATATCAAAATATGGTTCAAGAATCAAGTTTCTTTGGTCAATGACGAGGCTATATTTCGCAAAGATTTATCTCAGAAAACTGTGGCGCAAAGTTTACCAGGCAAAGGACCCTTCGCATAAAGTACGATTCCCATTTTTTTTTCTTTTTCGAAACAATAAGTTGTAAATAAATTTGACGAAGCAATGACTCTCGAAGGGGTAACCTTGAAGTGTGACCTCTTGCCCTTTTCGTACAGCGATAAATGAATGTTCGTTTTCCTTTCTTTTTCGACGCATCACCGAACATACCTCGAAGTGTCTGTTGTATGCAGAAAAAGAGTTTGGACCAAAAGTTTGTCACGTTTGGTATGTATTCTCGCGGTCTCGTTACGTACCTTGCACCGATTGTCTAACGTAAGGTTGCATCATACGATATGTTTGCACGTTTCGTAGAGGACCGAATTACCGATGATCGTGGGGACGACGAATCGTGGCAAAAGTGTGTAAATTACAAGCATGACAAATTGTCGAGACCTAACGAGACTACCGATCGAACAAGGAGGAACGACGTATAGGCAGAGACACAAAAAAAACAGCATGTGCGAAATCCTCGACGGCCGAACGAATGTTCCGAACGTTACTCGAGCTATTTGTCACACCGTGTTGTACGAAATTAAACAAAAAAAACTGCCTCGAAAGTTCGCTTCGACAAAGAAAAAAAAATTAAACGCAATTTTCACGATCCACTAGACCATCTGGAAGTTTGTACGGTGATTTCGATCTCGTTCTTTCGTTCGAGGAAAGAGAGTCAGCGAGAGAGAGAAAGAGATAGATAGAGAGAGAGAGAGAAAGAGTGTGTGTGTGTGTGAGAGTGACGAGGGGAGAAAAAAAACGAAAAAAGGAGAGGTGAAAAAAGTCTCAAAGTCAGAGTCGGTGTTGGCGAGTATAACGAACGACTACGACGATTGTGGGGTGGCACATGCTAAAATACGATGCCTCGATCTATCGCACGTACGTTCACGTATCGTGTTAAAATCAATGTAATCGTTTGTAATCCGTTGTTACGCATAACCGTAATTACGTTGAAGAATGAAAATAATAAATTTTGTAAGTGTAAAGATATGCAATATGTTCGGATGCGACTGGCCAAATATAGAGTTGGAGGATGGTTGGCCGGGCTTAGCAAAAAATGAACCACGCACGCAGTGCAAGGTGACAACCACTCCGGAAGTACAATCGTGTGTATCCTGTCCCGTTACCGAGTTCACCATTCATTTCGACAAGTTTCCGAATTCCATGTGGTTGTTTCGTTTTTTTTTATATCCCTCAACAATCGTGGTGTGTTCTCCTCTCACGTTCACCAGGGCTTCGTTTACTGCCTCATTCTGCGTGTGGGGGATTGCGTACACCGTGATATCTCTATCTCTCTCTTTCTTACTCTCACGTTCTGGTACTCTCGCTCGCTCGCGCACGCACACACATACACACACACACACGGTTCTAATCTCTCTCGCTCACCCGTGTGTCTCTCGCGAACGGCAAAATTCTCGTGTAATATCTTCGCGTTTGTCTTCGTTCATCGAGGCTCACGTCACGTCAGAACGTTTCAACAATACGTACTTTTGCGTCGTACGTTCACGAAAGTTTCAGGTTTTTTTTTTTTTTTAATATTATTCTCGTTCAATGTTAAAATTCTTACCGAGAAGAAGAATCAACTCAACACAATTTCTCAAGGAAACTACAAAATGGCCGACGCAGAAAGGCACATGCCGTGGCTCCGATGCATTGTGGGTTTTTTTCGTATGGTATGTAACCCGGGGTGCGATGATACAGCGCCATCTAGCGGCAAAACATCAGAAATGAAAATCGGCTCCCGCCAAATTCAAATAAACTAAGCAGAAATTTATAAAACCGTAGATATCTTGCAGACAGGCGTTCGCATCTGTTGTAATTATCAGTCGCCAATTGTATTATCGTTTTTGTTGGATGTTCATCCAGATCGCATGGCGACGCGAGGGGCCGTATTGAATTACGACAAATACTGTCCAGAGAGATTTATTTCGCGACATCCACTCCCACTCTTCTTTTACACTGCTACACTTTCAACTCCTTCACTCCAACTACTTATTTTTCTTTACTATTCGTCAAAATTATCGTTACCCAGATATTTATCAACCTCACAGCTAGTACTTAATGATTTCTGAGTTCTCTGCTGCAATGCACCAGTCATGACGTGCTCTAAATATATATATATATATATCTATATATATATAAACACACCTACGCGTATTGGTATACAGCACACTTTTTGCACAACGACAATGCGTGATTGGAGCATTACCTCATTCGTATCTATCTTATCTAAAAAATTTGCTTGATAAGTCGCGATACGTGGCTCAGTAATAGCAGTACAATGACTTAATGAATGACCAGTCACTGGCGAACGAGACTGTACTATATATATATATATATGTATACCCACCATTGTAGCAAATATTATTCGTTGTCCTAGAGCTTCGGCATAATTTTCATCTCACCGTTTGACTTCGCAAATATGCAACCGCTCCCACAATATCGACGTTGCAGCTGGCATTACGAGACTTTGGATAGAAATATTTTCATACAGCTATGCGTGTCGCAGAGCGTCGATAAGAGAAATATCAGCAGACAGCCGCATGATCGAAGTTTCCTCGGGACTTCTCTGAAACAAATTCTCGACGATAGCCTAAAGCGATTACGTCTGCTACATATATACGTATCCTGCTTTCTCGGAAGAATACGATCGAGGGAGAGTAGGGGAGGAGAAGAGGGATATTTAAATGAACGTGATCACGCTTACGAATTTTGTTGACTCCGCTCACTCACATTCATATCGCTATATATCAAGTTACTCTAAGCAAACTCTCTCGACGAACAATTTGCTGGCACGGAAATATTTCTCCAGCTTATGTTTCGAGCGAGACTCGTGAAAGAAGTTTTTCGACTTTTTAACGATTGGAATCGCTGTCGAACTTGTCGACTCAGCAAAAAATCCCGGAATGACGGAAAAAAATACAAAAAAATACCAAAAAAAAAAAAAAAAAAAAAGGTACTTTGACGCAAGTCTGTGAACAGAAACATTCGCTTGAGACAAACATATAACGATATGCGTATCACTTGTGACGCGTCGATATACAATTGTGTCGGACGATCCTTTCTTAGAACGTGCATACCGGGGATCTTCGGATATTTTCCTTTTTTTCTTTCACCTCAACTAACCGGTTTTGAGGAATGACCCGCATATGCACATGGCTGTCCCCCGTGCACTCGTCGAACTTAAGATATTTTATCATACCTTGGGCCAAAATCGGAACACTTGGAAGTTGGATTTTCTGGGAAAATACAAGTAAAATAAATATATATATGTAACACACAATGTAACATTGAGATGTTCGATTTACTAGTGAATTGCCATTTATTTATCTAGAGGAGCCACATTTCTTTTATTAGAAACAAAAAAAACAATCAATCGTTTATTTAATGTCAATACTGCTTTTTAAATATAGAGGAGAGAGAGAGAGAGAACGAGTGTTCTCGACGCGTGACGATGCTGATACACCGAAACGCTGTTCATTGCCGTTTCTTTTTTTTTCTGTTCCATTATTATTTTTCCATGATTTTTTTTTAGTTTTATATCTCAAATAAATAGTACAATGTGGAATAAAAGGCACGAAAGTCGAAGGAGATAAATTGTCGGTGCATATGCTGCGTGTTATGAGACATTACGAAAGCTCAAACGGAAGTTTGCTTGTCTTTGTTTGTTTTTGTTCTTTTTTCTTCTTCTTTTTCATTTCGTTTTCTGTTTTCTTTTGTCGTTTGTTCTTGTTTACTGTATATACGAAGAATGTAAAGCGTTCTGTAGTTAAACAAATCATAGAAGCCAATTCGGTAGCCTAGGCTATCATTTTAAATTTGACTTCTCTGAACACGTCTATGGCGCCAAGATACATACTATCTAACACCAAAAAGTCGATCCATCCGTGGCTATCTGTATCTCTCTGTATAATTCAATTCTCTCAAAAAACTACGATTAAACGAGCTATTACTTTAAATGTGACAGAGTTCAGCGGATTATTTAACATAAGGCTTGTTGAAATATTGCTTCCTAATAATCCCCACCCACACTTTACAAAATTGTGTTCTTTCTTGATTCTTTTTTTTCTTTTCGATTAGAATTATTGTGCCTATATATTTCGTACTGTTTATATACTTGTATATATTTTACCTTTTTTTTTTCTTTTTTTCTTTTAATTTTTTAAAAATTTATTTTTTATTGAAATATATATGCGTATATAATAGAAGATATCCCACGAAGTATCAACAAGTAGTAGTGACTGATACAGATAATTTAAGATGATAAGGTGTTGGTGGAGGTGGAGTAGTAGTAGTTGTCTTAGGTAGTGGCATGGATGGTTTTTTTTGTTGATTAAAAACCATGAACCTTGAGCTGGTCAGGTTTTGCCAGACCCGATTTAGTTAACCACTGGCATATATTTTCACGCTGGTCCCCCTGCAGCTGAAGTACCTCCCCGTACTCCGGGTGCTCGATTACAGTCCCATTGCAGGCGAACTCCTATAAATTATTTTGTTTTTGTTTTTTTCTTTTCTTCCTCGTAAACTACACTCTCTATCGTCTTGTCGATTTTACACAGGTGTTTAACTCGACACACGCTTTTGTACCTTTGGCATTAATATAATTCTATGATTCGAGTCTTAATAATGAAAATATTTTTTAAGAAATGTTGAATCGTAAAATGCGCCTAGTTTGTCCAATCGAATATTAAATTTTTTTTAACACTATCACGTGTTTGAGAAAATCTTATTTTGATCTTACTTGGATTAATTAAAATTTGCATATTTAGATTACAAAAGTTTTCTGGAAAATACAAAATCCGATAAAACTGGGACATTTGCGTAAGATTAAATCAAAGTCATGTCAGAGGCCAGTGATAACTTGTGTGCAAAGTTTCCAGGTGATAGTTCACAGAAGACACTCCCAATGTAGGGACAGATGCTCGCGAGCGTGCATGGATACGTTTTTTTTAAAATCTGATATTTGGAATATTCAAGACATTTTAAACATAATTGCAATAACATTTCCAAAGTAGCATATTTCATAAACACGAAAATTCTTCGATAAGGACATAGAATTCATTCATCAAAGATATTTCGACGATCCTGGGGGTCAATTTCATATAGTGATCGTGTATTGAAGGCACGAGGCTACACAAAAGTATATGCTGGGTAATATCAGAAGTGGGACAAGGTCGATTCTAAATATAGATCAATCAGTCACAAGCTGCATATTGGACGAAAAATTCATTGGATAAACACAATATCGAAACAATGCATAAAAAAAAGAAAAATAAACGATGACTAATAAAAAAATAAAACTGAAAACCGGTTTCGAACGCGAAGAAAAACGGTAAAACTGACACATAGGTATATAGTTAAACGTTCGTAAGCGTCGTTTCATGTCTCTAGATTATTCTCACTGCATCCTGTCCAAAGTTCGATCTCAATTGTACATCTTTGTATATGACAAACGCGACATATATTGCGCGTCTGTTCTATATTTGGAAATCGCGGCAAATTGACAGAGCATCGAAGGCCGCGACGAAAAAAAAAATAACAATACCGCGTCATTTTCTTATTTCGACAAACAAGAAAGAGAAGTAATAATCGTCTTACCTTTTTACATGCCCGTACGATTTTCTTCAAGTCATATTCCGAAGATAGTCCTTGCACCGTTGTTAAGGTCTTACGACCATTCCGCTGCTGGATCCTTATATGCACGAGACCGTCTTGGACATCATCATCTGAACCCTTGATTGCATCTGCAAAGGGGTCTGAAACACAAGAAAACAAAATATTTATCCGTTTCTAATCTTTTGTCGTAGTCGCGAAACGGACGTTGGAGCAATGAAAAAAAAAAATCGATATGACCGTGTCGAGAAAAATGAGGGTAGAGTCCCCCAAGTATTTCTTCTTCGACTTCCCCTCCCCGCCCCGCGAACAAGAGGCCCGTAGTTAATTCCGAGAGGCGATAAGCTCGTAAAATAATTCACAGATTGCGTTCTATGATGCAAGACGAAAAGACGCTACAAACGGCCATTTTGTACGAGTCTATCTTGGCGTGCGGGGGATACACGGTCGGGATAGCCCGATTTTAATGACGACGAAATATATGATATTTACCGAATGTGTTAAGATTCTGGATGGACATACGACAAACAAAATATATCCCTCGGAGATATAGGACTGCAAATTGCAAAGTTTGAACGAGTGAAGTTACGGATGATGTAGGATAACACAGGCACTACGCAAGAATACTGCTTAAACCCAAAAAATCTTGCACGGAGGCCGAACTTTAGCCGGAAGTAAAAGTTGTATTTGTCACGGGGATACCGATGGGTGGGGTTTGTGGCTGTCGTGCGTGCGCAAACACATCACCGCGAGGTCCTACGATGCTTATAGTTCGCAAAGCAACCGGAAGTGACTCCAGAACACATTCCAGTAGCCTGAAGTTGTCCACTGATAAATTGTCCAATAATTAAATCACTGATACATTTATGAAATGAATATAAATAACGTTTGTACGATTGCAGCTATTTAACAAAATTATACTTTTTAACGAACGTATTAACAGCCTCGATCACTGTTATACTTGATGATGTATCATATGTACAAAAAATAGAATCATTAAGTACACGAAGTAAAGATTTAGATTCTTTTTCTTCGACTTTCAATATCCAACAGCCCACAAATATATTATAAACTAATTGTAGAAGAGACATAAGATTGCCCGAGTGTTCTTTTTCTTGCATGCGTTGGTGTCAAACATACGTGTCCGGCACATCATCTTTAAAGTCCCTAGAACAGTGTGAAAATCAGCAAAATGTCTCTAAATTCATTTCACCATATGGGCATTGAACCTATCGAACTCATATGGAAAACGTGGTTGTTATATCGTCAATTGATAAAGCAAACCTGTCGCAAAAACTAGGCCTCGACATATCACCTATAATCGAGCAGTAGTCAGCGGACTTGCCAAAGTGGTGGTCGTGGGTTGGATTTTGGCAGATATCACCCCCGCTGCTACTCAAACGGTACCCCGTAAAAGGATTTACCAATATTGGACATCGAAAGGGATATAAACACGGGGTGTAGCAAAAGTTTAGAATGGCAAGTCCTCGGACGCGGCGAGTGCTCGGCGAGCTGAAACCTCGGGACGAGAACAACGTAAGCTTATTAAGCATACATGTGTAAACTCGATTTTACAAAACGTATGGTAAACGCGAATGGTTAAATTTCTTATAGTCGCAAAAATCTTATTTTTCTCTATCCATCTCCTCTGACATAGAAATGCTTCGAGTGCGGGGCTCACAATCCTCAATGGGTATCTGTTACATATGGTATATGGATATGTCTCGAGTGCTCTGGCAAACACAGAGGTCTTGGCGTACATTTATCCTTTGTCCGTTCGGTATCCATGGACAAATGGAAAGACCTCGAACTGGAGAAGATGAAAGTAGGAGGAAACAGAAATGCTCGTGAATTCTTCGAATCCCAGCCAGATTGGGACGATTCGATGCCAATTTCTCAAAAATACAATACCAAAGCTGCCGCGCTTTATAGAGACAAGGTAACTTCAATTTATTCTTCGAGCGATTTTTTTCCGAAACAAAAATACAATCGTATGTTTACACAAGATTGGGGCGCTCGCCAAAGGAGAATCTTGGACTCCGAGTAGTTCGACTGCCAAGAGTTTTCCAAGTCCGTCGTACAACGAGGATAGACAAGATTACGGTAGCTCTTATCAAGCCGATCAGAATGCTTCTTACCAGAATATTAATTCACCCGGTTTTAAGAACCAGACGGAATCGTTTTTCGCAAGAAAGCAGAATGAGAATGCCAACAGACCCGAGTGCGTATCATTGTCTAATGTGGAATCGCTATATAATTATACGAGGCTGAAAATTAACAATCTCGTAGTCCTTAAAAATAATTTAATCATTGATTATCCTTTTAGATATCTTCCGCCCAATCAGGGTGGAAAATACGGGGGTTTTGGTTACCAGATGGATGCACCACCAAAAAGCTCGTCTCAGGAATTTTTCGATACTGCCGTTTCTTCTCTAGCAAGCGTGAGATATTTTCTAATTTTATTGTAACGTAAGGCACTTTAAATTACGGACTTAAGGACTATGAATTATAGAGAAAATTATTTTTTTAGGGATGGTCCATGTTCTCAACATCGGCGTCAAAAATCGCCACCAAAGCGACGGAAAATGCTATAAAAATTGGTGGAATGGCTTCCCAAAAGGTATGATTAACAAGGCCGCGATATGAAAAAAGAATATTAAAAACATCATCCACGATTTTGATTTAATCCCTAATATTCGTTATTACTTATCCCTATTTGTTTGTTACTAGTATGTTTTTCGTTTCTTTTTGTTCAATTCACTTTTGATTTCATTAGGTACGAGATGGCACTCTTCTAGAAGACGTTGGCGCTCAGGTCAATAGCTTAGCGGTTAAGGTAGACATTGCCAATTAGAGATTTATTTATAACTATTTTTTACCGACCCAAATTTTACACCAGTCAGCCGAAATACCTTGGATTAACAAAAGTTTTATGAATTTGTCCTCGTTTGCTGGTTTTAACTTTGAAAATTTACCGTATCTTCGATATATATTAAATTGATAAATGGATTGATTATACGACTTTAGGTGGGAGACCTGGGTAGACGAGGCTGGGGCGACATTGGTGGTACCAATACATCTGGGCAAAATCAATACGACACCAATGATCATTATCAGAATTCATCGAACGCTTATCAAAACAATACGTCGCGGAATTCTTACTCGAACGAGAAATCATCTCTGGTTACTGGCTCGAGCGTGAAGTGAGTGGGAACGATTTAAACTGGCTGTTTTTCGTATCAAACTTTATTCTCAATTATTAAAAATAATATTAAAAATTGCAGAGGCAGCGCTTCGAGCAGCAGCTCTTCGATTCATGATTGGGAATGGGGAAATAATTCGAAGCAAAGTAACGCGGAAAGTCCAACGGACGCTAAGTCAGTTGCGAGAAAGACTAGAGAGAAAAAAGTTAAGGAAGGATCGCTGATAGATTTGGAGGTGAAAAACGAGGCTACGGCATGGAATTCAAAACTCGAGGATGACGCGTGGGAAATACTTAAGGATTAACCGTATTTAGGACGAATAATTGTGCAATTAATTCAGCCTCGTTTAATCGAAGCACAGTGGAAATCTTCGAGAGGTACGAGTGACGAATTTCTTGAAAATTTCTCTCCGCTTCGACTAAACGTGATTGTTGTTTCCGATAACGAAATTTATCGCATTCCCGGGTGTACCGATTTACAAAATACGCGAAACTTGGGGTTGCTTCTATTATTATGATTACCGATGTTTATTCAATTACGTTATATGTCCAATGAATATCATATTAGTATCGAATGAAGAAGAATGCACACTTGTTGTTAGTCATGAATGAAAAGAAAACAAAATTTACGACTCACACGATGTTTCAGCGCACAGTATAATATTCCATCGGCGTCGAGATTCCATGATATCAAAGACGCATTATAGTTAGATAAACGAATGATAAATAAAATTAGTGAAAATAAAATTGGAGCATGGATATCAACATGATTGTCTCGACGTTAGAAGCACCTGCGTTTCATATCGCATATCGTTTTTTTTTTCGTCCATTTTGCTAAATATTTATAAAATAATATGTGTATGGATGTGTGCGTGTACAAACGTGTCGTTTAATGAAACAAAAATATCAAAGGGAGAACCTCAAACCCTTGTTATATAATTGATAATTGTACATTAATTGACAACGGCCACATTGGTTGTTCTTTTTAGGAAAAAAAAAAAAGATATACGAAAAATTATAACTTGCCATTAGTTAGAAAACGGTGTGTATAGAACACACGCATGAACAGTATAAAAATCACGATGTATGCGAGAGATCTATTACGAATAAACGGCTCATCTATATTTGTTCATAAAAATAATAAATTTTCTTTATTCGTTCACCTATTTTTGCTCGGGTACAATCAATCTTTTCGACTCCAACTTGCTCATCGGTGGATAGCATTTCATATCTTTTTTCTTGTGGATCCTCGCTAGATAGTTTAAGACGTCGCTTTGCCCCGAGGGCCAGACTTCTAGGTGGACTTCCTGCATTAGTTCGTCTAACTTCCGTGCAGTTTCTGGGTTGAGATGTAGCATGGGGTGACCCAAGGTCATTCGATAGAGATAGTCGTACGCAGCTCTGAAAACAAGTATACTAGTTTGTCTTTGTCGACCTTGATTTTACAAGACTCGACAGACAATAGTGGGAGATTCAATAATTCTTTAGATATTAAAAACATTCACCGGAAATCAAAACCGTTGCATTCTTCGGGCTTGGGATGATCCTCGAACAAACTTATGAACTTTAATGCTTGAGGAATCGGCGAAATTTTGTCGTCGAACAATCCTGAGCGAAGCCAAGAATCAAGAGACGAACGTTCGTTATGAGCTGTAACGATCTTCGATCTCGCTTTTTGTTTTATCTTGTGTATCATTAGTTTGATGGACGAAACACTTTTATTTGGTAACATTTCGGATATTTTGTGGTAATCCTCGTGTCCGTATGTTTTAAGAGCTTTTAGCAAATCTTTTTTGTCCGCAACACTCCATTGTTTACTCGGTGCAGAAGATGGGCCGGCCGCGGCGCAGTTTTTTTGTTTATGCACGCGTTTACTCATCGTATTTTTATGTCGGATTTGACTGATGTTCGGAAGTTGCAAATTATTGGTTAATTAATGACTATAATTACCCTAGTGTTAAAGAGTTTCGTGTGACTTGAATGGTATCACGAATGGTTTTAAAACAACCGACAATCCAAACGATGGAACAGTAAATTTAACAACACATAACGTTCAATAACACCGGCGAGTATTTCGCACACATTTATATACGGAACACTACGGAATATACAGATGCGGGCGTATTCCGTATAGATGGTGCCACTGCTTTCGCGCACAAGCGCCATCTATGAGGCGATTGTTAGACCCATACGAAATATAAGTATGATACTTGATCGACTGCTGATAAAAATGATTAATAATGAAATAATTAATTGATCAATTCAATGATTAATTAATAGATAACTTTATTTTTCTTTGAAAGCGCCTATCAATCATCCCGATGGATAAAAAACTGTACCATGGATATATATTAATTACGCGATCAATATGAAAATGAAATAGATGTAAAGACACCTGTAGGGGTAAATCCATATAATGCAAATGTGTAAAATGTCAAGGCTGTAAATAAATGTAATGATACATAAAAGATGTTAAGTTCCAAAAATAAAGAATATATTAATCGTGTGGAACATGTAAAACCATAAATCAGAATGATTAGTAGGTAATTTTCACAGCTGATGAGATATCATTTCTAAAAATTGTTAAATTAAAAATGTCATCGACATGTTTTGGAGGCAATTTATGTTGAAATAGCCGACGATACCCGGGCTTTTTACTGTACATATTTACGACCAATTTTCGCAACGACCCGTTTCACGTTATTGCACTGACACTAATTACAATTCCTTCATCTCTTTTCTCAGCAGTGCCTTATCTGCCCCGAAAGGGTTGAGCGGTCATGACCAGAGGAGTTACGGTTCTTGCGCAAACTGCGTGTGGTCTATGACGCTAGAATTATATTATGTGACAGGTGACACATGAACAATATACTCTTGGGATATACTTTATATTCACGAGTAATTTGTGTATCGGTAGAATAAAATCGACGAGTCGTTCAGAATGAACATCGAAACGTCTGTTCTATTCGTCGATAAAGTGATCGCTGTTAGGAGTCTCGCATCAGGCGCGTGTGAGTATAATTCGCGATTTAACTTTGAGGTTATATTATTACATTTTTCAAGAGCATCTCAGTTACATTTCATAACCCTTATTGAGCGTTCGATAAATGAAAATCATCAATTATGTTTTTCATTGAATGAATTACCTTTCAGAAAGTTAAAAATGAACGATCTCGGGCTGCGGATGAATTAGCACACTCGTTATATTCCCATTAACTTGGATCCCCCTTTTTTTACCTAGTGCAATTTATCGCAAATAATTCACCGCTATGGATTACGAATATATGCCCTTTCACAGAGAAAGGGATATTCACAATAAATGTTGCAGTGGCAAATTTTGGTGTATCAAGGTATCGAAATTCTCGGCTACGTCACCTTGCCATTAATGCTAATACCGACAAGTTTTGTAATATACGTTTGGTATTTCAGGATATTTGTGGTATTATGTGCGCTGTACTGACATGGGGCCTCATAATATATGCCGAATTTGTTGTAATGGCGGTTATTCTTTTACCCAATATAAACACATTTTATTCAGGCTTCAATATGGCGATATTTCAAACTCTGGCATTTCTTGCTTTTGCATCACATCTCAGGACAATGTTTACAGATCCGGTAAAGTGGCGCAAAGATAATTTGAAGCGGGAGTAACGCATAGAGACGAGAAAAGTATTTTATGTAATAATAACGATTTTTCCAGGGCGCGGTACCAAAAGGGAACGCTACGAAAGAGATGATACAACAAATGGGCTTTAGACAGGGTCAAGTTATTTTCAAATGTCCAAGATGTTGTTCCATCAAGCCAGACAGAGCTCATCATTGCTCCGTTTGTCAGAGGTCGGTAATTATTTATTTTTTCAAACCGGTAATACAAACGGAATATGATTTTAGGAAAGTTGTTTTTGGATCTGATGGGAATCTTACAAATAAGGGTTTTTTTCAATGCTTTTTAGATGCATCAGAAAGATGGATCATCATTGTCCATGGGTGAATAACTGCGTCGGAGAAAATAATCAAAAATATTTTGTACTATTTACGGTAAGTTTGCGTCGATATAAAATTTGGGGTTCGTTTGATTTTTAAACGTACGAACTTGTTGAATCGAGGTGTTCGTGTTCTTGCAGTTCTACATTGCCGGAATATCTCTGCAATCGCTATTTTTATGCATTCAACAGTTCACTACCTGCGTCAGACAGGAGTGGCGTGAATGTAGCACCTTTAGTCCACCGGCAACGGTGGTTCTCTTATTGTTCCTAACATTCGAGGCTCTCTTATTTGCTATTTTTACCGTTGTTATGCTGGGAACTCAACTACAGGCCATCTGGAACGACCAAACCGTGCGTATTTCAAACGTTCTTTCATCGGTCATTGTATTATCTCCGGAAATTTCTCTGGTAACATTAACAAAATATTTGTCAATAGGGAATCGAGCAATTGAAAAAAGAGGAAGCAAGATGGGTGCGTAACAGCCGATGGAAGTCGATACAGGCTGTTTTCGGTCGTTTTTCGATCGCCTGGTTCTCGCCCTTCACCTCGCCGCAAAATGCTAAAACCAAGCTAGACTCTTATTTATGTTCGGTGTGAATGATAGAGGAAACACAATGAAAAAAGAAAAGAAATCTCATCGAGATTTAATCCATTGACGCCTGTCTCTGGATATACGAGATGTACATAGAACGGAAAAACAAAAAAACGATCAGATGGATTTGTGTGTGAGCACCGTATACCATAAACGTAAATGGTAGATATAAAATATTTATGCAGGTGCTGAGAAACGAGAAACGTATCCGTAAATTCTTCCCAGGAATTCGCCTACCTTTTGTAAATGGTGTTGAATGCAAGGGCTTTCGAGTAAAACAAAAAGAAACGGCACTGAAAAGAATTTCCGATTGAAACAAATACAAAGAAACAAGATTCTAAAAAGAAACATCGTAAGTTCAACAATGAAATGTCAGTACCTGGATGTTGTGGTATATGGTTTTTGTTTCATCGAGATTCTCTCGAGTACGATGATTGTACATAACGATAATAACGAAGACGACACATCAATAGTTTGCAAAAACGTGTTTTTTCGCTAGAATCGAGCATTTTCAATTTTATATGAACGTAGGATCTAGCTTTTTACTCGATAGTCGATTAATATTTAGCATTTAGCATACATAACAACTTCCGTAATTAAAAGTATCCATAGAACTTACGCGATTGACGCTTTTTTTTCCGAAGAGCTTTCTTTTTGGTACTACGGTGTTGACATTCCGAACATCTGTGTTTTATATCTCAGCGATATACCTCATCATTGATACCTCGGACACTGATATACATATTATACATATTTATATATCGCAGCCATCAACAAAATCGTACTTATCTTGGTGTCACAAATTAATTCTTACGAAGTTTCGTCAATGAGAACGAAGAAGAAAAACTGTATGGTTTTTTGATCGATCGAATGACGATTTCTCGATGCTGATGGAAGTCGAGAAGTGGTAAACATAGTTTGAGAGTGTAATACTTACGAAAACGATGCTGTGCAAAAAAACCGTGTGATATCCCCGTTACAATGCTTCGATAATATCTTTTAGGAGAATCGCAAATTGAACTTGGCGTCCCTTGTTTTAAAGACTAGTAACAAAATCAACGAATTGTAAATTGCCGACTTGACTGAAGAGCAACGATCATACAGACCATTCCCAATTATTTCTTCGATACAAAATATATCAAATTTCCACGAACAAACAAAAAATATCAAGTTTCATTTTTCCAACAAGAACAAATAATTGGGATTGATCCGTATCTTCGATATGAAAGTACACGACTAATGAAACTTTTGTTTTCCAATAAATTCTGAAATTAGCTAGAGCCTTTTTACACTCATTAGAAACTTTGTATCAAGTAGTTGTACATAAATTTCTATAAATATCAATAACCGAGTAACAAAAAATATAAACGGGAAATTTTACGATTAAATAGCACGAGCTTTCTTCGTGTCATTGGACTCGAGTGATACTTGATATTCGTATATACGCTTCTCCTGCTGTCGAATGAGTCGAAAAGAAGCTTGATTATTTTACGATAGACAATTAAGTAACGAAAATTGTATTTTACGTGTGGGAGTCGTCCGTAACGAGTTTAACAAATTAATAACGCAAGAATGCCCGGGAATAAGGATTCAAATAAGCATATCTTCCGATAGGATCGAGTTTCAAACGTTTATTGCGATTTTTATAGCTTCCGCATGTGGTTGAGAGAGAAAGAGAGAGGGAGAGAGAGATCCAAGAGTTATAGATAAGCGTCTCAGGTATCGATGTCAGAGAAGGTGTAACGAGCTCATCGTATCAAGAGTTCGACAAGGCTGCAAAATTCGAAATATATAAGTATACCTGAGTAGCATTGAAGAATATTGAGCCAGTGGATTGGGCACATACACGAAACAACTTTCACTTTCACTGCTAGAGTAACAGTCAGCCTTAGCTTCAAAGCTGTTTTCCTACGTGTTAGTCGTACATGTTGAACAGTCAGGCTTCCCCACACTCGATCGTTCCTACTTATTAGATGTCTCTTTGCCCTACCACGTTGAGGACTGTCTTATCGTTTTATCGTCAGTTTCACGAAGACAACCTCAAGTTCAAAGTAGAGCGTGAACCTTAGATCTAATCGACGAAAGGGGAATCCGGTGAAATTCAGTATTTTCTTTTTTTCAAGAAAGAAGGTAACAAATAAAACGGTAAGCAAGATGTTACGAGCACGAAACAGGCGTTACAAGTTTGTCAGGTAGTACTATTTTTATTATACCTCGTTAATAGAGCAATTAATAATCTTTAACTTTTGTTCACAGGTGGAACAAATCTGAAATCGTTATCGAAGGAGGAGAATAAGATGAGAGTATTATCGGTGAGTTTCTTTCTTTTTTCTCTCTTTTATTCTTTTTTTATTAAATGTTAAGTCTCTGTTATTACGTTGTTAATTTTTCTTCGGCAGGACACGAACAGCGATATAATACCTATTTTAAAAATTCAACATTTTTGTAAACTCTTAGTTAAAAAATTGCATCTAAAAAATTCTGTCGGATTCTAAGTCGTTCTAACTATTGTAAACATTCCTTATTCTCAGGTTTTCCTGACAGTGTGTCTTCTGGGGATGTACTCAGCCTACGATCCAAAGGACGCTTCGCTGAAGGACATTCTTCTTCCCAATGGACAATTCGAGGCGTTCTACCTGAAAGGTTCGCAAAGCGACGAGGAGAATGCAGCGCGTCCACCCCATCTACATGGCTCTTTCAACAAATACAGAAATCCTGCGTTGGTCGGTGCACCTAACAGTGCCGCCTATGGTTTCCGGTTCGATGGAAAACGTCGCTTCAATTATGATTGAGTGAAAGCTTCAGCGTGCGATCACGGTTTTTCTTTAATTCGTTTTAGCTCGATTCAAGATCGCTTCTCGATTGAACCGAGAACAAAAACAAATCGTGAAAATAAAATCTCGTACGTCCCATAGAAATACTTTGACTCGAGTCTCGGGTGCCTGAAACGGCCGCGAGACATTTTTTTTCATCTCGCCTCGTTCGCTATCCTCGCGGTTCTCATATTTAGTGTCTCGAGTATAAGAAGGTGGCTCTTATCGATAAACTTGTGCCACGAGAATATGTCAGGCAAAATTGATCGATCGGAACTAACTCGAGATGCGGAAATAAAAAGTGCGTACCACCGTGGACCAAAGAACAGGGAGTGGTCAAACCATTTCCGTTCTACGAACGTACGTGTCTAAACTCTCACGTCCGAATCGTACCTGAATTATTTACAACGAAATAATGACTAGGTATAAGAAAGAAACAAGAGGAAAGAAAAAGAATAATCGTGAGCAGCACGGAGGCTGGAATTACTTTGATCGTGATCGTTGTGTAAAAAGAGTATTAGGAAAAAAAAAACTGATATCAGTGGGGAATACAGGCTTGTATCTTCGAGTGTTCGTGCTCCTTATATCTTCATCGCGAGCCACGATTCATTAACTCGGCAAGGACTGTTTTAATAGGAAGCCCTCTCAGGGGGATATGTACACTCGATGTTTTTATACTCGGTCTATACACACGTAAAAAAAATTTTTTATCGCCTCGTAATTAGATCTGGATTCTGTAGATTGACAGTATTTGTCGTCCGCGTGTGTATTTATCTAGCCACGACAGTAAACTCGCGTGTCTTCGTGAATGAGAACGAGAGTGGTAATATTAGGTTTTATATAAAACCTGATTGTAGCTGGCCAATAAAGCAGAAAGGCGTACGAAGATCGACGAGATAGCATCATTTTTACTTTTTGCTCGTTTCAACGAGTCCGTGCCCCCCTTACTATGGGTCGAGAATTTAGACGAACGAGTAGCAGGTTTTCCACACGCGGTGAATAACTCTACCGGTTTTGGATTAAACGCGTGTACTCGAAGGCGTGTTTTAAGGCTGTATGGAACGCGTATAGTCCGTTAGGAATTAAACGAGGAAAAACGGGTAATTAAAATGGCAGAGAATCTTCATAGGGGAAAACGAGCGTCGTGTTCTGCGCATCTTTCTACCGCGAGGCAATTTTTCCACGTAGGAGACAATTTCCTCCGTTGAGAGATGGAAAGTTCGACGAACTTTGGCTTCGCTTCAAAAGTTCCTGGATAATAAGGCAAACCTTTTTTATGGGGTGAAATTTTAACGATATAAGGCTCGGTTGGGGTTCGATGGAAAAAAAGCTCGAGGGACGTTCGATCGACGAGATTTATGAGAAAGGTCAAGTGCATCAGGCACTTTCGAACTTTCCATGAAATGCAAATGTACACAGCGTGCGTTTCGAACATGTCACCGAGGTGATCGAAGCTTCGATAAAAGATGAGAAGAAACGAGAGAGATTGCAATGAATTCCAATTGAAGAAAGTGAATAAATCACCGAGAATCAAAAATTATAATTTGTGCGCTAGGCCGATCAAATATTCCAACACCGATTCTTAGCAAAACGACTGAAAAATAACTGTCACATCTCGATTCTAATTATAATTAATAAACTCAATTAACCCATGAATATAAAATCATATTTTGAAACAGAATAAATTCTCATAACACTGGAAAAATAAAAATAAAGTCACATAAACACGAATTATACTCAATAATGAAAACTTGCAGTCGAGAGACTTTTCGTGACTGTTCCTTGATATGTCCAAACTCTCGGTATTTCTCCAAAACTGTAATAAAAAAAAAATGAAATCCGGAAGTTCGCTCGAGAAATGTTGAAACGTGTCAGAACTCTCTACTCCAATTTCTTTTTTTTTCTTCTCTTTCTTTTATACCAAGGGCCAAGAAGTCTAGTGTGATATTTGACTCGTTAGAATTATCCTGTACTTTTGGTAGAAAGGGTGTCCGAGTGAAAACGAGCGGTTACGATCAGACGAATCGTAGGAGCGAATAGGGGGATTCGTAGAGATGGAGATAGAGATGGCGTACTCTCGAGTTCGAGGGAGCAAGATCTAATGGAAGCTACCCGTGAATTCCCCCCGTGGAAGCCTTTAAAAGACGTGGGAATATGTCGTCCGGGCACAGTCGTTGCCGGTAATGCGACTAGTGGAGTGTGGTAGCCAATGTGAAAACGTGTACGCGGCGACATGAGGATCGTATGTCTGATAACGGTGAGTGTATTGCGAAAAAGGCTGTAGAGAAAATCTTACCACGTGTAAGATCGAGATGAGATCGGTATCTCGAGGGAGGTTCGACTTTAATCGCGATATCGTGTGAATCGAGAAATGCCCGTGACGAATTATTTTCATTGGAAACGATGAAAAAATCGTTGTGACGTTCGATCGTTCCAGGGAAATTTTATTTTCTCTCTCAGTGTTTCGTTTCTTCGATCACAGTGAACGTTTAATAAAATTTGAAAAGGAAAAAACAATGGTGGTGCGACCGATGTCTTCGCTGGGATAGAACTTTTTAGGACTCGTCGGACGAGACTGGACTTTGAAATAATTATGACGATCGAGTGTTTCATTGTAAAAGTGGAGGCGAGGGTTGTCAGAATTCAATGATAAATGCGATACCGATTATTTTCAATTGGATAAAAATTGTGCAATTTTAGTTGAAACTAGTCATTAAAAAATGATTATTGTTTCATTTATAATTTGCACTTAAGAGAATCATATATCAATAATTAAATTATCAAACTTTCTATCCGCAATATTTAATTTTTTTATATTTCATTTGCAGGTCGGTGCGTTCCTGCTGTCAATAGCGATCGCAGAGAGCGACGTCGCTATAGGGTAGGCTTGTAGAAAAAACCAAAAAAGAAAACAAAACTAAACTACCTACTATCTTAAAATTGTCTCAAGAGCTTGAACCCTCCAGCACAAAGAAAAACCTCCCCAAAATTTGTAAACTCCCGTCTTCCTCATAGAAAATCCAAAAATGTTTTTTCCACAAAAAGAAAACAAAGAAAAACAAAAAGAAACCAAACTGACGATATTCCCTCAGAACGACCGGCCAGTATCATCATCAGAGATTGCCACGTCCCATCATTCTCGAGCCCGTCGTCAAGTTGAAGTCCGAGAGCAGCCCTTTCGACTGGTTTTTCAAGATGGTGTCCAGAGTGATGGAACCACCGAAGAAGCCACCGCCACCGATGATAGGGCCGATTAATTTACCCGGCATGGGTGGTCAAGTTTACATAAGACAAATAGAAAATAATTTACCGTGGGAATCGAGTCACGTCGTCATCAAAATGGTGATGAGAGATCCCGTGACCGGTATGAACGTTCCGTTCGACTCGGCTCAGACAAACTATCGACAGGAGGAATCCTCTCAAAGATTCTCAAAGCCTGCTTACGGTTATGGAACGAACAATTATTCACCAAGGCCCAACAATCCTGTACAAGGTGGTTTTTTACCATCTTCGTCGACGAACCAACATCAAAGCTGGCAATCGCGTCAGCGTCCTCAACGTTACCCTGACAATCAACCCTTACGTGCTAGTTCACCTAATGACCTTCGTCACGATGATTATACCAAGAATCAGGCTCAAGATTATCCTAAAGCTAACGAGGAGGATTACAACAATCGTCGTTTTCCATCTAATAATTACAATTCCTATATCAACAATCAGCAAGAAAATTATGAAAGATTTCGATCGTTGCCAACGTCGAATCGTGATTCGTCGGGAACGACGATATCGTCGCAGCCCTCGGTTTACCGTTCGGTTTCATCTCGAGCTCCGAACGATCCGGTTTATGGCAATGATTACAACGATCCTCGCCACAAGGATTCCCTTCAGAAATCTCAGACGAATGATTTTTATTCAGCAAAACCGGATTCACCGCGATCGACGCAGAATACTTATCCCCAGTATGCGGGAAGAGAGATCGATCATGTTGATCCGAAATCGATGAATCAGACTCAAAGTAACGAAAATCATGGATCGAACGATTATCGAAATCCATCGAGGTACAGACCATTCGTGAGAAACGATAGAATGGTCGCTTCTAATAATCGTAATTATTACGGTGATTTTTCTTCGAGAGAGAGAAATCATTTTCGTGGCTCGAATCCTTCGCAAGGGTCTCGAGGCTTTCGCGAATCGTCACCAACGAAATTCGATCTCGAGGATGTCGGGGGTCTCGAGGTGATAACTGCGCCTAATTTGAAAAATAGATGGAACGAGGCGATTGGTATCGACAAGAATAAAGATGGTAAATCGAGGGAGTCCGATTTGAATCAGGGCGAGGATTCGATAAGCATGGGAAATGGCAAGAATTTGGCTCGCGGGGAATCCGCCGAGCACATCAACGAGGAGCAACACGAGAGTTCGAATTCGAGAATGTCGCAAGCGAGATTAACGTCTTACAAAATAATCGATCGATCGCACAGAAGCCAGGGTAGTCAAAATATTTCGCTGGTCTCTGATAACGAGGATTTTCAGGTTTTAGAACGAATGAGCGATAAGAAAAATAACTCGTACGACGATGGATCGAAATTGGTAAATTCTCGGGATGTCGTCGAGGGTAACGAGAGGGTGGAACCGAGAATCGGCAATTTTACCGGTGAGGTAATTCACAAAGTCATGAATTTGACGGCGAGCAATCGATGGCGATTTCAGGAAGGTAGACGGCCGAGCAGAATCGTCAAGGCTATTTATCGACGAAGACCTATAGGGGAAATTCTGAAAGATAACGGAGAGGTAATTGGCGAAGGCGTCGACTCGAACGAGAGCAATAATACGTACCGATCGTCCATGGATAATTAATCGAACCTCCATTAATCGATAACTACTCGATCGACGTCGATCGTATCTTGTTAATTAAATGTATAGTGTATTTATATAAATATATAGTGTATTTTTTGTTAAGTTTTTTTTGTTAAACCATATGCAAAATAAAATGAATAACTTTAACGTTTTTATCAAGAAAAAGAAACGATAATAACGTATCGCTGAAAATTATTGTACGCGTTCGCAGAGAAATCGTTAGAAAGGACAGCGAAACAAAAAGTGTGAAAAAACGAAGGATTGATCGAGTACATGAAAAGCTGATTAAATAAGGTACCTCGTTAATTCCCATTGATCGACAGTTCGCCTTAAGGGTTCTCGGTCCATCTCTTCCCTCTCTCCCTCTCTTCCTTTCTTTCACCTTTCCTTCAATTCCAGCGAGAGACGAATGGAACAAAGAGAAAAAAAGGACCCTCGTTGCGATCGAAGAGATTCGCACGATTCCCCTTTCGGAACTCGTCGTCGTCGTCGTCGTGGTCGTCTTTTCGCGACGTCACCTTTCACTTCTTCTTTGCGGTGCGCCGCTCTCGTCGTATCAATTGACCAAACTACTTCCTTCCCTCTCGGCGATACCTGGTCGATGCAACCAGTTTCGTACCGAGACAGTCTCAAAGAAAGTTGCGTCGGACTCTTCTCGTGAAATTTACTAACGTCACGAGATATTTATTGAACGGAAAAAAAAAGAAGAAAAAAAGACGAAAAAGACGCACTTCGATTTTATTTCATCTTCGTGAACGAAAGTGAGATATTTCTGTTATAAGGATGCTGTATTCTCGCTATCGTAATTTTGAATCTCGAGTAAATGAATATACACAGTCGGCGAAATGACATTAGTTCCACACGCTTCGCGCGCCAACGATTTATTTATGGGAATTTAATTACCCGACGTGTAATTTACCGTTTTTTTTCCTCCCGTTACTACGAATTTATTTCTTTCGCGCTTCTCTCTCGCTCGCGATCGTTGTTCCAAGTTGTTGAGAATCGCACGAGTGCGTGAAATTATCATGCGTTCATCTCGAGTCACGAGAAACTAAACGGTTTCGTTGAAATCAATTTCGTACGTGCGTTCGTTCGACGTCTCGCCATTTATATATATTTATATGAAATGTATATAATTATAGAAATATATATGATATATAAAATTCCGCTTGAAAATGGAGAATCAAACACGCATCTAAGAATAATTCGATATCTCCATCCGTTCTCGCCATGATAATTGTACTCGTCCGTTTCTCTAAAAGAGTTTTCACTCTCTTCGATAATTGCTCGTTTACCTGAAAGGCACGTGTCGAGTTAAATCGATCCCAATCGTCTAATAAAGAAGGGGTAGATTGTGATCGGATCGATTATTAAAATTCGCAACTTCCTCAATTTTGAGATAATACGCGAGCTGAATTTTTAAATATCATCGTATATTAAAAATGGACGAAAGTAGTTGCCGATTTACGAACGATTCGATCTCCTCGAGAAATTATATCGAGCGATTAATGCCAAATTTTTGCACTCGACCGGAATATACTTTCTTACTCGATTACATTTTTTTTCTCTCGCTTCCCGGATTTCGGCGGAAAGGAAGTTAATGGACCGAGGTGTATCGACAATCGGTGGGAATTATAGCGATATATGTAATACAAAGAGTTCGATGATAGACGAGTTTTACGAGGCGGGGAGTTTCACTGAATACATTTTGTAATCATCGACGCGGCTGGCTAGTCTCAGAGCTGAGATATAAAGCAACGCTCTTGTTGCGCCTTGGCGCAGTTGTAGTTTTTAATTGGCACTGTGCTAAACTGCGATATATCAGATTTCCAGTGTGTCTTATACGATCGTTCGGGCGAATTTGTCGGTGCGTAGAGCGAGAACGAGGCTGAAGAGGAATTTGGTACGAAGAGTGAAAAATGAAGAAAGAACGACTGGTAAGATCCGTCGCGTCTCGATCGACGACGACTCGATATTCGAATTGAAATAAATTAAAGACTCGTTATTTTATTTTTTCATTTATTTTGAGAAAAATTGTTTTTCTTTTTCAGTTCGCGATGTCGTTTTTCGTTGCTGTTCTCGTGTTTCATGGAGCGGTCGAAGCTGGGTGAGTTTACTTTTACATGCACTTTTACATAATTTATTACACTTTTAATTAAATTTATTACACGTGGATGCATTTTTGGATGCATTTTAAAATGCATCGGTGAATGAAGTTTTAAATAAATGGTGGTATAATAATTAAAATTACGAATATCACGTTCTTTTCAGAAAGAAGGTGATTATACACGTGCCTTATCGCGTGAAGAGCGTCAAACACACGCATACGGTTTACAAAGTAATTCCGCATCATCATCATCATCATCATCAAGAGAAAAAGGACAAACGCAACGACGACGAGAGCGAGGAATTCGATCACTACAAAAAATGACGAAACGGTATTGACGCAATAAAAAACAACAAGAACAACACACATTCCCGCCAAAACTCGATTACATTGCCACGATGTGCCCAAAGAAGATAAATAGTGTTCAATCGTCGTACAAACTTTACACTGTCACGTTTCATCTCAGCGCATTTATTATAAGCTTTAGAATAATTTAGCTCGGTACTTAGATCTAAGTTCTATCGCTAGATAGAACGCTACGACGTAGAAAGTATGAAGATTAATAAAGATGTGAAACATTAATTGCTACCTGTCTATTATTATCTCATATTTCATAAGTGAAGTTTATTAAACGTCTTTGAAACAATGTAGACCGTTTATTTCGAAATTAATTGAGCGTGAAAATTAATTGACCAGTTGTTTTTGTTTTTAGAAATTCGCCAAGTCTCGTACCGAAAGTTTCCTAGGTACGAATTAATTCAATAATTTTGAAAAAATCGTGACGATTTTTTAATTGTGAAATTTTTGTTCGTTCGAGCGGAAATATTAAAATGTCAGCTCGTGCTAATGCGATAAAAACACGATAAATTTCATGAACGACGATGGATCCGTATTGTCGCCTTGACCAATAAAATTTATCGACGATTTCTACGGGAATGCGAGGATGCAACGACGACAGACCAGGCATAACGCTGATAAAAGAAAATTGTGCGAGATGAGACACGGGCGAAAGTGTTCATACTCTGGAACCTACGCCCGTAGAAATCGATGGTCCAATAAATATCGGCAAGAAATCGATCGACGACGAGGCAAAAGTTAAATTTCGCACCAAGTGGACAAAAAAGCTGTGGATATAAACATCGGAGATCCCGCCAAGTCAATGTCAAACGTCCACGAGACGTCGAAGCGTTCGTCCTCATTCGCAACGTGACTCTTCGACCGATCGATCGATCTTTCGTAAAATGGTAAAAATCTCACCGTGATAAAGTCGCGACGGTCCTCGTTTTCGTACGTTAACGATTTAATATAAAAGTCAATTTAATTCGCAGAGATTCGTGGCAGTGTTGTTCCTAGCGTTGCAAATTAAAATCATCATCGTTTCCTCCGACGAGAAAGAGCAGTGAGTAATTGTGCATACGTATCCTTCGACGCGACGTATAATTATTACCGTGCTATAAAATACTTCTCGGAAGAAAAATTAATATCCTGCTATTTCGAACGCGTGATCGGTGCTGTTCAATTTTTATAATTCACTGAGATTTCTAACGATCGAAGATCGCAGTGAAAAATAGATAAAGAGCGATCATGTTTTTTGTTTCTATTTTGTTTTGTTTTTAATAGCTGTTTTTAAGGGGTTAGAGTCACTCAGTGTTTTTAAAACATAGATTTTTTTGTTGCATTTTCTAAAAGTAAAACATTTTAAAAGTATTTCCTGAAAATTTTCGACAAATTGGCGCGTTATTTATGAAGAGATGCAACTTTGAGCGCAACCCCGTCGAGAGGGCACAAGTAGATAGGTGGTAGTTGCACGCTCGACGCAAACTTTAAACGCGTTTTTCTCGAAAGCACGTTTTCAAAGTCGGTGATCACTGTAACTTTAGGACGGCTCGACGGATCGCTTTGAAATTTTTACCACTTATTCTAAACATTATTTTAATGTCCGTGAACTAAGGATTTTTATTTGCAGTGAATAGTTTTTTTTTTATAGTCGAATATATGGGTGAAATTGCGGTCGAAAAACAAAAAGTGCCTTCGAACATCCGCCATTTTGTCAAAAATCAAAATTTTATTAATCCTTCGTCCAAAGACTGGGTCATAGGATTTACTAATGATCCTCGCTAAATTTTTTCATTTCGGATGATCCAGTGACCGAGGTGCAGTGATCACCGCAAACCCCCTTTTTGGTTTCAACCCCTCGCAGACTGGCTTATATCTTGGCCATTTATTACTATTTCTTCTTGAAAATTTTATTCCATGTTCTTTATATATGTATTAGTTAATGGTAAAAAATTTATCAAAAAATAATAAAACCAGTCTTCAAAATAAAATCTCGAAAAAGCGTTTTTTCCGGGAGTTACAAGTGACCCTAATTCCTTATAGTTTAATACTGTTAATAATAACATTTTTCTGAAAAATCTTAAAAATTTTGTTCGAAATTTAAAAAAAATCTCAAAAATCATTTCACAGTGTCCACTTCAAGATCTACGTGCCGGAGGTAATAAAGCATCACACTCACACCCACACGATATTTATACACGTGCGCGAGCCGAAGAAGAAAGTAGCGCCGAAGAAAAATTCGCATCTCGAGTCTTGGCACGAGGATTGGAGTTCTTACAGTAATTACAACGAAGCTGATGAGCAAGGCGAAAGGAACGAGGGTGAACGTTCGTTAATGAAGGCGTACGGAGGTCACCCTTATCGTGACGACGATAAGGGCTACGTGATGAGTCACGAGGGGTTGTTGACAGTTCCGGGACGTCCGCCATTGCGAAACGAGGATTCTTACGATTCTTACCATCCCGACAATCTTCAACCTCCGATGTCGCATTATGACGATTACCAAGGTCACCTTGGTGAACAAGGTGAACATCTCGACAGACACCCGGTTCCCCTCAAGGACGTTTTTCGCAACGGGGTAGTCGGTTATTCGTATCCCCCGCAGTACCAAGTGCACGAAAACGTGGTCGAAAACACCCCCGAGGATTCGGGCGAATCTTACGAGGACACGCAGGAGGAGGGCTACAGGAAACGTCATCAGTCGGAAACCGCGCATTTGTACACCAACGAGCTGAGCAATTTTTACGACGACAAGCACGAGGAGTCGAACGAGGCGTTGTCGAAGGAGAGCGAAGAGGTCGAGAAAAAAACTAATCGTGGCAGTTACAGGTACGTCGGTGATAATTATCGGGCTACCAGAATGGCGTCAAGGGTGTAAGTTCCAAGGCTCGAAGAAACGTGTGAGATTTAGCGAGACGCCAGTTATTTAAAGGCGATCGATCGAGAGTCGTGAGACGAATTTAGAAATTAACTCGAGTTTCAACTCGATGGAAATATCATTTTTGAATACGATTTGTAATTAATTTTGAATTTCGTTCGAAATCGTAGCTCGCGTTTTTAATTAAGTTCGTACCGGAGTCTGTCGTCTTCGGCGGAAGCTCGATTTTTGTGCCTGTCGTAGGTTTAAGGGTTGATATTTTACCTTATTTTTTTGTACTGTATTATTGTTTTTTTTGTAAGTAAATATTAAATTTTATATTTTCATATCGCACAGAGTCTCGTATTGTTCCGTTATTTCCTGTAATATTTGGAAACGTTGCAATGTTTTCTCTCTTTTTCTTCGTCTCTCGTTTTTCAATATTTTTCGATGCCGATTGTTCTATTCACACTTTTTAAAATATTATATAATTTATTCAACTACGATCGAGGTTAATACAACAGCTGGCAAACATAAACAATATTCAACAAATAACAACGACTAACTGTCTCGTGAGACTAGTATAATAACAAGGATCGTGGAGTCCTTCGTACAAAAGTCCGAGGATTTTTTTCTATTCCATGGAAAACGTGAAGAAAAATACGGAACTAGAATAACGGGGATCGATGAATAGAAACACTTACAGAAAACCTAAAATAAACTTGAAAATAATCATCGTTAAAAAAAATCCCAACCGCGCTTTCAAAAAAGCGACAAATTTGAAATATTTTTTTCAACGATGAAATTACAACGAACGACGTCTATTCGCTATTGTCTACGTGCTACGGACTTTGGTCTTTTTCGGGAAGGATGAGAGGAGGAGCAAAAATGAATATAAAAAAAATAATTTCGAAGATTAAAAAAGACTTCGAAAAAATTATCGGTGAGAAAAGGAGCGATGGGGGAGAAAGTTTTCGAGGATTTCTGTCGAAATCGTTGGACGAGTCGATCGTTCAATGACTCGAGAATTCCTCGTGTCCGCCGTAACTACCCCCGGAAAATTCGTGTCCACCGGAAAGTTCGTGTCCACCGGAGAATTCGTGACCGCCGGAAAATTCGTGACCGCCGAGGGAGGAGTGTTCGCCACCACCACCACCCCCGTGCGCCTCGTAACCACCGAGATGTCCACCTTCGAAACTTTGGCCAAAATCGTGACCCTTAATGCCCTCGCTCATGCCACCCGCCCAATCCGCACCCCCGAAGTCGTGACCACCGTCGCCTCCGCCGCCGCCGCCGCCGCCGCCACCTCCGTGACCGAGCAACTCGTGATGACCACCGAGATCTATCGGATGGCCGACCGTGTAACCGAGGACCTCGTACTTGTCACCTCCTTCGTCCTTGTGGTGTATGTGCTTCGTTATCGTGTGAGTATGCTTTATCGTTTTGATCTTGTACGGAACGTGGATAATCACGTGGCGGCTTGTGAAAAAAAGTTAAACGAAAATCACAACGAAATGAAAATAAAAAATGGTTAAAAGAAATAAAAAGTTACTTAAAGAAATAACGAATGATTCGCAGAAATAAAAAATGACTCGAAAGTATTAACAATTATTCAATGAAATAATAAATGACTGAAAAGTATAAAAAATGAGTCAAAGAAATAAAAAGTGATTCAATAAAATTAAAGATTAAGCGACAAATTTAAAAAACGACTTAATTACGATAGAAATGAATAAAACGACCGAGGTTTGAAGAATAATCCACTATTTTATGTGACTTTTAATCACAGTCTCGAAAAAACTAATCGCGGTTAAATTTTCTATGTAAAATATACAAATTTGGTTACACTTGGTGACAAAACCGGTTCACAAAATTTCGTTTTTATCCCACGACCTTCGAAAACTTACTGTCCATGCCCGTGACCTCCGGCTTGAGCGAGATGAAGAACGGTCGACGCACCAGCGACGAGGAGCAACAGCTGTCCCAAAAAACAAACAAATAAAAATCGTCGATGAAGATTCACTCGATTAATCTCGCACTTTTTCATAACGATCGTCGACCTCTCGATAAGAGTAAAAAAATCGCTAGGACATGACGAGACTCACCGTGAGTTTCGGCATCGTGGATGCGAGATCTCGTTCTCCAAAACAAAGAAACCTTAGCGTTTAAAAACGATGTGTGCACTTGGCGCGATTCGCGGATTTGATCTGTTACTGGTTGGGAGACCGCGAGCTCCTTTTATATAGTGTTAAGTCTATAGTATATCGTACGTTACACACTACCGTGTCCAAATAAAACGAGACAGCGCTATCGGACGAAAGCCCGTGAAAAGAGAGAGAAAGGAAACGATCGAAAGGAAATACACATAATCCGGAACATATATCTATATATAAAAATATCTAGACACAAACATACCTATATATATCAATATTTCATATATAAATATAAAGTAAGAGGACGAGTGTGTTTGTGTGTGTTTATTATCGCGTGTGTAAACGTCGACAGACAAACAAACGCTCGTTACCGTGAAAGGAAGAAAGGAAAAGGAATAGGAACGGTTTTGCTCGACCTCCTAGTTGTATTAAACAAAAAAAAAGGAAAAAAGAAGAAAGAAGGGAAAAAACAAAGAAAAAGGATTGGACCCATCCACGGAGTTAACAGAGTGAGGAGGTCTCCGGAACAGGCGAGAGGGAGTCATGAAAGCAAACCGACGCATACCGCTTATATTGTCTACAAGATCGCTATAGATGTAGAAAATAACTGGCGTTATTTTATCCAGACACGTATGGGAGAATCTCGGTAGCGAGCAATTGCCACTGTAGAACTTATGTATGTGCCATTTGCTCGGCTCTTGTATCAGATTTTTCTCCTTTTTCTCCTTTTTTCTTTCTTTTTCTTTGTTGTTTTATTTCGAGTCTAAGAGAGGGAATGAGATCCACCTCTTCGGCGATGGTTGCAGTCTCGGCGAGAGAGCCCAAGATCAAGATCAACCGTAGTCGCTTTGAGAGTCTTTCTGCGCATGCACCCCTTTCACCGCGTCTCGAGAGGATTCTCTTTTCCTCGTCCCACTCGTTTATTACGAGCTTATGTACACGAGCCTTCACCGGCATTCGTCTCTTTAACCGGAAGTCGGAGAATTATTTCGAAAGTTCAATAGGAGAGAATAATATAACCGATGAGTCGTAAATATTACGGATTTTACTGTTATCGTCGCTCCGGGGATTGATACGAATCGTTACGAGAAACGAGAAAATGGAGATACGCGGTCGTTGCCTCGAGGAGAATGAAAAGTTTACGATCTTCTCTCGTTTTTATTCACCGAAGCTTCGAATTGCCGGCTATTTAAAATTCGATTTTATAAATGTCCGGCGAAAAAATTCATGGGATGAAAATAAGGGTAAGGGGTGATAAAAGAAAATTGAGTGAGTATAATTTCGAAATAAATAAACTCATCCTTAGTCTCAATAGTAATGCACCCTTGAGTCTAGGGGTGCGAGAATATCACATCGATCAAGAAAAAAGAATAAATAATATAAATTATTCGAAAGCCGGGTGTGAAAGGAGTATCGCGAGAATATCCGGAAAGATTTAGCGAACGATGAATCGAGACGAGCGTTAAAAGCCCTGGTGAGTGTATACCGGACAAGAATTTTAACGACACCGGTAAAAGATCGAGAGTACATCGACGTCGAGGAAAGAAAAAAAATCGTGCTCTCCTTTCGCCAACGAGACGAGGAGTCTCGAATTTTTCCTATTTTCTTTCGCCTGCCTTTTTTTTTATACAGATCCTTGAACTTGAATAATATATTAATAAAAACATATGCATATGTATATATATATATATATATATATATAGAGGCACTTTCGTTCGTGCGTGTAAGGATCCCGGTATAGAACGAGGTGTAGAGAAAGGTGCTAATCGTAAATCATTAATAAGCGCATGTAAAACGCGATGTGACGTGCGGTGGGTAAAAAATTGTGCACAATCCAATCGAAGGTGGGAGCGAGTGTTCCTCGGGATTTGGCGAGAATCGTGGTGGGAGAACGTTATTCGCGTTGGTTCGAGAAACGTCGACGGAGGGGATTTGGAAAAACGAAATAGAGCACTCGAGCATGATCTCGGTTCTCCAGTCGCCGTCGCAGACCTCTAGAGACTGGGTGGGCTCGACCACGTCTCGGAGAATGAAATATAGAAGCGAGAAAAATCGTCTATGGAAAGTACATTAACATCGTAAACGGCGATGAAACGATAATCTAGATCGAACGAGCCGATTTCAATGGAAGAATTTAATTTCATGGGTAATAATCCGTTTTTTTCTTCTTTCTCACAGTTCGAGCAACAGATTTTCCGATATGAAATCGTATTCGCGTCGATAAGAATTATTATTTCTTTTTAGCATAAATATTATTACGTTTTTTATATTTATAAACAAAAATTAATAAACGAAATTTTGTTTGTTTGAGAATTTTCTTTTTATCTTTTTTGTAAGAGAGGTAGGAATGTTCGATAGAGACATTAAAGTTGGAAGATTAACACGTTGAAGAGTCGAGATTGAGATAACACGGGAACACTCGTTAGCCACTCGGTAACAATCAAATTTAATCGACTCGAGATCCAGCGTGTCCGAGCCGAGAATCCTCGCTAAGATTTACGACGCGCCGGCGTGAAAATGAATGTGAATTATCTTCGTTTATTCCTCGTCCTCTTGTATAAACGTTGTTCTTTTTTTTACCCGTTATATTTTTTAATCGCCTTTGTACATACACCGAGGAGATTTCGAGTCGAGGAGAGGAAACAAAAAACAAAACGAAGCTGAAGGGCAATTTACGATCCGCACTTAGAAAGCTGACGCGAGCGTCGCGGTCGTATTTGGTTGCTCGGGAAATTCGCATGGCGTGAAGAGCTCACGGATGGAACGCGTTCGTTTTCACTCGACGAGTTTGCGGTTTGCTCTTTTACTCGTGATGGAGCCGCTATCGCGCGCGCACCGAGAGATAAAGCCAGAGAGAGAGAGAGAGAGAGAGAGAGAGAGAGAGATCGGCGCACGTCGCGCATAATACGAAGAAACTCGTTTTTCGTAGAGAAATTTACGCCTACGCTAAAAACCAAAGGTGATTCGAGTGCGAAATTACAGTTCGTCGCCTGTTTAAATTTTTTGTTTTCTTTTTTTTATTTAATTTTTTTGATAGAAAGAATGAAACGAATTATTAATTGATAAAAAATAAAGCCATAAAAAAAGGCTCTCCGGTGGTTTGAAAATTTCGAAAGTTATTTACTCGGCGTATTGTTGTTATCGTTGTGTTTTTTCTTTATTAAAAAAACAACAACAATATAAATCGTCGTAAAATTGGCAGGAACGAACGAAAGTTTAACGGAAGGAAAGCGTTGGATGATTCGAGCGTCCTATAAAATTTCGCCCTAATCGCGCGAGGGGCTTCAAAGTTGCCGGGAAATTGTCGAAACGAAAATGTAATTTCGCTCTTGCCGAGGTCGACGAATCGGCAAAAGTGTATCTACTTCCAGCTCGTCACGTTCTTCTAATTAATATTTAACTTTAGTCCCGGAGCTACGAGTTTTGCAAACTTTAACGAACGTTCTCATCAGCGTCTCCGTTTTCTCACCGTGATAATTTAATAATCGGGATTCATTCAAAATTGTCTCGTGACAGTCTCGTGAGATTTGGAGCGTGAATTTTCGCACCGGGTCGAATTCACTATACTTATTACAAAAAACTCTTTCACGACACCGTGACGAATTGAAAATAACGATACCTATATATTAACATTTTTTAAATCAACGATCGTAATTCGCGATTATTGGGCGATAAGAATTTTTCTATTAATTGAACAATTAAAATGATTGAACGAACAACGCGATTTTTAATTATCGATGGGAAAATATGCGAGTTTCACTTTTTTAATTTGGTATGCGTGATCGGTGAGAAACTCGAGCCGATAGAATTCCTCGAGTAAACCGATATATATATATATATATATGTGTATGTGTATCAGATTTAATAAGCTTTTGCATATATATTTAATCGTCTATACTAATAAATATATGAGTATAGATATATCTGTGTAAGCGATAGGCGTGAACGTTTTCTTGAATGCATTCTCGAGTCGGTAGAAAATGCCCGCTGGATTTGCTCCGCTCGTCACATGTACATAGGTGAATAAAGAGAGAAAGAGAGAGAGAGAGAGAAGGAAAGATATCAGCTCAAAGCGAACGATCATTATGCATCTGATTTTATCGGTCGGTCGGTAAACGGTGAGCGAGCGAGGGGTCCCGTTGGCTATCGATGCATTCGGCTGGATCCAAGTGGGAGGATGCAGAATCGCGCCAGCGGGCGTTCGTCCACGGACTCGATGCTCTTTTTATCTTCTATAAAAGAGAAGAGGTTGGCTAGGTGCTGGCGCAATATATCTGGATCAGTCGAAGGGGAATAAGCGAACGGACGAGACTCGTTCGACCAGCTTTATACGGTCACGCGAGAGAGTTTCGAGAATCTTTTCATAGATACGGCGAACAGACAGGACCAAACCTGGATTCTTCGTACGCTCGTCGAACAGGAATTTCTTACGACCACGAATTCAGGGACCAATTATAGAGAAGGTCGCTAGGCTGGGAGTCATGCAGTTATTTGACGTGAGTAGACGAGCGCATAACGCCAATTTCCAAAATCGGAACGAACGCGCTGGTGGCGCCGAACCGAAGATCGTTTCTTCCGCGGTTATTTCGTTACTCTCGTTACTTAAGAGAATATCCGTTCGTCTTTCGTACGCAGTACGCTCGATAACGAGTCGCTTGGGACACGCGAAACGTCATCTATACGGAAACGTAAAGCGACCGAGCGGACTCGTTCTCGTTGAACTTGAACGAGTGCGAGGGACTGTCGTCGAGGAGTCAATCCGGAGTACGGGGTGGCTGGATCAAGGTGACGAGAGGGAGACGCTACGTTCGTTCAATATGCAGTTTATGGTGAGTCGGACTTAATTTTTCCGAACGTCGAATGAGAAATTACAATTGAATTATAAATTCTCGATTAAATGACTTTGGTGCTACGATCGACGAGCGAAGTGAAATAATTTTATCGAGATGTTTTATAAATTTGTCGTTTCGTTTGATAAAATATATTTATCGATTTGATACGGAACTTTTTCAAAAATCGAAGCTTTTTCAAAATCGCGTGTTTCCTAGTGTCGGAAAAAAAATATCATAATTTCAAAAAATATTAAATCATTTCGTATTACCGACTTCATCATTATTATTTTTACAGATAATCGTTCTTTTGGTATTGGCGCTATGCGAGCTGCCGGTTCTCCACACCAAGTGAGTCATAGAATAGTCAAGTGATCGAAAAATTATAAGAAAATAAATTATCGGAGAAACGATATATAAAAAAAGAAAAAGAAAAGTAAGTAAACAAATCGGTGTCCTGCCTTGTAGAAAAGTCGTCGTGGTGATGCAACGTAACGTGCGCCGTAGTCCTGGCTCCCCCTGGCGCCATCTGATGATGCTTCACGCCAAGAAAAGCCCATTTCCGGACAACAATTTCGCGGCTCATCCTAGACACGCCTATCCCAACGCTGGACAAGTTTATCGTCCTAAGGATGTTCACCCTTCGAAAGATCAATATCCTCATGGCGGTGATGATTTCGACCAAGGTCACGAGGAGGTCAATCACGTAATAGTTCCCCATGGCAAGGGTATAACTCACGCGGTTAGCTTCGGCAAGGGTTACATACCTTACGACAATTACAAGGATCATCGTCCTTCTCAATCGCATCACAACGATTACAAAGTCGCTGTACCAACGGCTCAGGATGTTCAATACAGTCCAGCCGTCCATTTTGCCGCAGTACCGAGTTACGCCCAAGCTTATATCTCGCAACAGGCTGATTCTTACGTCGGAAACGACGATTCCGGTCAGTCCCAGCTTCAGGATAGAAGTCAGGAGCGAGGGGCGCAAAAATTCATTAGTGGAAAACAAGTTTACGAGCCTGCGTTACGTACGGCCGTTAGAGGTCATCAAGGGGTCGTACAGAATGTTCAGGCACTCTCGAGTAAACCTACCGTGTATTACCAACCGACGGTCGCCCAAACGACCGTAGGCGGTAGTAAACAAGGAATCGTCCTTCGAGACAGTATCGTTCTCGACGATTATCACAGAAAAGTCGCGGAATTGACGAGTCGCTGGCCATCGAGTTTTAACAGTAATAATAATAATAATAATAATAATAATTTGATACCGGTCGCCATTGGAGGTCACGGGGGTCAACAGGGATCCGTGCAACAGATCGGCGTCGCGAGACAGTTCGATGGGCATAACGGACTGCAAGGGTTCAACGGTGGGACTCGATACGTCGCGAACCTTGACCAAGGTCAAGGTCAAGGTCAAGGTCAGATTCAAGGGCAAGGTCAAGGTCAACAGGGCTATGCCGTGAAGGAGGAAATGCTCGACACGCCTCACGATTTTCGAACGATGCCGATTCAGACAGCGCCGGTACATCAGACACAAACTCTTCAGCCTCAACAGCAGGCTGCCGTGCAAATCGTTCAACAACAGCCGGTTCAGCAGATAATTCAACACCCGAGTCTTCAGCAACAGCCTCTTCAACAACAGATCGTACAACAGCCCGTTCAACAATCTTTGCAACAGATTTTCCCACATACGCAAGTTCCTGTCAATTACGCGGTGCAGAGCTATCCTGGTTTCGCTCATGGCTGATAAGGATCGACGTGGATTTATCGCGAAGGGTTCTATTTTGTTTTTTTTTTGTTTTTTTTTTGTTTTTTTGTTTTTGTTTTTCTTACTTTTACTCTCACCATGTTCACCAAAGGTATAGACTGGCACCCAGTGCATTATTTAGGGAAATTATCATCCTGTAATCTTCATTCCTCGTGATGCAATTTGTTTGATTTTTTTTTTTTAATGATTTCGTTCCATCGTTCAAAGCATCATACCATTGCCATTTTATTATTTATCCTGGATCGTTATAGCGATAAACGAGTCTCGCTGGTCGTGGCGACGATCGGAAAACGGGGTATTCGAGCGACGTTATCGGTCGAAATATTATTCAGGCTTGATTTTTCAATTATGAAAAATAATTGACGATAACGATATTGATATTATCGATATTAATAATCCTAGGGGGGGAAACAAAATTATGATCTCGTGTAATTTGGAAAATATCGAAAGTACGTAAATTTACAAACTAAAATTATTGACAAGACTTTTTCGTCGTTCGAACGATTCTCGTCCCTGCTAACACCACGATGCAAATATTTATGATAATTTTATGATTTTTCTATTGTTATTTATACAGAGCTAGAGATATTATTATTTTTTTTATTATTTTTATATATTATATATATATATATATATATATATATCTTTTGATAAATAAATTTTTGTCGATTTTTAAACGATTTTTAACGATCGCTGGCAAAGTTGTATGCAATTTTGTCGATCGATGATCGTTGATGCACGTCGGTAAGATTATTTTTATACACGATCCATCGATGCAAGTTTCGTCATGGTCCAGCGAACGGTGAGTCGAGCGAGAGCGAAGGAAGTAAAAAACGAACGAATGACGTTTGGACTCGACGACGCGTGGAACGAGAGTGCGAAGGAGCAAGATCGCGGTCCAAACGAATGCCACGGTCATCCAAGAATCTCCCTGCCTCTTTCTTTTTACTCTCTCTCTCTCTTTCTCTTTCTCTTTCTCTTTCTCTTTCTCTCTCTCTCTCTCTCTCTCTCAGCGATTCGTCCAGACTACATCTCGACGACAACGACTCGACGGGCACTTTCACTGCTGCTTGCCCCGATCGACGACCGAAGCCGTTGACCACTTGAGTGTTTGAAAGTCTAGAAAGTTTCGCAGTCTCTCTCCCCACTGGAGAATTTTACCTTGTTGCCGTATGATCGTCCGGTGAATGTTTCTTCTCTCATTGTGATACGAACATTCCGCCAGAACGTTCATCGATCCGCTCGCTTCATTACTGATATTGAACAATCTTCGATACAACCTTCGATTTTACTCTCGTGTAAACAAAATTGCAGATTTTTCGTCAATTTTTCGAGACTCGTTACAATTAATAATTTTAATCATGTTGATAGAAAAAAGAAAAGTAATTACTGATTAAGAACAAATTTACATTCATTTTCCAAGAAAAGACATTTTGAGTTTGAAGGGGTTGCAAAGATCAACCCTTAAAAGCGAAGACTAATTCTCCCGAATTAAACTTTATTTTTCTATCGATAATTGTCCGATATCGTAAAATGTTTGGAAATTCTACGAAAAAAAACTCGAACGCCAAGACCTTGATCCATTTTTCAAACGCTTGATAACACGTGTATCTCGTTGCTGCAACGATTCATACGTGATCTCGGTCTATTTCCGGTATTGCCAATAGCGATCCGAGCCGAGAGATCATTCGCTTCCCGGATACTCTCGACGTGCGAAAGGGAAAATAAGTCACGTGGACCGTTTCTTACAGGTACGAGACTCGCACCTGGCGAGTCCACGATTGGAGAGAACTTCGTGCGTTCGGGGAGTGGGAAATATCTCGTCTCGAAGAACGTGGAGACACGATGCAGGTTTTTGTTTTTCGTTTTTTTTTTTGCTGTTGTAATTTCCCCACCAGAACGATCCAGCGATTCAAACGTGAGAGAGAGAGAGAGAGAGAGAGAGAGAGAGAGAGAGAGAGAGAGAGAGAGAGAGAAAGAGAGAGAGAGAGAGAGAGAGAGAGTCACGAGCTAGGCCGAATTAGGATTTGCCACGGCAGGAAAAAGATCAACGAACACGAAAGCGAGATGTGTCTACGACCTCGGTCACGCTCGACACATCGTGGTTAAACGACGTTTTTTCACGCTTCTATCGAACGAAAAAGTCTACGATGCGTGGATAAGGAAAGGTGGAAGGTGGGATTGACGAGTGTGACGATTGCGCGTGGGGGTAATTCGGGTCACTCTCGTTAAAGGGTTTAACAAGGTCGAGATGGAAGTAGGATATTTTTTTTTTCAAAACACCCTCGGGGACGTAACAGGAACAGGGTTATTATCCAATTCGACTCCTCGACCGGAAGTGCGGTATCGGTGCATATCTCCGCTTTTAATCCGACCCAGATTTTTTTCTTCGCTGATTGTAAAAAGAAAACGCGCGAATTACGTTTTTCTAGATTCAAAGGACGACCTACCGCGTCGATTAATGATTTGCACGAAAATTCGTATTGTCGGAAAATATTCGATAGGTGTAAAAATAAATAAATTATTTGAAAAAATATAAATAAAATTATTACGAAATCTTCAGTTTTTTTAATTTGAAAAATGATTTTTCCTCGAGCGACCTTTATCACCTTGATATTCTTGGATCAATTAACCTCGTTGGAAAATATAAATTTGTGTCACTCGATAGAGAATAGAAATCGGTTGGTTTTTTATCGTTTTTTTTTGTTGTTTTCAAGGAAAGAATTGAGTTTAAGCGATCCCCATTGTCCGTCTCGTTCTCGTAAATCACTTTACGGCAAATCGACACGTACGCTTACTTCCTAATCGGCGCTTATCACGTTACACGAGTTATCGATTATCTCCCAGGGATCTCTTTTTCTCTTTTTCTCTCTTTCTCTCTCGCTCTCTCTCTCTCTCTCTCGAGGGAACCGTCAACACTCGTCGCTGGTTCACGAAGAAGTGTTTCTGCACGAACGAAATGGAAACTTGTCTATTCCGTCGTGAATTCGTGGCAGGGAGGGGCAAACACGTTTTTTTCTTCTTTCTTTCTACCGAAGCACGGAGAAAGGTAGTCTTTCAAAAAGTTACGAAATCTTCGATGAAAGTAAAATGTATTCGAAATTAAATTATTCACGTACGAGTCGCTTTAAAAATGAATTAAAGAGTTGATGTTGTTGTTGTTTTTTCTTTCATTCTCGATAGATTTCCCTTGTCGAAAGCTCGTCAGAAATTTGATTTCGACACGACGAAAGTAATAAATTTATCTCCGTTTTTGATCGTATGAAAAATTATTTTCTATCATCGAGCGAATCGAAATTTCTTACGGTAAATTTGTATTCTCGTCTCGTGAGCGACGCGACTAGAGATTTTTCTCTCGCGTACTGGAAAACAATGGGAAGCGATAGGACAAGTGGGAAAGTGTCAGACGCGTAAACACATGAGAAAAACTCGACAATGCACGTAAGAAAAACCGAGACGAAAAATTTCACAGGAAGAGGAATTCGATCTTTACAAGAAAATTACAAGGTATGCGAGATTCGCTCATTTTACGAGCTAGAAACATTCTAACAAGACGACGAGGAAGCGACGCGTCGTTGGAAAAAGTCGAGAAAATTCGTCATTTTTATTTTGTTTTCCTTCGTTTTCACAACGAGTGCAATAATGGAGTGAAGTTTGAAAAGTTTGAGGAAGAAGGAGGAAAAAAGTTGCTCGACGTTCCTCCATGGAGAAAATTCGAGTCGGAAGGGACGTCGAGGAGCGTTCGCGCGGATCTGGGACCAGTTTCGCGAAGAAGGGAATAACGTCGGTTTCAGATGAAAGTGGGTTGCGCGTGTAGCACGGCCGCGACTCTCGATCGCGATCGTGAGCAAACTTCGTTCGACTACACGATCGAAGTTCGTTGACACCGATGGATTTTCACTCGATCGCTCGTTGCAAGATTTTTCATATATAACCTACGTTTTTCTAATTTTTTTTATCGCGTGAAAAGAAAAATCTTCGAGATAATTTTGTTTTTCACGCGAAAAAAACTTGATTATCACGAAGTTTACGAGCGCGGTACGTTTGAATGCACGGAAGAGGTGATATAACATCGAGTATAGAAGGCAAAGTCAAGGCCGGTTTGACGAAGAAAAACTATCGCTCTTAGAAAGGAATTGCTCTCACCGATCGGGAAAATTTATTCTCCCTCGAATCAACGAATCAAAGCGATCGTAAAATTATGTTGATTTCTTTTTTTATAAACTCTGAAACTCGAATCGTAATTAATGAATAATTATTGTTTGATAAAATTGAAAGAAAATGAAGAATTTGAAGGAAAATTTATGATTTTTGGGACGATAATTTGGAATAAATTTGATTTTAAAAAAACTTTCTCGGTCATGTGGCAATGTAGGAGTGTCGATACTTTTGAGAAATGAATAAGAATCGTTCGTAAGTTCGAATATGGTAGAAAGTTAAACGCTATATGAGAATTTCACTGCATCGAATAAATTAGTGGACCGCGTGAATTTATTCTTTAATTGCTCGTAACGATACGTACGAAAGAATTTCTACGATTTTAAATACGCGAGTAAGATTTAAATTTTCGTATAGATTACGATATATACAGTTGGTCGGGGCGAGTTTATTGGCCTTTCGAGGCTCGTGTGCGTTATTATATAGCCGAGAGAAGTAGTTAAAACGTGCGAGGGGATATAACGTAAATGATGAAAGGGCAGAGAGCCATACTGTCTGCTCCCACGATTCCTCGCCTCACTTTCTCTGCTCTCGTAGCTTCTGCACAAACGGGACGTACGTTTACCGCGAGATGCCAAGATGCTCGAGTATATATATTTTAATTTTATAGGCTCGCTCGTGTATAACGGCCTGATTTATTCCTTCTTATTTCCTTACAATCGACCCCGGCTGCCAAGCGAGCGATTAATTTACCAATTACTTTACGATTAAATAATTATTCGTCATTATTCTCAAAGTGAAATATAAAAATAGCGATTTTTATCTCAGAAATAATCGAAACGAAATCCGAGACGAGCGTCGTTGCGTTAAATATGTAAAATATATATATATATATATTTTTTTTAAATAGAAACGACGATAGGTCGGAAGTAATTTTGAATTTAAACAAAAATAATGTCTCGAGCGGCCCACGAAAATTAAATATCGAGACTTTCTCGTCGGTTCCTCCGGCTATCGCGGGAGATATCGTGGTAAGCGACCGAAAAAAGGCACGCGTGGTAAACGGATTCGACACTCGACGATGAATTTTTACGAAAGAATTTAGTTTCGATCTCGATCGATCGATCGAGACGCGAGAAATCGATCGACTCGAATCTCTTCCTATGCTCGCGAGCATTATCGTCCTTCGTCCTAAACACAATATGTCGCGAGAGAAATTTTACTCGCAAAGCGCCATCTTTGGGCAAAGAAAAAATACGAGAAACATTGTTCCGTATACTTGAACATCATGACGACCGCCAATTGCGGTTGATTTGCGACACGACGACTCTACTATTACACTCGCGCACGGTTGAAAGTTGGCTTGCATACGTAATTCGAAAATTATAAAGTCGAGACTTTTAACGGTCGTTTGTAAAGCGTTTACGTCTCGAGTACTTCTCGTATACATATTACTCGCGACGATTCTTTTTTTATACAAAATTTCACAATCTTCGAATCAGAAAAATGTCGCCATAAGAATTTAAAAAAAACAAAATTTCACGTCCACAAAATAAAAACAAATTAATTTCCCCTATTTATTGATTCTCTAATAATTATTCGCGAACAATTAAATCACAAATTCAATTAATTGCCAATAATTAAATTCTTCGCGAATCATACAATTCATCTATAGAAAAAAAAACAGAATAATGTTAATATTGTTTTTTTTAAACAGCCAAGATTCTCGTTCGTTAATTGTGTCTTTTAATAACCAAGCAAAATATACGAAATGTTTTAACCGGTAATTGGGCTTCATGACTGGCGGAGCTCGAAGTGAGCAAACGATTGTACTCGCTCGTGCGACCGACGAGGTACAGGTGGCAAAATGAAAATGGTCGAAACACGCAAGTGGTTGAAAAAAAAGGAAAAAAAAAGAAAAAGAGAAAAAACGAAGAAGAGAGAAAAGCGAGCAACGCGCTTAAATATAACCGTGCGCATTGACGTGCGATGGAGACATGAAATACACGTGTACAGATCTGTAACTTTATCTTCCCGTAATTATACGGGAACTATCGCGTTAATGGGACCATGCCGGTCGCTACGTACGAGCGTTGCACGCGTAATCCACACCCGGTGGGTGTGTGTAACAAACCTCGCGGTGTCGTTCCGTCACGGCGACTCTTAGGTAAACGAGATATCGATTATCCGGCGGAACTATTCGCGATACGAATTTCTAAATAATATTCCGATCGCGTTCCGGGATAATTATACGCTATCGATTTTTATTTCTCACGCGACAACAGGGAAAAAAAAGAAAAGAAACGACTTCGGGGGTATCGATGATTCAAGAACGCGTCGTTAATTAAATCGATTGGATAATCGAAAATATGAAAGTGCAACGAGTGGTCGACGAGACGACGAGAGAAAATTTTTAGAAATAAATTGAAAATTCAAAAATTGCTTTAAAGACAAATATAATTCGATTTTTCATGGAGATTGAATAAATTTTAAAAACTCAAGGTCACCTTGCTACCCCCATCGTCTATTTTCTTTACAACGCACTTTTCCTGTCACTATCCGTTTCGCAGGAAAGAAAACTACGAAAGGGACGAAAAGATCAAAATTGTCGACTCGCAAAATACCGAGTAAAATCGACCTTCCTCCATCAGCAGTTAAATCGACACTGACCCAAGCTGCACGGCTTTTGCAATGACCGAGTCAAAGCTCCGTAAGAAATTCGCAAAGTCGCGTGTGTCGTTAAAAAGAATATATAACGTTCGCGCCAACCGACTCGTACACGTTCCATATTGGAAACGCATTCGTTCCGCACGAGCGAAGCGAACTAAAAAAAAAAACGAAAAACAAAAAAAAAAACAAAAAACAAAAATTATAACGAAGTCTCCCGACAAAGTAAGAGCAGAAAAATGCATAATAATCCGTGTGAGCTTATCGCAACGAAAGTATTCCTAACGAGCCTTTAAATATTCCAAAACGCTCTCGCTCTTTCCTTCGGAATTCTCGTTTCCGTCGGGTGTGTAGGAGTTCTCGAGAATAAATTTTCTCGTCTATGTCTCGTTGGAGCGACGATCGAATGGGGGGAAACGAGGGAGGGGAGGAAAATAACTTCCTCGACGCGTTAGACAGAGAGAAAATCAGCGTGGCAAACGCACAACGGGGCAAACAACGAGTGTGGAACAACGTTGCGAGAGCGCTCGTGGAGAACGCCCGGAGCGCCAATTTCTCTGGTGGCTGTGGGTCACGGCCGCCAGAGAGTGCGGGGTATAAACCCGAGAGACTCTCGCTTCCTCGTCTTCTCGTTGTCTTTGTCTTTGCAACATACACACATATATACACAGCCACAGACACACATACACCGAGAGAGGGAGAGAGAGAGAGAGAGAGAGAGAGAGAGAGAGAGAGAAGTATGGGATACGTGGTCTGTGAACACACACGAGTATCGCGAAGAAACGCTCTCGATGGTCACGCCCCCCCCACCCTCGATCCCCAAAGACCACCACCTCCCTCCTTCTCCGCTTCTCCTCCTTCTCTTTCGTCTCTTCTCTTTCCGGTATTTTCTCACGACGGTGTATATATAGGCCCGGCAAACCTCACATATATATGACAGTGAGGATCTATCTGTTCGAGAGTGTGGATCAGAAACGCGTTTGCCATTTATCGGTACCGTAAGGGTTGTACCGGCGATTTAGGGGATTTTCGACGTTTTTTATACGATGGCTTTCCGGCTCAAAGTAAGAATTTATTTTAAAAAAGGAAACAAACAAAATTAGGAAAAAACGAAAGTTTGTTATATCTGGATTAAAGAGCGAATAATCGATTCGACGATCGATCGATTTTGTGATATCGAAGAAAATTTCTCGAATCGAGTAGTTTCTTTCGTTTTTCGTCTTCTGCTGTTTTTTGTTTTTTTTTTAAACGATTATTTCATTACAGTTGAGCTGTTTGCTGCTCGCAGCGACCCTCGGGATCGCGTCGGCGACCTTCGGCAAAGAACAGTGAGTTTTCTCGAAGAAAATATAAGGAAAAACGAAACGAAAAATAAAAAAATAGTGCGACGATATTATAAACACGACGTTTGTTTTTGTTTTTTCTCTTTGCGCTCAGTGTTCATATAAAGATTCATCTCGCGGAGCCCGAGCATCACGAGAAGCACATCGTGAGCCATCACGAGGAGCACGGTGGCGGCGGCGGCGGACCGCACGGTGGTGGCGATCACATCGAGATAACGAGTCCAGGCGGAGGACACGGTGACCTTGGCGGCGGAGGTCATGACTTTGGCGGAGGTTTCGGAGGTCACGGGGGTGGCGGAGATTTCGGAGGTCACGGAGGTGGCGGAGATTTCGGAGGTCACGGAGGTGGCATCGAGTTTGGAGGTCACGGAGGTGGCGGAGATTTTGGAGGTCACGGGGGTGGCGCCGATTTTGGAGGTCACGGAGGTGGTGGATACGGCGGTGGTGGATTCGGTGGAGGTCACGGGGGTGGTAGCTTCGGCGGAGGTCACGGGGGTGGTTTCGGCGGAGGTCACGGGGGTGGAGGTCACGGAGGGGGTGGCTACGGGGGTGGCGGACACGGAGCTAGTTTCGGCGGTAGCTTCGGAGGTGGACACGACGACTTTGGCGGAGGTTACGGAGGTAAGCTCGATTAAAAACAAAAAAAATGAATCTACTATTTATAAAAATTACCAAATAAGTTGTGTTTTTTTTTCGTACAAATTTTCAAAATTTTCACATTTTCGAAAAAAATCGATTTAAACGAAGATTTGCTTTTTTTGTTCGTATTACTCACTCTCTCTGTCTACGATGTTTCAGGTGGTCACTCGTCGATAAACATCGGAGGAGGACACGGTGGTGGTTATGGCGGCGGATCCAGCAGTTACAGCGTTGGCGGTGGACACGGTGGCGGATTCGCCCCCAGTAGTTTCGGTAGCAGCGGCCATGCTGGATATTCCGGCGGTGGTGGCGGCGGTGGAGGTCATGGAGGTCATGGAGATTTCGGAGGTGGATTCGGAGGCGGCAGTTTCGGCGGTGGACACGACGATCATTCGATCGGCGGGGGCGGATACGGCAATAGTTTGTCCTCCGGTTTCGCCAGCAGGTAATCGATCATTTATTATCGATCTTTCGAAACAAAAAGAAAAATACTCTCGGACAAACGAATAATTATCGACGAAATTTGAAAATAACGATTCGAAACTAAAATTATTATCGACGAAATTAAAAAATAACGATTCGAAACTAAAATTATTATCGATTAAATTTGACAAAAACGTTTCGGAAATTCAAATTATTATCGATTAAATTTGACAAAAACGTTTCGGAAATTGAAATGATTATCGATAAAATTTTAGAAAAGGGTGCAAATATTCGATAATTCGGTAAAACGGAACGATAAAATGTAAACAAAGGGAAACGAGGGATGAAAAGTTTTAATTAATACGAAAATCTTTAAATTCAACGATTAAATTAATTCCAGCGGTCACGGCGGTTACTCCAGCGGTGGTTTCAGCGGTGGTCACGGTGGTTCGTCCGGTGGTTACAGCGGGGGCCACGGCGGAGGTCTGGGAAGTTATTCGAGCGGTGGAGGTCACGACTCTTATTCCGGAGGTCACGGAGGTCACGGAGGTTCTTCGTCCTACAGCATCGGCGGAGGAGGAGGAGGGGGGGACAGTTATTCGAGCGGAGGTCACGGATCGTCCTACAGCGGTGGCGATTCCTACTCCGTCGGTGGTGGGGGTGGAGGTCACGGGGGTAGCTCGGGAGGTCACGGAGATTTCGCCGGTTATCCTTAGAAGAAAAATCATCTTTTCTACCAAAAACACACACACACACTCGCACGAAGAAAAAATTACAAGAAACGAGGATATTTACGAGCCGGAAGTCGAACGAGAAGAGAGAAGAAAGTCGAGAACAACAAAAAATTCTATCTCGTTTGTGAACGAAAGAAAAGGCAACGAAGGAACGAAAATTGTGCCCGAGGATGAAGAATGAAGGAAATGGCGGCGGAAAAAGGTGCAGCACGATTTTTGAAAAGCGATCTCTTCGGTAGAGGGAGATCGATCGCCTCGAGCCTTTTGGAACGATTCCATTAATTCGACGTATTCACCGAACGTACGATCTCTATAACTTCGTACGTTAAGCCACGAAATATCCTTCTCTCTTTCCTTCTTGGCTATCTCCGGGCTCGTGTATCTCACACATCGTCTGTGAAAGTCTCGAGAGAGACATTGAAAATGTCAGGACGCGCATATACATATATATCTCTTCCTGCTGATTGCCTTCCCTACCAGACCGACGTGCATACGAGAGAGAAAGAGAGAGAGAGAGAGAGAGCAAAAAAAACGATCATTTCACCGTTGCAAGATCGTGAAACTCTCGTTTGTGATCGAAGCGCAGCGTCTTTCTCGTACGCTGTTGTTTTCTTTTTTCTTTTTAACTCCGTGTGAATCTCAACCGGAATCTCCTTCCTGGGAATATCGTCGAGATTCAATAGTGTGTTCGAGCATAGCCAATCGTTAATTCTCCCTCGCCTAGTATAATTCTCCCTCTTTTATCAAAAACCCCCTCCCCACTTCTTCTTTTTTACCTGTTGATATTCTTAGTTCTTGTTTTTTTCACGTCGTTTTATCGTTATATGACATATCGATATTTTTCTGTAAATAGCAACTCTCTTTTTCTGTTACTGATGTGTCGTTGATAATAAAATGTTTGTTTTTTTTTTTAATTTTTATATATTTTTTTATAATAATCCAGAAATTTGTATATTTTTTGTTATTAAATTACGTTTCAGCTACTTATGGTAAATTTCTTAGGGGCTTTTTTTTTTGTTTATCGAAAGAAAATTTCAACTTTGCGACAGTCGTTGATAATCGGGAATGCGTTTAAAGGTTAATGAGAGCTCGTGAAAGGGCTTAAAAAATTAACGTACGATGAGGAGAATGCAGCGAGACATAAATTTTCTCTAATTATCCCTCTGCTTTAGGACCAAGTGGTGTAGAGGGATGGAAAATAACTTTGCTAGCGACGAGAGCCCGGGGAGTATTCCAAGTTTTCAGCTTATAATTCCCGTAAAATTCGAAACGGAGGAACTCTCGGAAGTCCGAAGAGGATAAGGAGAAATAGTTTGAGAAACGAGAGAGAGAGAGAGAGACCGAGAGAAATCTCGTTGAATAAATTCTCCGTCTCCTCGAGACTTCCGAGTGCATCTTCCGGATGTGCTCTCGTAGTAGATCGATTAACGAGTTATAAAAGTACGTTTAACGTCGATTATATTTACCTATAACCGGAAATCGCGCGACTCGTACCAATTATTAAGAAATTTATAAATCGCAGCACGAAAAAAAATTGAAGAAAAAGTGATAAAATGCGTTTTAATTTCTTGCATTTTTTAATGATCGTTGATCGAGCGAGCGCAGCGCCACCTATACGCGAGATGGTGAACGCAGGTGAGATTGCACGCTGGAAATGGAAAGCTATTATAGTCGAAGGAAAGTGAAAGATACTTCGGTTCTTCGCAGGTACTTCGTATACGTGTTACGTTGGAAATTCGTACTTGTGTTTTCTACAGCTGGTACACACGTGGCGCTCGGTGTGCGCTCGAACGTGATTTCACTCGATGCGTAGACATTATAAATAAGACGAACGTGGATGAGGCTGCTGAACTTGGGGCAAGATCGGCTCGACCACGGATGTAACAAGCCATTAATTCGACTTTTTTTAATGCGACGAGTCGAGTGTCGGCGACGGTAAAGGGTAGAAAGTTTCAATGGCGTTACGAATTTTCGAAACGATCGTAAACTTGTAATACTCGGTATTATTATATCGTTCGCGCTATTATTGTAATTGATCGCAATAAAATTTCAGTAATTGGAATTAATTAGATCGAGGTAAATTCGTATACAATTTTCGTACGTAGATATTTGTCGTTTTTATATAGGATTTTAATTTCAGACTCGAGGAAACGATCGAAGATCGAGGTAAATTCTTGGTTTTTTTCTTTCTTTTAATTCCGAAATTCGTCACTGGTTTTCTCTTCCTGGGTTTTAAATCAGCCGGTTTGAACTTTCGAGAATCCTCTCCCGTGCAAGGCAAATTATCTCATTGCAATCGCGGGCGAAAGTCGGATCGACCCATTTTTCCGAATACGCCGCTGCGTTCCGACGATACTTTTTATTTTTTATATATTTTTATATTTTATCTTTTTCTTTTTTTATTCGTTTACGATCCGTCACGATTATCTCCGAGCACGAAAGATCATCGAGGTTTATTATATATTTATTTTCGCGCGGTAGGCATAGAAAAATTTTGCGAAAATATCTGGCGCGATTTTGAAAATCTGCGGGAAATCGTTAAAAAATCGTTGAGTCTGGCGATATTTTAAAACTCGAAAAGAATAGAACGAGCGCAGAGTCTATTTTCTAGACAATTAAAAAACAAAATTATAGACATTTCAGTGATAATTTCTTTTTTGCGCTCCAAAAATTTTTGTCGAGCTCCAAAAATCACAAATAAAAAAGAACGTCGGATAATAATTTGAATTACAAAAATGTCTCGGTCGCGATTCGAGCAAAGTTACAAAAAAAATATACCAAATACCAAGACAAATTAAAGAGTCTCGTTGTAAAATCCATTGTTTCTCGTAAACAAGAAATTAAACGTTCCCCATATATCGATTTTACTACCTAATGAAAATTAGGTCAGCACTTTAACAATTAACGTTCCTAAAATATTCTTTACGTTCGAAACGAAAGTATTTTAACGTCGAAAACAAAGGGTAAAAAAACAATAATTACAATGCGTTCGATAATTACGAATAATTAGGAAACGTTCGATCGAACGGTATCGATCTCGATCTCGATCTCGATCTCGATCGACTTCGCCCGTCTCGAACGATGCAATTTTCTCCAAATTGCGACTCGACGAAAACACCGGACGTGCAGCATTCCCCCCTACCCCCTCTTCAGCCCTTCCCCGCCAACTATTCAGGAAACCGATCGATCGATCTCCACGACGAGACACGAAACGATCATCGTTGTTTCGTACACGTTCATACCGTATGCTTTCCCTTTCTCAAATAATATCTCGCGTCTCCGGTAACGACCGCGATTTCGCGACGACGACGACGACGACGAGGACGACGACGACAGTTGGCGCTTACTGAAGCGAATGCAACGCGGTTGCGTCGTCGAGCAATATCGTTTTTTTATTTATTTATTTCGTTTTGTTTTTTTTTTTTTTTCTCGTACTCGTTCGTGTAAAACGGCGGAGATAAAAGACCGGAAGTGACGGAGGTTCGAAGGAGAGGGGGTTGGTACAAGTGAGAGTGTCGTTACTCGTAAAACGCGACATACGCCGAGAGAAAATCGTTATTGGGGGATATTTCTTCGTTTTTCTTATTTTTCCCCCCCGCAGGGAAGCGAGAGGAAAATTTTGTATTGCCCTATGTTTACGCGTTTATAAAGAGCGCGGAGCGAAACGCCGTTTTAGTCCGATATCGAGCGACCAGACGAGAAGAGAACCCCGTGATCTAAACGTAAAAGTACGGTCGAGCGACCAAACGAGGAAGAAACATGTTTCGGACGCACGTGGGTGATTTTTTATTTGCTTTTCGGTTTGATCGTTTAATTTATTTTTCGTAATCTTGAAAAAAAAACGAAATAATCATTAATCACGATTTAATTAACGGGAGTAACGGGTCGAGCGGCTGGCGAGCGAAAGAAAGGGAATTCGGCTTAACGAGACGACGAAATAAGCTTTTGAAACTCAGGCGGACTCGATTACGCCACCCGGAAGTCGAAGATCGACCGGAAGATAACGAGTATATCGCCCACAGTCTTTTCACTCGTTGTAATATACGTAATGTGGATTTACATAAATTTCGAATCGAAAGCAGAAAATCGATCGTTGCGTAAAAATAAAAAATTGATTTTCGAGCTAACCGACGGTCGTTCCGGGTCTTGATCCAAATTTATGCGAAACAAAACTCTCTTTGCTGCGAAATTCGTTTTTAAGATTTCTCGACGTAATTGATTTTTCGATTATTTTTTCAGGCACTGATTCTAATCGTCCTGATCTTCGGACTCGCGTCTTCGTTGCCGTTTCCCGATGGCGGTGGTGGCGAACAGTTAGTATTTTTGTTTTGTTTTTCTTTGTTTTTTCAATAAATAAAATTTCGATAAAAATACAAGAATGAATGATTTTCTTTTTATTCTCAGTGTTCATATCAAAATCCACGTGCCTCATCATTACGACAAACACACGCATACTCATACGATCACGAAGAAAATTTATATTCCGGTGAAGAGCAAAGAGGAAGATCACTCGCATTACGCGGAGGACGCTTGGTGATCGAAAAATAAATCGTGATGGAAAAGTTTTGTTGAAATGTTATCGAAACATATGTTTTCTATTTGTTTAATTATTATTCGATTGTTTGTAATGTATTTTTTGAATATTTTTAAAAATGTTATCGAGGCGTGATTTATTTTGTGATCTCTCGACGCGAAATAAATCAAATAAATTCTCAGTCTCTCGACTCCTCGTCGTTCGATTTTTCAATCCCCCAAAAACCCTCGACGTTTCGACAGTCAACAATGGGATAAAATCAACGTCTCTTAGTTTTTTTTCTTCGTTATATTTCAAAAAAAAATATAATGTTCACAAAAAAAAGATAATAATGCTATATTAATCAACGATCAGGTAACAAGTATAAGAAAACTATAAACTATGTACATTGGTTTTGTCCGAAGTATACGCTCCCACGTTGTTCTCGGGTTTCGAATATCGCGCGTATAAGATCGGTGTGTACCCTCGGCACTTTTATCCAATAAGAACTCGATGTAGAAAATATCTTTGCATTTGATAAAATGATTTTTTATCATCGCAAAATAATTTCTCGATTCTTATCTTCGATCTAAATAAAAATTGGGGAAAAAAATGAAAAATGGTTCGATGTAAAATAAATAAATAAACGAAAAAATGAAAGATCTATCGAGGAAATTGTCGATTGTCGATTTTACTCACCGCCGAGGGTCGTTACGTACTAGAGGGTCGTCCAAGTACTCTCCTCACCACCATTTTTCCTCGTGAACGGGAACGTGGATTTTCTCATGAACCGGATAAGGCACAGGTACGTGAAGCTTCTCGACGTGATGAACGGGAACGTGGATTTTCTCGTGAACCGGATAAGGCACAGGTACGTGAACCTTCTCGACGTGATGAACCGGAAATGGTACAGGCACGTGAACCTTCTCAACGTGATGAACGGGCACGTGGACCGGCACGTGGACCTTCTCAACGTGATGGACCGGGTACGAAACCTTCTTCACGTGATGATGATGGACCGTATGAACGTGATACGGCACGTGAATTCGAATGTGTTGGCTAAAATTTTAAATATTACCATCGATAAAAAAACACGAACTATAATTTGTCATTAATCAATTAAATTTCGTATACTTCGGATGAACTTCGGCATTAAACTTTTTCATCCGAACAAAATTATAAATTGTATTTTTTTTTAATTAAAAAAATCGAGTCTTTCTATCTTCTCGATAAATGGCCAATAATTTCGTCGGGCAAAAATCGATCGTTACAATGTTTTTTTGGTTCATACTCGAGACACGTATGTAGGCTTCGTGCTTTTTTTTTACTTACTGATCATGTCCGCCCGGTGTAGGCGCAGCGATGACCGCTGCAGCCAGAATTCCGAACACGAGAAACTGGAACGCAAGCGTGCAAACTTTGAATCGTGATTGTATTTTTTTGTTTCCTAAATCTATCTCTCTCTCTCTCTCTCTCACTCTATATATATATATATATATATATATATATACGAGCATGTGTTATACATAGACCGTGTATTAAGAGCGGTCGAGACGTTTCGCGCGATTGATTCCTTCGACGTTTGTTTTATTTTTTCTCGTCTCGCCATTCCCGACGTTTTATTAGCTTTTCGTCGCCACCGTTCTCTTTACTCCAATTCGCTTTTATTCGCACGTATATTTGTTCTCGATTACGTGGTGAAAATATGAAAATACTCTTCGACAGGACGGTACGTACTTTATTCCCGATATACGCGGGAGGGACGTTGTTACCCGTCTCGCGCGAAAGGGTGGGGGCGCGAGATTTTGAAGAAATTGCGCGAGTCACGCGTGTCTCGAATACAAAATCGCGAATTCGTCGGCGAGATCAGACGTTAAAAAAAAAGAACGAAAAGAAAGAAAAAAAAAACCTCGATACTTTGCATAAACTGTCGTGTACGACTGTAAGTCACGAAACGCATGAACTTTCGAGGACGTACGATCCTTCCTTTTTCATTTCTATTTTACAATATATCGTAAAATTCGAAATATCCAATTAAAGTGTGAAATCGTGAATTTTTTAACGAAAACAAAATTGTTAAATCCAAAATTTAACAAAAATCCGAACGAACAAATTCGCTAATAATTCCATAAACTTTGCTTTTCTTCTTCAAATTCACATTAGAAATTCAACCGACTCGCCGAAAGATCGAAAGGAAAAAACAAACAAGAACGAATTTGACGAAAGATGAAAATACAAATTTTTCCGGTCACGATTTTTCTCGCACTGCACTTGAACGAACCCGACGTAATTACATCGCCGATATACCAAAGTCACGGTTCTACGATCACGGGTACGATGTCAAAGCGTCGATTATTCCCTACGTACGACGCTAATAATTAAAAAAAAAACCTCCGGTAAAACCAAACAAAAAAACAAAACAAATATATAAGAAAAAAAAAAAAAATTGCAACTCACAGCAAGGGCGCGAGAGTACATGGCGACGATTTACGTAGCTTTTTTTGACTTTGTTTCAAGAAGTGTTATTCGTTACTGAACGAATGCCGATACAGTTGTGACTTTAGCGGTCAGCGATGGGTTTATAAAGGTGGAGACCGATGCCAAAAGCTACCCGGGGAACCGACGCAACCCGCAACGGGTAAACGTCGTCAGGGTGGGAGCGAAAAAGCGACTCCCCTGCTTTCGTGCTCTCGTATAACAGCCTATACGTCGTGTCGTGTATAACGCGATCCTAGCCTTTGAAGATCGTTACGTAAGACGATCAAGGAAACGGTTGCAAGAACGTTCCCGACAACGACGACGACGACGACGACGGGACCGAAGGAAAGAAGACGGGAGGGATGTGTTACGTCGATGCGTATAACGCGTTCACTGCTCTCTATATATATCTATATTCGTGTATAAAGCAGTCAACATTTCGGATATAGATGTATATATGTTACATCTGACCATACATTCTATATGTAGGTATTATATATATATATATATATATATATAGATCGAGCCGCTTATACCCAAATGTCTCGACTAAATATCCCCCATGGTTACGAGAATTCAGGGGGAATCGCATTTCCCTCCTTCTTAAAACGCGATACATATTTATGCAACGGAAATCGGAGAGAGTTGCTTATGATTTTGTAACTTGTATCCTCAAAAAAGTTTATATCTCGACGTAAATAAAAAAAGGCAAGAATTAATCGAGGTACGATTTTTTTTCATTTTTTGTCTTTCTTTTTCGAGTGAAAGACGGGAAAGGTATCCTGCTTGATTTATGCATTTTGATTTATATATATGTGTGTATATATGAGTATGTTATTATTAGGAATATTAAAGCTAGGAAATGGTCGGTGGGACGTTGAGTAAAAAATTTGGAAAATTTTGTCGAATGTGGCTCGATTTTTTTTAGGTCAGTGTGCTGAATTTTGTTCTGATTTCCTGGCTGCATTTTTCTTGTCTGTTTCGTCAGTCGCAATGTTTACTTGCACTTGAATTTACGACACGAGCGATTTGCCATTTCTATTTAACGATGTATGGGACAACGCTCGAACGTATCGTCACGAATTTCTTAACGAACCGGGAGTTTTCCAGCGAAAGTGGTATAGAATGTGGGACTTATATATATCCCTTCTTCGCTTCGACACCATTGGTCAATCAATCGGATTTATCGATAGCGAATTTGCATATCGACGAAATCGTCGACTCGCACACGCTCGACATAATCCCAAACGTTTTTCTGGATATTTCAATTTTGAGAGTTTAGGCACGTTTCCCCTTATACGATCGATTTGATAACGATTTACGTAACTTGGATCTTCCGATTTTACGCTGACTCGTATTTGTAGAAATTTTCTCGTCAATGTTTCCTCGGTTAAAACGAGTCGATCGTTATTTTTTTTTAAATAATCCTCTATTCGATTATACGCTGAGACATAATTTATAAACAAGTGAAACAATTTCACGTTTTTATCTCAAATGGACAAAAATCGAAAAAACCCAAAAAAAATAAATAAATGACCTGCCTAAACAAATATTTAAAAAAATGCAGCAAAAGAATAAAAACGATTAAATCCAATATCAAAATCAAACATTTATTTTACCTCAAAATTAAATAAACGACGAATAAATAAATGTAATTAAATTAAACGAAGCTAAGAGATAGAATTGCATAGGAAATGAGGGGGAAAATAATTGGGAATGCGTACATCGAAATAGACGAGAAATATATAATTTCGTGACTTTGCACTTACTGTGTTGCAGGAAGTGTTGCAGCTTGCATACCGCGATTCCATTTCCACCATACGTGTGCGCATATCCATCATACCTTGTGGCCAAGTGTACCTTCACGCGGTTCGTATATACAACGGGTGAAAGTGTTTCGTAAGCTTCCCCTCGTGTATTCTTTTGTGCACCCAACGATCTTTGGGTGTCCACGAGGCGTGTCTGGTCGCGAAACCGTGTATTCGGCATAACGCGTAAAAGTGGAACCCTCCTCTTCGTGTCGGTTTTATCCGTAACCATGATATTACGTTTACGATTCTTGCGAGTTGCAAATTTCCTGTACACCTTCTTTATGAAAATTACGCAATCGTATCCCTTCGCGCATCATCCCTACGAATTATGCCCCCTTTCGAAGAATTATTTTTCACGTGAAAGTCAACCAACCAGATTGTTTTTTTCTCGAGAAGAAATTATACGATTATTGTTGCATTCATCGTCGAGCGAGACACAGCCACGTTTTTTTTTCGGAAATATTTCCTTCGGAAATTTTTCTCGTTATTTCGTCGGTATGGGGATAATAAAAATTTAATTAACCAGAATGATAAAAGTTGGAAACAAAATTTTGTTGATCGTTGTAAGGAAATAAATATATATTATATATTTGTGTATATGATATTCGCGTTTATGAACGTTTGATGGTGTTGGTGGGGGGGTCGGGTAGGCGACAAAGTGAAAATAAAATGAAGAAACGTGGTCGAAGAAAGTCGAACGCTCCAGGAGAGCGAGAGACGTTCCTGGAACAAGTCCAATAACGCATGGTGTACCACATAGCACACATATATATATATATATATGTGACGTACATATATATATATATATATATGTATGCAACGTATACAGTTTTATAATTGAACTTAATTGTCGGTGCATGCAAGTGAGCTCGCGATAAGTTCGCCGCTTCGCCTTTGCAATTAGAGCGCTCGATCTTCAACAACTGCGCGACCATATTTGTCAAAGCCGAGCCCGCGTGTCCCTTCCACGATTACATCGTCGTAGTACCGTCCAATTTCCGGTCTTTGTACGATGAAATTATCCGCATACTTTTCTAATTTTTTGTATCTAAGTTAAATAATGAAAAAGAAAAAAAAAGACTACCTAGAATGGGTGAAGAGTAACGATGTTGCAATTGTACTTGTTGCACCTGTTGCACTCCACAGGAGGTTCGATGTGTATGGATAAAAGTCTAGGAGTGATGTACATTCTAATTGAAATTGGAGGGACAATGGAGAAAACGTTTTTGGTAATGAACGAAGCATTTTTTAAAATGTTTTATAGAAATGAATTTTATGCCATTGGGTAAAATATAAAATTGTTATCGTTTGTTCTTACCATCGACGATGGAATACTTGATGGCTAGAGAAGAAGCTTTAAGCACTGAAAAGATGGGGACATTTCATCGGTGATGGAACAACGGTTGTTTACATCCTTATTGAGGATTAATCTTGCATATTTATGAAAGGCTGAGGCATAGAAATAATTCAAATTTGAATAAAGGGGAAGACATTCATTTTTAAGAGAATTTTGTATATCGCAGATTTCCGCAAATTAGCGGAGATCGGTGTGAAGGCCGAGGTACGATTATCGAAGCAGGAACTACGGAAGAGCGTGAAGGAAATCACAGCGACGTTCTCATAATCCTGTATTGTGAGAAATTTAATAAAAACAGAAATGTTTATAATGTAATAATCACAAAATTTCTGCGTCTCGGGTCTCTTTGACGCAACCCCTCGAATGGTTCGGGACATTTATTGCGCGGATAAATAAATTGCAATATTTAAATGCACGATGCGGAGAAAATAATCCAAAGATCTTGCAAGGTGTAGCGATATCTCAGCATCGTTTCAGTTCGATCAAAATGTCATAGTGCAAAAGAGAATGGAAATGAAAGATACTTAATGTAATCTTAGGTGCGTTGGGTGCGATTAGTACTACTTCTTCTTCTTTGTTTTAGCCGGCGCTTCGGCCTGTGGCTTTTGCCAGTCGAGGGGCTTGCGCCGATACATCGGCCATGCCGGAACTGTGATTATCGCAGCCATAATAAAGCCGGCGCCGAGAATGTAGATCGTCTGCGAGAATTGCTGGATGACGTATCCCCAGATGAGTCCAACGACCTATAACGAAGGGACGAATGAACACTGTTCCGTCAAATGTTTTTGGATGTTTAAACTGAAAATCATGTAATCGCAGGCCATCGTTGCCACGGTACTTAATTGAAGATTTGAATTGAATTGAAGGATTGAAGACAGTTTGTTTAGAGAAGCATTGAAGGCACAGACCTCTGTGTACTTGTTATGACACATGCAATGACATTATAACCTCCGAAATTGTATAATAAAATGATTTCAAACTTCCAAGCTGTACGTTAACAATATTTGAATTTTATTGTCAATAATAATTGTATATAAATAAGAGTTAAATAAGATTTGAAGCTTTTGTCTCAAGATCATATTTATTACTAGAAAAACTCACCCCGAATAAGCTCACGATCAGTCGCGAAAGTCTTTCTGCTCTCGCCTGGCCATCGTAATCCTGAAAAAAATGTTTAAACTCTTGGTACATCACGATTATAATTATAAAATGTAGTACGAGGTCAAATTTTTGTCGACGTTGACGTTGTCTTTGCATATGGAAAACGAGTGGCGCTACATAACCTAAGTGACGATATTGACCGTTTCGAGCTCGCGGACAGAACGAGTTCATACTTTGAAACCAGCATAATACTTGATAAAGTTGAGAATGTCCATTGAACTTACCATGTGCGTGGGTATTGACTTGAAATATTGTATAAGGGATGCCATATTATTCACAGGATAACCGGCAACGAAAAATATATACGTCACGATACTCTAACGTCGAGCAACTACTACCATTGAGAAGTAAATATACAGGTAGTGGACCGGATTACGTGGGAGCGTTGCGCAGTAAGCTACTACGCATTCGCTTGATGCGGTACAGCTGTGTGAGGCTTACGTGTATATATATAAATATATATATACATATGAATGTATTACCAGAGTTTGAATTTTTTCCCGGTTAAAATTCAAACAAAGATTACTGGAGAATGACTGAAGTTAATCAGTTAAAACTTTGTTCATAATTAAGGCAAGCGATACGCGTTGCTTGCTATAAGTTTTATTAAAATGATTAGGGTATCTTAGGTGTTACGCAGATTTATATTTTTTGAAAAAATAAGAATAATGCCTTTACTTCAGCAATCATTGTACAAGTTTCTAACTTACAGCCTTCTTGAATATTAATTTAATAGAAAATTAGAGTTCGCAATGCTGCAAATACTTTCCTATGTGACCGGGGAATTCGGTTTGTCATCGGGCGACGTTTGGTTATTCATAGAGCGTCCGGGCATTTAAGTAGCGATAAAAAGCGGGTCGTTGTACCGCGAGTATGCACTTACCTTCTGAATTACAAATCACGAAGAACCGAATCGTCCGCTCTGTCTTCATTCACTTCGAAACGTTCGACAAGTACAAAAAGAAATGCCTGGCATTGGAAATAGCTTCGCTTGCAACATTCGGATCCGCTCAACTGCAGCAACCATGAGACATGCAACGATACACATAGACCTCCGAGCTACAACGTGTCGCGGTGAAGCAAAAGTACCTTCGCAACGTGTCCACGAGATGGCGGCGAGCATACCGCGCATTTACGCGCTAAATTCAATTTTCAAATATCACAGTGCTTCCTCATTAAAGAAATTTTACTTCCTCGTATAAAATAAAAACGATCATAATGGATCAAAAAAAACATTCCAGAATTAGTAACAACTGTATTTATCAATAATTACAAATTAAATAATCATAACTTAAATTACGGTATCGTTAAATTAATTTGTTTAACTTTGGCCCAAGAAACCTATTGTTTCTTCAAAAATATAGGAACCACTGTATTATTGGCAGGATTCATTTTAAGTATAGCCTTGCGACGATTAGTGAAATTAAATGAGACGAGATTTCTCCTCTGAGTATAGATAATAAATCGATGAATGAGACATTAAAAATAATACATACAGACTTATAATATACATGGAAGTGAACGTTCCTTCATTAACCGTAATAAATGAGTCATAATCGAGGCGATACGTTCCTGGAATATATCTTAAAAATTGCAACTTCCTCTCCCGGAGAAAATCAAGACCGTAAACGCGATAATATATACATACATACAACGACGCAACGTCGATAGATCACAATCTGCTCATGTAATTCTCATCCTCGATCGGCTGCTGGCATGTGGTCCAGAGTGGAGTGGACGGTATCAAGATCGGTGGTATTGCATTCTCGTTTCTCGCAAAATTCACCGCGTCGTTCACGGTCGGGAACATCGTGAAGTGGCCCTCCTTGCGTTCGACCACGTTGCACTTTCTCATCATCTCGTATACCGGTCCTGTTTGCGGTGAAATGATAAAGAAATAGATATATATATATATACATATTTATAAAGATATCTATATCTTCTTGTATTTCGTATTTTATTCATGAAAGTAATATCGAGGAAAAGAAAAAGGAGATTTAATATTATCTATAAAAAAGAAGGACCAAGGGATATTCGTTATGAGATATAAAGACATTTCGAAAATCGAAAGCTCGATCGTAATTTCATACCACGCGTTGAAAAAATAAATCGCGCCTCGTGTCCAATTACTTATGTATCAGGGAATATAATCGCGTTCGCGTACGTACGCAACCGGAAATCTCGTGCGCGGTGCCGATATATTTCACTTCCTTGCCCCGATAATCCATCCATGGAGTTACTCGTTCCGGAACTGTCCCGGCTCGAGTATTATACGTCATTATATTGTTTAAATAACGAGTTACGTATACGATGAAACGATAAAGTTCTCGTATGTAAGTGTATCGAATTACGGGAAACGGTTATATCGCCCGCGTAATTAAATAATTTTCCTAATTAGTCGGTATATTGCGATATCGTTGAATTTTAATATCACAAAGAATATCCAACGATAACGATAATGGCCTATCGATTAAATAGATCGGTATTTTAATTACGATAATAACTAATTTATCCTAATGATTTTTCTAATTAGTCATACTAAATTTAAATAATACGAAGAAAACAAAAAATGTATTTGCTCACCCGAACATCCAGCGAGATAGACGAAAACGCCGATTTTGTTGTACTCGTCGACGATACCGCGCAGGGTAGCTACCCCCGTAGGGTCGATGTGTACGAGCGCGGAAAAGTCGAGGATCAATACGCGCAACTGAAAAAGACGAAAAATAACAAATAAAAATAAAATAAACGAGGCACATAAATATATATATATATATAAAATCGTTATATAGAAAGTAATCCCTTTGCGGGATCCTCTCGCGCGTTCTCGTTTCGCTAAGGGAACCGGAGGTAAAGTAAGAGCGATGATGGGATATCGTAAAGATCCAGCGCGGATCGTTGCGCCAGAGGGTGAACGATAGCGGGAGCTCTCCGTGCGATGAAGACGATGGCCCTCGAATTTGCATTCGGGCTGATCGATGCCCGAGCTACGAAAAGCCAGCTACCCCTCTCCGTTCCTTCGCCCCACCTTCTTCTTTTTCTCTTCGTTCACAGCCCTAAAAAATAAATGCAACGACGCGATTGAGATACGTTTAAACTTACCCTCTTAATTTCCTCCTGAGTCACTTCTTTGCACGATAGCTCCGATCGTCTGTTTAATTCGTCCTGGGGAACAACCCCTGCCGCTCGTATCACCGATTTTCTGAAGTGAACTTTCGTAGCGAAATTCAGACCTCCGCAATAATGAAACATCTGAATTCCTGGGATCTCGACGGTCTGTGAAAATAATCGTTACTTAATTAATAACAAAAATATTAATCGAATAGCGTATTTTTTGTTTTTCATCGAATTAACTATTTTATAGACCAATCGTTCTTTTTTTTAATTGCACGAATGATAATAAAATTCAATGAACGAATATAGATATTTATAATTATCATGGATTATCGACTAGAAGTGGGTGGGAAGAATAGTCGACAGTGGTTGAACGATCATCGGGCTAAAAAAAAATTGACAAAAAATAACCATCCACCCACGTTCTCGTAAATTTGATTTTTGTTTTTTTTTTCATACTTTTTTGTATCGATTCATATCGAGATAAAGTTCCGTTCCTGGCACGAGGGCCAATTTACAAGTGTAGGGCTTCATGGAGATCGTGATCAGCTTGGCGAGACAGAATATCGCTCCTATCAAAAGACCGTACTCGATGTCCAAAAGTATAACCGATAGAAAAGTTACGATCCAGATCATCGCGTCGGTAGACGAGAGTCGCCAGAATCTGAACAAGTCGCGAACTTGAAGGAACATCCCTTTGAGCGCAACGACGATTATCGCAGCCAGAACGCACTGTATATTAATTTTCAATTAATTAAAAAATTCACGATTATGTTTAATTATTTAATACACGTTTTTTTTTTAATTACTCTTGGCAGTGGCTCCAAAAATGGTCCGATCCATAAAAGTACGAAGAGCAGAAGACCGCAGGATATCAAACTCGCGAGCTGAGTTCTACCACCGACGGTCTGCTGGACCAGCGACCTTGACAGCGAAGCTGTGAACGGCATGCAAGAAAAGAAAGAGCCGACTAAATTACCAAGACCCTGAAAATAAAAATCATAAATAATCGATTGTAATTGGATAATTTATTAATGAGCAATTTAATTTGTATTCGAAAAAAAACGGTGTCGTTAATTATAGATAATATTTGCTTAATTATATAAACGAAGATTTCTCACCTGTGCGACCAATTCCTGATTAGCGTCGACCTCGTAATTCATTTTCTGGGCGAATATCAGCGCCATCGACATTGATATACTGTACGAGACCATCGTGATGACGAAACTGTCCACGAGGACTTTGGGCACGAGCTCCATCCGTGGCAACGCCGGGACCGGAAGTCTTTGTGAAAATTAATCGTTTTTTAAATCGTACGTGACGATTTCTCGAAATAATCGAACGAATGAACGATGTACGTTTCGATATAATCGAAATATATTAAAAAAATTCATCGATGACGATTAATAATAATAATTAAAAAAAAAAAATTAAGAAAAAATTTCTTGAAAAATAATTTTATTGTCAGAGTCAAAATTATTACCCAACCGGTATATGGCCGACCGTAGTTACTTCGTAATCCTCTGCCAGATTCATCTGAAGGGAGATCAGCGTACCCATGACAACTGCCAACATTTCTATCGGTATAGGAAACGAACAGCGTTTCGAAACTCGAGGCTAATCACGAGATAAAAATAACAAATTATTCAAGGACGATTAAAAAATTTGAAAAATCGTTCGTAAAATTGAGAATTTACCTTCAACACCTCGTTGTTGAATATTATAGCTATTATCGTGATGCACGATATGACAGCCGCTGTCAAATTTATTCCATCTATATTGTTGAAAATATCGACGTAGGTCTGGCGAGGAAATAAAATAAAAATAATTATAAATATTTTCATCGCGAATATTTCATATCGATTTTTTTATGGCAAAAAATGCAAGAACAAAAAAACGAAAGAAAGAAGAATAGTCGTACTCACGAAGACGACTTTTAAAATTCCATTTCGTCTCGGGAGCTTCAGACCGAGAAGATCCTTGATTTGCGACGTGAATACGTGAATCGCGGCGGCGGTCGTGAATCCGCTGACCAGAGTCTCCGAGAGTAGGGACGATATCACACCGAGACGAAGCACGTACATAGCCAGCTACCGGCGGGTGAAAAAAACTTTTAGTTTTCGTTCTCGTGTACGAGGGAAAAAAAAGAAGAAGAAAAAAAAGATAAAGAAGAAGGAGAAAAAAAAGATAAAGAAGAAGGAGAAAAAAACGATAAAGAAGAAGAAGAAAAAATATATATAAAGAAGACGCGAGCCGAGGCTACCGAGAGAAGTCGGAAATAAGAAACTTTGTAAAAAAAAGTTAGTAGCTCGCTGATCTTTCTGCGTCTGTGGTCCGGCCGAGAAATTATATTTACGTGTTTAGGGCGTAACGAGCGTTAAACACACATTTTTTCCCCCTGGCCAACATTTAAACATTCAACTCGATTACACCTAGCGTAGAAACCGGAAAAGAAAACTTCCGGAATAAAATTTATGCGCAATCTGATGACAACGAGAATCTCGACGAGCGAAAGATTTTTCAAGAAATTAAACAAATATTTATCCAAGTAAAAAAAGAAGTGATAAATATTTGCTCGTTATCAATTTATGTCTCTCACCTCCATTATAGCAACGCCAAACGTCACGGCAGTCGCGACTTCCGTCGCTGTATAACGACTCGTTTCTGATAAAGTCGAATTAAGCCCAAGATTTTCAGAAATCGTCGCGTTGCTCGATAAATTTCCAGGATCGGCGTGTGTGAGAATTACTTTTCCTGTCATCATGCAAATGAGAGCGAAAGTTCCTGAACAAAACGAAAGAACAAAAATCGTCGTAATTAACAAATCAAAGAACAACTAAAAAATCAAAAAATAATTAAACAATCAAAATTTGCATAATCGATTGTTTTTTTTAATCAATGCTGTATTCTCACCCATCGAGTTGTGTCTCGACGTTCCAAATATTGCATAAACGAGAACGGGGAAGAAAGCCATGTAGATTCCCATGATCGGTGGAACGTTGCCCAGAATGGCGTAAGCCATTCCTAATGAATGCGTATGAAACGAAACAAAAATTAGAAATCGATGATAAGACGATTATTTTTCAAAGAGCATCGAACTTTATCGCATTAGAGAAATATCGATCGAAAAAAATGACTTGAGGGGTAACGAGGATCGAAATGAATGAAAATTTGTTGTTATCGTACGACGTCAAGCGCGTCGAGATAAGAGCCTTCTTTTAATCAAACGATAAATTCGTATTCACCTTGCGGTATATGCATCACCGCTACCGTAGTTCCAGCTGCTAAATCTCCGAGAATGTCTTTTCTCCATTCGTAATTACCGAGCCAATCAAGAATCGGCACTGCGCTCTTGAAACATCTCTTCGTCTCGAAATCTTCGTACTTCTTCGAGACCGAATTACGCACTGATTACAGGATTAATAATAATTTTATCGATCGATTTGATTAAGAAACAATTTTCTATTTCGAAAATTTATATCGACGAATAAAAAAAACAATAAAATGAACAAAATCTCACGATTTCTGTGTGGTTTTCTGTAGTCGAAGGCACGATTGAGCTCGTCCTGCTGATAAACCGGCCGCCGGACTAATAATTCCGGCTCGTTCAACGACATCTCATCGCTCAGGTAGTCTGAAACGAAATAGACGAATTAACGGGAGAAAAGACGATTTTACGAACAAAATATAAAAGTGAGAGAGAGAGGGTTCGTAGAGAGAACGAGGACACCGTAAACAAGCTGTGCGAGAGAATACGAAAGATACAAAGATACAGCGAGCGAGAGTTGCATTTTTCTTATCAATTTCCAGTTACGATTTTGTCTCGGATTCGAGTAAACAATTTTTCACATGAAAAACAACCTGACTCCATGGTGATGGATTTATAATTTCGTTTCGGGGCCATCTGGTACTTCTTTGTCCGTCGATCCGGATTTCAAGAAACGCGTTTCACGACGATTAGTTCGCCACTTTTTTGTCCTTGTTTTTTCGTCACTCGTAAAATTTCATCGACGTTAAAATTATTTATCCTGGGCGTTAAATCCGAAGATCCATCTTCGAAGGTGCGTAATTTATCATCGACACTTTAATCACATTATTATTAATTTTTATTTATTTATAATAAAACATTTGTATTTATATTTATTTGCGAAAATTTCATAACTGTCATTTCGCGCTACTCCTTTGTGAATTTATCCGCGACGGTCGACTCGTCGCGAGGATCGCCCCGTCTCGTTAAACCGAATGTCTCGAATGCACTTGGCAAAACATTCTTGTCACGCGACACGGCTTCTTTTTTATTCCGTCGTCAGCGAATAATGTGCGAGAAATGAAGAAGAAAAGAAAAAAAGAAAAAACAAAGAAAAATTAGGAGACACGAGCTGACCGCGCGCGCGTGCACTGAGAACCGGAGAGGAAATAAAGAGATGGGAAGAGTGAGCGAAGAGGATCGTCCCCGGATGGTTTTGTTCGAGATTACACAACGCGAGAGTCGGTTGAAAACGCGTGACAAGACGCCTTGTAATCGCGGCTGAAGAGGCGTTGAAACCGTCGATTGCCGTCGATTCTCTTGATAATGCGACCAAAGTCACTCTCTCTCTCTCTCTCTCTCTCTCTCTCTCTCTCTCTCTCTTCTCTCGTATTTTGTGTATCACGAGTTTTAGATTAGACTCGTGATAAGTACCAGCCGGTGAGAAAATGTTTCGTTCGTGTGCTACCGGAAGACAAAAAAACAAATACAATATTTCGCGCTCATCTCGAGATAACGGGTGAACGTTTTTGTGCGTGTGCGGTTTTTTTCATTTCTTTTTATCACGAATGTCGGGGAGCGACTATGTAGAAGAGCGATGATTAACGATTCGTTCTCCCGTCTTCGTCACGAGGGGGCGAGCCTCTTGGTATTCGTCCCGTCATTCGCGATGAAATTACATATTTTTTTTTTCGCTGAGAAATGATGCAACTTGGTACATAAAAAAATATAAATATTGTTTTTTTTATGTTAACGAAACGCATACGTCAGTCTTGTTTGGACATCGTGAAAAATCGTGCAACAGAGAGAGTGAGAGTGTGTGTGAGAGTGAGAGAGAGAGAGAGAGCGAGAGAGATCGCAGACGGAAATGTAAATTTCTTGTTCCACGACGGGAGAATAATTCTCGAGAGAAAAACGAAAACGGAGTTTGATCGATCGTCGCGAATCTCGATTTTTCGTTTTTTTCTGTTTTATTATCTCGACGTCTGCCTTCTCATCCTAGAGGGTGCCGTGACTCTTTGCTCGCAAGGGTCGTCGAGACGTTGTTTTTTTTCCTTGTGGCGAACGACGTGGAAAAAAAAACGACGAAAGTTCTTTCCTATCGAGAGATTTGTTTTATCGCGAGAGAACGTAGGGAGAGATAAGAGATTATCGAGAAAAAAAATCCAAAACTCACCCCGATAACGAGTTAAATCCAGGAGAAAGAACAAAAAGCGATGACAAAGTCGAGAGATCGCTGCGAGACAATGCAAATACGACGAGTTTATTCGTCGTACTAAAAGTCGAGGGTCGAACGTAAAATTGCGATTGAAAAAAACCCAAGAAAAAGAACAACAACTGGCGATTTCTCTGGTCTTGACAGATCACGTGTTCTTAAAAATTGCGAAAGTCATCGCGGGGGAAACCGAGAAACGATTTTTCTCGCCGTATCTCTCTCTCTCTTTCTCTCTCTAACGACTTTGTATTTCTCCAATGATTCTTGCTTCGTTGTAATATTGTTGTTATAACGATTGGCGGTATCGAACTCTAACCGCCGTTGGACTCTCGATCGCTTCGTTTCGTCGCCGTCGATGTTTACGGTTCGCGCGACACTGAGAAACGACGCTTAATTGGAAATTATTAATCGTACCGATTGAAACCGAGATGAGATACATTATCTTTTCGATTCAATTTTCTATAATAAAATTACAAATAAAAAGAAACATAAATTAAAATTACAAATATGAAAAATAAACATTGAATTATTTTTCTTTGTTTACTTTCATCCCTGTTCCTCCACCTCGTGTCAACTATCGACCTATATATTCGTCTCGCGAAATGTTTCTCGTATCGAGACGGAATCGCCTGTATATATAGTCGATGGGAGATAGAGTCGCAATAAATTATCTCGAAACGGCGAGAGCTTTTATCGGGCGAAAGATGAGCGTGGCTCGAATTTAACGAGTATTTTTATCTCGCGGCAGCATTGAGACTTACCTCGTCACCAAGTAGATACTCGCCTTGACCCTCGACGACGAAAGCCGACGCGTAAGTTAATTGATATTTGAAGCGCGCTCGTCGGTCGCTAAATTAATGCGCTACTCGAAGCCTGCATAATTGATTTATATATGCGAGTGTGATAAACGATTAGCGTATTTGTAATTCCGTATGAAAAACGCCCATTATCGATTACGATACATCGTTATCGTTAAATACACAATATTTTCTCTCGCCTTCGACTCGTTACAATTAAACATTAATTACTAACTAGAATTTCTCTTTTCTCACGTCACAATAATAATGCGCATGTAGTAATCCATACGACGCTCGTAAGTGAGAGGAAAGATTTCACTCGATTTGCATAACTTCGAGGGCGATACGACGACCGTTATCAGCTGTGCAAACATCTCGGACACGAGTCTCGAATAAACTAAAGTTTTCGTACGTTTGATAAAGTCTTGAGATTCTTTTTTACGCATCGAGGAAAAATATTAATTAAATTATGTTTTCTTATTTGTTTCAATTAATTCGAATTTTCTTATCGATATTATTATTTTATTTTATTTTCATTATTTTTTCTTTGTTTTATCTAGCCAGATTCAAGTTTCAAGATGGTAGAAAAAATTGTTCGTACTTACTGACGATTCGATCGATTTATTCCATATCGAGATTATCGAACGAATAAACACGAAAATGGATGAAACGCACTCGCCTGACGCGAATAATTCGTCGACGATCCGGTGTTTGAACCAACGCGCGAAAAACACTGTTTATCGTAGATTTCGTTCACGAGGCAAAATTTCGTCAACCTCGTTCGACGTTAGCACTCGACGAGCGAGAGAATAAAATTAACCGTCTCTGTTTGAGCCGGTGCCAGCTGTATGGAACAAACCCCGATATTCCGATAGGTGGGAGATCGAGTACGCAATGTACGAGTAGACGGAAAGCATTATACGGTGTACAGAAGCGAAGAATTATAGACGTCGTGTTTGAAAGAGAAAACACGAGAAAAAAGGTGCGAGTTCGCGTACGACGAATGATAAGAAGTTTTTAATGCGTTATTTATCGGTACGGATCGCGACGATTTTCCCCTCCCGTTCACCTTTGCCGTACTTCCGCAACTGCGAGAATTTTCATCGAAGAATTCGAACGAACGAATTAATTTATGAATCATTTTTTATTATCGAACAATTTTTCGTAACGATATCGAGTTTTGCTTTCCCAAAATTTACCGATTTTTGTTTTTTGTTTTTCTTGATCCTTCGATATCTCAGCTGTCGATCGAATTTATTCTTCAAACAACGAATTAATTAATTATTCGTTGTTTGAACGAATAATTAATTAATTCGTTAAGACGACGATATTGTTTGATTGAAAAATTTGCAAAGTCGTTGAAAGACCACAGTCGCCTTTAATCACGTTTTCAATGTCAACGTTTTGGCTCATTGACATCCCGGTAACAGCTCGATTCTTAAGTAGGTCTCGGTCCACGATCGTCGAGGACGCATTGTCTCGGTTTCGTCTCACGGACGTAAGTTGCACGTGGCGTTTTATCGGCTCGCCGCTTTATTTCTCTCCGATATTCGTCACGTCGTGAAAATTTAATTCGTCGCGCGTTCGCGTTATTTCTCTCTCCGCTGTTTTTATGCACACAGAGTGATAAAAGTGACCTGGAAAGACGCGTTCGCGATTCCTAAGGTCGTCGTACAGTCGGGTCTAATTTTATCTCGTTGATGTCTCGATACAAAGTTTTTTCACTCTCTCGACGTTGATATTTAAGTAAACATTCTTAAAATTATAGATAATTGAATATTAATGAAAATTAATTAACAAATGTAATCGAAACAACCGTTTCGTTTATAAGCCGTCGGTTCACCGAGGATTTCGAGCGTTCTTACGTTCGCATTTATCGGACGATCGCCGATCGACAGGTTGTCACCGATCTCGAGATGTTTGCCGAACCAACCGGAATTTGGCCACGTGATATTCAATATCGGATCGTTCTCTCCATCCGGCGTAGGATTTCTATAATTTTTTTCGCAATCGGTAATGAAAAAATCAATGAAATTCAATAAATCGACGAATTATTAATTCTTATAAACTTACCCAAATTTGGCAAAGTTCGTCCACATTCGTGTCATTCGATTTCGCGTGATCGATATCGGATTCGTGGGATCGAGTGGAAGATTCACCACTGGGATGTGAAAAATGTACGCGAGATCGTCTCCGTGGCCGGTACCTTCGTCGATCAATCAATAGCGATCGATGAATTATCGATTACGTTACGACAGAAATTTAGCTTGTTTTCATTAAATTATGAGACTCACCGTTCGCATCGACTCCGAAAAATTGTTTGTGCAGAGAATCCGGTGGGTCGAACGATACTCGATAATAATAAACTGACTGTCGACTGTACCTGGCGAGATTTCTCTGTTTCTCGTCTATCGGGTATATCATAAGTAGATCCGTTAATTCCTGATATAGGCAAGATCGTCGTAATTAATATTCAATTATGATATTATAATTCTTAATTATTTTTCATTCCGGATAAAAAAATAAACTCACGCCTAGAACCGCGTTTAAGGTATCTTCCGACAGTGTGTCGCGTATGTTGTTCGACGAAGAAACTAATTCCCTGACGATGGAAAGATTGGACGGTGATTGGATGCCGATACTTTCCCTTACGGAAATCGCGATATCGATTAGCTCGATAAATGATTGTACGGCTGAAAAAATAAACATTAATTAAACTATCGAATTAATTAGTAATTTCAACGATGATAATTAGTAAATCGATTGATTTTTTAATTATTTGTTTTTAACGTACCAGCGGTATAAATTAAAGACTCATTGGCTGTAAATCCCGTCATGTAAGGTACTTTGGAAAAATTGCGACTGGCATATTTTCTTAACGAGCATTGGGAGATAAACGCTTCTTCGCCAGCGACGCGAGGATCGTCGATCGTTGGTTTAAAAGGCACCGCCATGCCGAGTTTTTCGACGGCTGTGATCAAATCCTGAGCAGGGACTTGATAAAAAAAATTCAACAGATCATCGTTTCCCGACGATGATACTTTGCCGAGCAGAGTCCCCAATTCTTTCGTCAATTTTTCACCCTGCTTCAACGTATGAAACGACCAAGCACCGAGTGCTGATCCGCTCATCGCGATAGCACGATGAAATAATCCTAAAAAAATTATCAACCTAATTGCTAATTTTCTTTCAAAACTGTTTGTTTTTTTTTTATCTCAGAGGACGAAATTACCCTTCGAGCGATCCGAGAGTACGTGAAAATCTACACACGAGGCGCCTGCGCTTTGTCCAAAAATCGTAACGTTTGTCGGGTCGCCACCGAATTTTTCGGCGTTGTCTCTCACCCATTTGAGAACAAGATTTTGATCCTTCAGTCCGGCATTTCCGGTCGCATTTCGATGAATCAACGATAGAAAACCTGATATATAATCGAAACGAGGTAATCCATCGAATTATCGATTATAGCGTAAAACGAGTTTACGAATTAAAAATGTAAATACCAAGGGGTCCGAGTCTGTAATTCAATGAAACGACGACTACGTCGTCATCGATGAGAAAATCAGGACTGTACGAACGAGTGCTCGCCGAGCCTGTCTTGAAACTCCCGCCATGAATCCATACCATAACGGCCTTCGGCGCATCCAGTCGTCGCTTGAAGTCCGTCTGTCGCGAAAATATATGACACGATAAACCCAACGGCTAAATATCCGACCGATAAACTCGAGTCTTTTTTGTTTACCACTGGAGTGAAAATATTGAGGAACAAGCAGTTCTCGTCCCCGGAAAATTTTTGCGTCGCCATATCGATCTGAGGACATTGGTTTCCCTCGATCGTTGCGTTTAGGGTTGTTTTCCATGGCTCGATGGGAATCGGCGCCTTTTTCAATGTTTTTTTAATCAATACTTTTAATTAATTTCATGATAAAAACGATAATTAAAGAAAAACGAAACAACAATGATTAGAAACAATTTTTTGAAATTATTTATCTATTAAATTCGAATGAAATTTCACCTTAAATCTGAGACGTTCGATCGGTGGTTCCGCGTAAGGTATACCCTTGAACGACGAGTATTCCTTGCCTTTCACAACGGTCTTCAGAATCTCGCCTCTCACAGGACCGCCGGTCGTGTATATCGTCGCGGTCGATCGATCACCAACGATAACGGCCGACAGATCGAACAGTACGAGAAGGGAAAGGCAACTAAACAGTGCCATTATACCCGAGTGTAGAGATTCGAGGTTGACTGTCGCGTTCGCCCGCACACTGCTTCCTGTATGACATTTTCGATCGCATTTATCAACGTTTTTGGCCACCGACGAGGATAATTACACACATTTCGTAAGTAATTCGAAAGCCTGTCGGTCTGATAAGCAGTCACATATTTATTCACGGAATGCTTAATCATACAATGAAATTTTTATAACCCGAAGAACATTTTAAAAATGTCGGTGTGCCACCTGTTGGTCTGGTGAACACTTTGGTTTTTTAATTTTTCATCGAAATTATGGACTTGATGTTCAAATATTAAATATTAATTAAAATAATTAGCCATAGCGAATGACGTCGATCGGTTAAACGTTATACAAATATTTTGACGAACGAAGATTCTTCGATTAAATCGGTAATAGCATAACGTTAACGGTTCAGTGGTTATCGCACGGCTTCGTCGTTAGTCAATTAATTCACAAATTTATTTCGCACGAGTTAACAGTTTTTGTTTTGTTTTCGGACGATCGAGGGTTCGTTTTTCATCTTTTAAATACTTAATTAATAATCACGGTGATTCCAATGGTTGTGATGATTTCGATGCGATCGTTTCTCGGAGAGGCATCCATTAGCACCGGCGAGAAGTGGCCAAGACCACAATTGAAGGGATTTCGTGAAATTATTCGTCGGTCTTGGTCCGACGACCAATTCTTGACCGATGTTGAGGGAAAGTCCGTCGAGTCCCGAATCAGGCCATACGACATTGAGTGGATTGGGAAGCCAATCAGGGGTTGGATTGCTGTGGAAATATCGAAAAATTCAATCGATATTTTGATCGATTATGATTTTTTTTAAAATAATTTATTCCGACGATTTTTTTACCTGTATTTCGCGAAATTCGTCCACATGGTCGTAACTCGTTCGATCGTACGAGCTACCGGATCTGATGGATCGCGGCTATAATTGGCCAGTGGCCAGTAAAAGATCCAGGCGATATCGTCGGCATGTCCAGCGCCTTGAGAAAAATTAAATTCATTTTGTTTTTTTTCATAAAAATCGATAAATTAGCAAAGTTTTCGAATTAAATGTTATTAATTAAATACTGACCAGGCACGGTATTATCGCTAAGAAGATTGTGGAGAGATCTGTCGGTATAAAACGAGAAGTGATAATAATAAACCGGTTTATGGTCGTTGTAAGCCGCGAGCAGACTTTGAGTTTGATCGATCTGAGCCGCGAAGATGAGATCGGTTATAATCTGAAAAAAGAGAACGATTATGTTTACGATAGACGTATAATTTGTAAAATCTTGCATAGAAAGTCGTCGATAACTCACTTCGGACATTCTCTCGACCGCGGAGCCCGCGAAATTTTCCGAAGTCTGATTCGTCGGCCATTCCCTCACCAGATATTTAATCTCGTCGATCAGACTCGTCGGTAATTCCATACCGAACTCATTGGCTATGACATCGTTATCATTCAGGAAAAACTCGGCCATCGTTTTCAAATCTGGAATTAAAAAAAACAATGTGAAAATTAATAATCGAGATAATTTTTTAGTTTTTTTTTTCTATAATGAAGTTTTATACGATAATTAAACTAACCGTCGAAGAAATATACGCCTTCCTGGTCCAAGTAGCCCAACATTTGAGGCACTTTGTTAAAATTACCGGTGAGATATTTGACGATAGAGCACGTGGACAGAAATGGATCGGTAGCGATGCGTTTATCCTCGACCGTTGGCCCAAACGCCGGAAAAAACTGTCGATATAAATTGAAAAATATATCCAAAATGGATTTCAGTAAAACGAATTGAATCAACTCGAATTATAAATACTCGATTGATATCGAAGCGAATTTAATTTCAATAGAATCGCGATAATTTTGATAGAATTTGATAAATTTAACATCGATTTATTACCACTTTCATTTGAACAGCAGCTTGAACGAGTTGTTCCGCCGTCGCGTCGTAAAAAGTTTGGAGAAGAGTATTTTTGTTAGTCGAGTTCGTTCCTAAAGTAACACCTAGCTTGAGAGCCGCAGACATTGCTTTTTCAGGTGTCATGAACGCTGCTGGACTAATCGCCGTGCTGCTCATGCTGATTACACCATGAAAAAGTCCTGCGAACAAAAATTTTGTTTTCAAATCTCATTTTTTTTCTATCTGAAAAATTAGTTTTTCGTCGTGATTAACACAATTCTCATTATTAACGATTGATCGATAACGTACCTGCCGAAAGGTCCGAGATAACGTGCGAACTTGCCGACATACCTCCGGAACTTTCGCCGAATATCGTGACGTTGCATGGATTACCACCGAAATTTTTAATATTCGCTTTTACCCACTTTAGAGCGAACGTCTGATCCTTGAGCCCGGCGTTACCGGTCGCGTTCGGATGTTCCATGGCCAAGAAACCTGACGAGAGAGCCAGTCGTTTGTATTATTTCAATAGATCGTTTAATTACACGAATTAAATTAATCAATCATTTAATTCACCCAATGCTCCGAGACGAAAATTCATTGTCACGTAGACAATGCCTTTGTCTATTAAGAAATCAGGATGATAAAGTGTGGCCGTAGGTGTGCCGGTCTCGTATCCACCACCGTAGAACCACACCATTACCGATTTCAACTTTTTCTGAGGTTTGTCCAGTTCGGTCTATAAGAAAAATAAGATAATTCAATTACGCCTATTTACGATCGACGTCGAATCAATTTTTGTATCATCGTTTAGATCGAACCTCGTCGAACGTATGAAAAAAGATCGGTAAGAAGTGTTTTACATTACCACAGGAGTGAAAACGTTGATGAACAAACAATCTTCGGAGCCCACGACGGCGTTGGAGCCAAAACCGATTTGTGGGCAAGTACTGCCTTCCTTGGTAGCATTGAAAACTTCGGTCCATGGTTCAGGGACGACTGGAGGCTGCGATGATGACAAAAATCATATTTAATTAACGATGAATTGTTAATTATACGAAATTTATAATCGCGATAATTTCTAGGCTCGATTTTTTTCAATGAAACTTTACCTGAAATCTGAGATACCCGATGGGAGCTTTCGCGAATCTGATACCTTGGAAAGCTGAATATCTGACCGAATTAACACTCGTGAGTATTTCGCCTTGTACCGGGCCCGACGTAGTGCGCACGACGGCCGTCGGTTCAGCGGTGACGAAAATCGCGATGAAATCGATCACTACTATTCCCATGAACAGAAACATCTTGAACATTATTCCGGTCGAACAGCTTCTTTATCAGTGAAGTCGTTCGACTCGTCGCGAAGCCTCGAGCTATTTCGTTTGAAAGTATTTTCCTTCGTTTCCTATTTTTATACTCGTTTATATATGGTCAGCTGTGAACGTTTCGTGGTTTTCCTCAACTGGGGAAAACAGGCTCCGCCCCAGCGTCACACTTTCCTTATTTGTTTCCCACTATTCTTCCACGTTTTCCTGAATCAGAGTTGAAGATGAGTCAGCAAGCTCTAACATGTGTTTCAAGGCAGTTGACACAGAGTTTATGTTCCAATTACTCTCTAGAAGTTACGAAAATATTCGTGACCTTGGTGCTTAGAGAGATTTCGCGCTTTATCGCCGTTCCAGCTGTTTATCATAGTAATCTAACGACGGATAAGATTGCGAGGGATGACGAAAAATAATAATAATAATAATAAATAATACATTATCTTTTGTTATTGGTTTTAATAAATACTTTTCGACTTATTTACATAAGAAAATGAACAATTTTTCGAAGTAACTCCGAGGGCTCGATCGTTATCGACAATCGTCTCTGTCGATCAGGGAATATCACACCCGAACGTTGTGCCAAGCAACGCCTGACTGATCAATAGCAGGTGTCTCAAAGGCATGGCAAGAGTTCTCGGTTCGACCGCGAGTTCGTTGCCAATGTTGAGTATAGATCCGGAAAGCCTTGAGTCAGGCCACGCGACGTTCAGCTTGTTATTATCGGCGAGCCAGTTGGGCGTTGGATCGCTGTAGGCAATAAATACAGCAAGAGATAACGACGTTTAAAAAAAAATCCTCTTTTTTCCTCATTCTTACCCGTATTTCGCGAAATTCGTCCACATGGTGGAATACCGATCGATGGTAAGTGCGACGGGATCGGTCGATCGATCGACGCTGTTATCCACGCCAGCCTCGTAAAAAATGTATGGGCGATCGTCACCGTGGCCAGGGCCTTGGGAGAAAAATAAATGGGGTTTTTGGTGATACCGATCGATAGAAGGGATCGGATTAAAAACTATCGAATCGGGAACTCACCCTGAAGATTGATTTTATCGACAATTTTGTGAAAGCTTCTCTCGTTGGTGAACGAAACGTGATAGTAATAAATCGGCTTGCCGTTGTTAGCGGCGAGAAGTCTTTGAGTCTGCTCGATACCGATCTCGAAGAAGAAATTACGTCCTTCCTGAAGAATGTCAAAAAACGAGGGAATAAGATCAACGGAATGGACAAATTTGTTATTTTCAATAAATAAAAGTCATACTTACAGTACGAAGTGAATTTTGTAAGCTCGCGGGTAGTTTGTCGTATGAATCGATATCCGAATTTATTAGACGTTTGGTGATGCCGACACCCATTGGCATTGGGACACCCATGAAATTGGCAAAGTGTGCAATATAATTGAGTACCGGGTGGAATAATTCGCTATCTGGAGGTGAAAAATGATCATTCGGTTATAAACCGATCGGTCGAATTATTATAATTATCGGTTGATATATTTTTTTTATTTTAGTTTATCGTACGTACTACCGAAATATACGACAGCTTCGTCATCCATGAATCCCATTATCTGTGGTACTTTATTGTAATTCCCCGTGTTATATTTCGTCATCGAACATGTGGTCAAAAATGGATCGGTAGCGATCGTTTTGTCTTCTAGCGTCGGCACAAACGGTATAAAATCCTGATCGGTTACCAAAAAATACAAGCGATTAGATCCAAGAAAAATCATGCTGAAATACATACGAGTTTTTGTTTTATTATCAAAATACTATAAAAGTACCCCGGCCATTGAAGTGGATGCCTCAACGATGTCGGTCACCGTGGCGCGATAGAGAGTGTCTAGAAGGACGGTTTTATCGGTGGATGTCGTACCCAATATGGTACCCAAATTTTGAGCGTTAATTACAGCGTCCGAGGATTTTATAAATGCCCAGGGATTTAAGGGCGATCCGCTCATGGAAATCGCACCGTGAAAGAGACCTGCAAAATTTGTATAGAAGTTGAAATTGTAAGATTCAAGGTCGAGAATTTTTGATAACCGATCTGTGTAATTTACCAGTTGAAGCGTCCGATAAAACGTGGTAACCGACGGCCGCGGCTCCAGCACTTTGACCAAAAATCGTAACGTTATTCGGATTGCCACCGAATTTTTCGATATTCGATTGTACCCACTTGAGAGCGAGTACCTGATCCTTGAGTCCGGCGTTTCCAGTGGCGTCCGGATGATTCAAGCTCAAGAAACCTGATAAAAGTAATGCGAATATTTTGGAAATTTCAATTTTAATTCGAGTAAATTAATAAATTACTATAATTAATAAATTATGATAACTTGCCTAATACTCCGAGACGATAATTCAAGGCTACGTAGATGACATCTTTCTCAATTATATACCTCGGATTGTAAACCGTTGACGATGAAGTACCAAATTCAAACGATCCACCGAAAATCCAGACCATCACCGATTTCAATTTTGTGGGAGTCTTTTCAAGATTCGTCTATGGCGTTAAGAATAATGTGAGACAAGGTGACGAATCTGTCGATCATATACATTTTAATTTTAACCATTTTACCACTGGCGTAAAAACATTCAGGAACAAGCAATCCTCGGATATATTTATGAGAGTCGGGTCGTCTTGAGCACAGTCAGGTCCTTCGACAGTGGCACTCAAAGTTTCAGTCCACGGATCGACGGGCACAGGAGGCTGAACGTAAACAAATATCATCGTAGTTACTAACAATTACTCTTAGAAACTTTGAAATTAGTTAGCCAAACGTGACATTTTTTTCGGAAAATCTGGAAAATTTATCGATAATTTTGATTTGATCGGTGTCTACCTTGAATCTGAGATTTCCTACTGGAGCTTTGGCGTATCGGATGCCCTTAAAAGCTGCGTACTTGACCGAATTAGGAGTGCTGAGGATTTCACCCTGAACAGGACCAAAAGTCGTCTCGACCACTGCCGTAGATTCGGCAGCGACGAAAATAGTTAAAATATCGAACATTGCTATAAACAAGAGCGGTATTCCCGCTCGCCATTTTTCGTAGCTTGAAGCCTTCATTCTCGTTTATGCTTCTTTCGCGACCTTTTTTGAATTCAACGTTAAATGTAATTTGCTCTATTTATATGTCTTAATCTGTGTACTCAATTGACGCAGGTGAGGTATTTCTCGTTATTTCATGATTAGGAGGCGATATAGCCAATGTGATGGAAACGATTGAACACTAAGTCAATCGAATAGAATATAGTCATTATTTTCGAAACGTGGGCTAAATCCGTTTCGGATTATTATTATGTAAATTTATGTGAAAACTTAACTGTAAAAATATTTATGACGTAAGTCCGTGATAATATAAAAATACGTTAATCTCGAATATGATAATATTCGGTGTACACAGGTGAGTTTCCTCTTCGATTCAATTTAAAATTGACCAGTTGTAATAAAATTATTATCGTAAAAATCATTCCCGTTGGAAATGAGAATTCACTCTTTTCTTGAAAAATTCTATGGAGGAAAAAAAAAGAATGTTTCTCGCGTAATAAGGTCAGAAAAAACATTTTTCTTATCATTTTTCGCACTCCGGCAATAAAAAGCTCTCGCGATCGTCAATTACAAGAATTCCCGGCTGCTTGCACGCGGATTTGTTTCGCTTTGAGCAGTTTGAACTACAAATATTTGTACCGCTGGGGTTTCGTACTAAGCGGTTTGAATTCTCGCCGTAAAAAGTATTATTCGAGCTTCGGTTTCGCTCTTATCATGAAAAAATGATAATAAAAATTAATCATTCAACGAATCGCCCACAAGTGGGTCGGAAAATAACAATATTTAGTCAGGATAACCGTGAAAATCAATAACGATTTTGAATTCTTTAAATTCGATACGCGTGAGATTATTATCACTGATAACGATTTTTCTCTTAATGTCGTTATTATCATTATTCTCGACTCGAGTAGCGAGGCCTTATAGAATGGTTCTTTGACCTGATTCAAGCGGCGTGACGCGTCTCACTTCGATTCCATTATCGTTGCTGATTATACCGGACTCGAGGGGTCAAGGGTAACGACCGAGGACTTCATAAACTATATTTGTTCTCTGTATAAAAAAATATCTAACTATTCACTTTTAATTCTCAGACTATGACGTATATCATAAAAAACGTGACTTATATATATTCGAATAAAAGATAGACACGTCGAGACGATGGCGAGTCGTATTACAACGCGTGTGTAAAGATGAAAAAAAAGAAGATAATTCGAAGACGTCATCCAGTCGGAAATTCGATGACTATCGCACGATGAAATACAAGCTGTTCAGCATTCAATCGATATCGACGAATAATTTTTATTAATCAATTTTCTTAGAATGTAAAGTCGCGTGACAATGTTAAAAAATCATTTAGTCGTGCAACCATTCGCCGCAGGTAGCAGTCGCTCACTCTGCATTTGTATGGATTTCACTTTGTCGTTAACCGGTCGCGGTCCGACCGTGAGTTCGGTTCCAATGTCGAGAGAAATTCCAGAAGGACCCGAGTCGGGCCATACGACGTTCAGCTTATCCTCGTCGCAAACCCATCCGGGTGTTGGATTACTGGAAAAGATAAATTTACGATAACAACAATTTATCGCAGATCGACGATCGATCGATAATTAATTGATAAAATCGATACCCGTATTTAACGAAATTCGTCCACATAGTTGAATATCTGTCGATGGTACGAGCGACAGGATCGTTCTCGCGATCGTCGCTATTATCCAAGGCTGGCATGTAAAATATGTACCCAAGATCGTCGGTGTGGGAAGGTCCTTTATGAAAACAAATATATATATATCAAGATAAAATCGGTATAATCGATCGGTCGACCAAAATTTAACGAAAAATATTCACCTATTATCGAGACATTACTCAAAATTTGATGAGCCGAACGCTCGTTGTAAAACGAAACGTGATAATAATAAACCGGTTTTCCGTTGTTGGCAGCGAGAAGTTTTTGAGTGCCATCGATCCCGGCGAGAAAATCGATATTCGATGTATCCTGATAAATGATAAATCATGTAAAATAGAAAATCTTTATAAACTTCTCATTTTTAAGCGTCAAACGGCATTTACGTTTATGAGCGCGCTGAGAGTTCTCGCGGACAAATCGTCGTAGTTAAAAGTCCTTGAATCAATTTGATTTTTGATATTACGTAGCGCAGGTGGCAATGTTATACCGTACTTTTTGGTAACGTTTACCATGTAATTCACTACCTCGATGGTCGAATCTTGAGCTGCGAAGAAAATTCGAGTGAAAATGAAATTTATCGACAATTTTTTTTTTTTTTATATTCCTTCGTACTTACAACCATAATTGGTTATAGACTCCTGATCCATGTAGCCCAAAATCTGCGGCACTTTATTATAATTTCCCGTCTTGTATTTGTCCAAAGTACAAGTCGACAAGAATACGTCGGTCGCGATTTTTCGATCCTCGACCGTTGGGACGAACGGTATGTCGGCCTGACTCAAAAAAAATTGATTCGATTAATTACTGATAATAATTCGAAATATTAATTACTCGATTGGATCAATTATCGTTTCAATTAACCACAGAAATCATAGTAGCTGCGTTGACGAGTTGTTCAGCGGTTGCACGACGGAAAGTGTCGAGAAGGGTTGCTTTGTTGGAGGAAGTTATGCCCATTTGAGCACCGAGTCTCCGAGCTTCCGCGAAAGATTCCGATGGTGTTTTTAACGACCAGGGATTGAGGGTCGTTCCGCTCATGGAAATAGCGCCGTGAAAGAGACCTGGAATTTTTTATAAGCAATGACATTAAAAATGTAAGATTCTTCGATAATAAATCGAAAATATGTACCAGCGGAAGCTTCGGACATCGTATGAAAGCTGACGCTTCCGGCTCCAGAACTTTGACCAAAGATCGTGACGTTACCCGGATTTCCGCCGAATTTTCGAATATTCGACTGTACCCACTTGAGAGCGAATGTCTGATCCTTGAGCCCGGTGTTTCCGGTAGCATCCGGATGACCGAGGTTCAGGAAGCCTGAAGAAAATAATTCCTCGATAACAAATTTATCGTTCTTAATTAATTCGATTAAACGCACATTACCGAGTGGTCCGAGACGATAATTCATAGCTACGTAGACGATATCTTTCTCCAGAATATAAGTAGGATCGTAAGCTGACGACGAAGATGTGCCGAACGTGAACGAACCCCCATAAATCCAAACCATGACGGCTTTCAACTTTCTCGGGGTCCTTCGAAGATTCGTCTAAAACGAGCAAAGATATTTCACGTTATTCGATAAATCTCGATAAGATAAAGTCGAAATATCGTAAAATCGATTTCTCCTTGTCAAATTAATATCGTACGACAGGGGTGTAAACGTTGATGAACAAACAATCCTCGGAGCCTGATGGACCATTCACATCCGGTTGAACACAGTTGGCTCCTTCCACACTGGCGTTCAATGTATTTGTCCATGGATCAACGGGAACAGGTGGCTGTTAATAAAATTCAATAATTAACGAACGTTAATTTAATTACTTAATATTAATTAATGATGATTAAAATAAATTTATTATCAAACGTTTATTCAAATTTTCTTGTTGTTTTTTTGTTCGTACTTACCTTGAATCTGAGTTTTCCAAGCGGAGGTTTCGCGTATGGAATGCCCTTAAAAGCGGCGTATTTCATGGAATGAATCGTACTGAGAATCACACCCTGTACAGGACCGGAAGTCGTGACTACGACCGCGGTTGATTCGGCAACGACGCCAATCGTGACAATATTTATCATCGCAAAAATCGCGATGATAAATGGTCCTCGAAATTGTTCACAATATTCATACTTCATTCTCGTTCTCGAGTCGATCATCGACTTTTGAATTCTGGTCGAGACTTTTCGAACCGTAAACTTCGCAAAGAGAACGTTCTATCTTCGAACGTGATGGACGATTGACCGTAGGTCTGATTCAAAGTAGCTTGAACGACTGCGGTATTTAACGTATGCGAGTGTGACTACGACGAACCAATTGGAAATTCCCGGCATAACGCAATGGTTTTTATCCTCGACGTTTCCTTGTTTTGGAATGCCTTCGTGGAAAAAAACAACATAATCCTCAAAGAAATATGATAACATTTAGTGTTCGCAAGTGTGGAATATATACATAGTAATATTATTATCTTGTTTCTTTTATCTAGCCAAGAGCGACGAGGAGAAGGAATGGTTGAAGAAAGATCGAACGTCATTAACGATGATAAAAGACCTCGCGTTGGTATTAAAATAGAACTTGTGGTACGAAGCGACACAAATTATATTGACACTTTTATTCAATGACTATCCTATATATTTAATACGTATATATTTCCAGTCTATCAACTATGTACGAATATTCTTGTGACATATAAATTCGTCGTTTTTTGTTTTCAATTCTCTCCAATTATTCAAACAATCGTTCATACTAAATAATAATTTTTTTCGTTCGTTTTACCTGAAAAGTATTTTCTATAATAAATCATAACACAATTTGCTAGTACTTTGAACATTTAGTTAAAATGTAGAACAGAAAGAGCAACTTTACGCTCGTGTTCCACCACTTTTTTGGCCGGTTTTACACATCTGTATTAAAAAAAATATAACATATTTTTATACGAAGAAAAAATGAATAAAGCTGTTTTATACATAGGTTTGTAGTTATATTTGAATGACTTTACCGGTTGTCGCATGCCATGGTTTTTCTAAGTACCGGCCGAGTATAGTGCTGCATTTTTTTCATCTCGCTGTCGATCGGTCTCGAAATTATAGAGAGTTCTTTTCCAATATTGATCGCAGCTCCCGAACCCCTCGAGTCCGGCCACTCGACGTTTATATTATCTTGCTTAATCCACTGCGGCGTTGGATTACTGTAGAAAAAAAATAGAAAACAACAAAAAATGTTATTCCACGATGAGAATTTCGATGAATAACCACGGATAAAAAATCGTTTTACCCATATTTCGCGAAATTCGTCCACATTGTGGTATAACGATCGATGGTACGAGCCAGATCGCTGTTCGGATCATTCCCGTAATAAGGGTAATAATACAAGTACATAACATCGTCGGCGTGCGCGGCACCTTTGGATCGGAAAAAAAAACAAAAAATATGTGAAAAATAACCTCGAGTCGAACGAATCGTTGGTTAAACGTCGATCGAGGATAATACTCACCCGTTAGGGTCATGTTGAAGAAAATATTGTGATAAGCAACTTCGTGGGAGTACGAAACGTAATAGTAATAAATTGGCACGGGACTCGTTGCCGCCAGACGGCGTTGGGTCTCATCGATCATAGCGGTATAAATCGAAGCGGACAGTACCTGATTAATCGTCGTACGTTTAGATGTGTAAATTGTTATCGTAAAAATGACACATGTATCGATAAGAGGAGAATTACCTTGACGCCTGCGTCGATTGTAGATCGAGAAAGTTGGTCGATCGTTGTTCCCGATTCGATGCGATGTTTCAATTCTAAAAGAACCGGTGCTACCGGCATACCGATACGATGGGCATAGTCGATGGAATAATTGACCGTTTCCATCAACGTCGTCGGAGCTGAACGATAATTATTCATTGAAAATTAATCAGCTGGAGAAAAATTCGTATTCGAGTTTATTTTCAATAATCGATTGGTCGTATTTACTTTTAAAGAAGAGCAGACCCTCGTCGCGCAAGAATCCAAGCATTTGTGGGACTTGATTGTAATTACCGGTCGCGTATTTGTCCACTGCACACGAGGTCAAATATATGTCCGTGGCGATTAAAGGATTCTCGATCGTCGGTGCGAACGGTGGAATGGCCTTGAAAGAGAGATAAAAAAATTGAATATAAATGGAAATTAATGATCGAAGAGCAGGCGTTTTGAATTAAATAGTTTTGAAAATACATCGGATATTTTATGCGTTGCCATGGCGAGTTCTATGGCCGTAGCGCGATAGAATGTATCGAGCAGAGTTTCTCGATCGTAGGAATCTACTCCCAATAGAACGCCGAGTTTCACAGCTGCGGGGAAAGCCCTTTGGGTCGATTGAAGTGCCCATTCGGAGATCGGCTCCGCGCTCATGGAAATTGCACCGTGGAAGAGACCTGCGTAGTTGCAGGATCGATCAAATTTAAACTTAATCGTCGAATTAAAATCATTCGTTTTTCATGTATTGTGAAAAACAAAAAATCGATAATTCAATTTTCATGCGTAATTAAAGTAAAAAACGTCGATCGATACCCTTAGTAGCATCTGATATCACGTGATAACCGATAGACGCTCCTCCAGAACTGTGGCCAAATATCGTGACGTTATTTGGATCACCGCCGAAATTTTCAATGTTCGCCTGGACCCACTTGAAAGCGAGTACCTGATCCTTGAGACCTTGGTTTCCGGTGGCATTGGGGTGACCAAGATTCAAGTATCCTGATGAAAGTAGAATCGACGATTAAATTGATTATTGAATTATAATCGATAATGATCAACGATCGATCGATTAATGTTTAATTACCTAAAGCTCCGCCGCGAAAATTCATAGAAACGTAGATGACGCCTCTGTCGATCAGGTAATTCGGCTGATAACCCGACGCTGCACCAGTCGAGAATCCACCACCATAAACCCATACCATGACCGCTATCAATTTTTTTGGCTTTGTTTCCAGCTTCGTCTATCGCGAGGATAAGACAGAATATCGAAAAAAATTAATAGACGATCGAATTAATTACGAGGACGTTAATTACTTTTTCGATTTAACGTACAATTGGCGTGAAGATATTGAGAAACAAGCAATCCTCGGAACCTTTAAACTGATGAATGAACAAGTCAAATTGGGCACATTGCGGTGGTTCGACAACGGCCAGTAGAGTTTCGTTTTGTCGTTGGGCGGGTAAAGGTGGCTGTTTATCAAATTTAACAAATTAATACATTAATTGATCGGAATGAAAATTGGATTATTTTAGTTATTCACCTTGAATCTGAGATATCCTATCGGGGCTTGCCCGTATCGTATACCCTTGAAAACTGCGTATTCTTTAGAATTGTGAGTTAGAGCAATTTCACCTCTCACGGGACCGGAAGTCGTTTCCACCACCGCTGTATAATTTGTCGCAGCGACGACATTCGTAAAAGTTTCAAAAATCACTATCACCAAAAAGAAAAGGATCGCTGGCCCTCGCAACCATTCACGCTGATGTTCCTTTACCATCGTTCTCACTTTTTCGACTGGTCCTGGTACTTTCCAAAATTTCAATTATATATACAAAAATGGCGAGACGAGAAATTTTTACAGGACATGCTTTACAAATTTATAGACCTGTAAATATCCGGATGACATTAAAAATGTACGAGTGAATTATCCGAGACGAGCAATATTCATCCCCGTATTTATTGTTCGACAATTTCAACGACTGTCATTAAAGGTGGGTGACGTTAATATGCTTTCGTTCTGCCACATTAGTTTCTTCAAATACGACGAGCAACGCCCACCTTAAAATATTGAAGGAAATATACAGTATTTCCATATTTCGTTGTATGCTCAAGTTTGTTTGCACGGCGTATCTTAAGAAGAAGCGAAATCATCAGGACATAGACATGTGTCGAAAAATTCAGTCAAATAAAACATAGGATTTGTAATGTTTGCATTGGATTATTGCAATTTAAAGCACAAAATTACAGATTCGAATAAATCCTCGACGCTGCCATCTTAACCTGAATCCAGCGTGCCTTATTGTTAGCTGAAATCCGGCTTGGATCGAGGGTTTAACACTATGCCGGATCCGACTCTGGGGATAATTCAAATAAATTGCGAAGATAAATAACTCAAAATCGGGGAAAAAAAATGGAACGGTGCAAGGACATTCTTCAAGAAAGTTATAGGCGTTCCAGTAATAATTCTTTTTTTGGCCAAATATGAAAACAATAATTCTCATATATCCACGTATTAGTCCTCCTGATGACGAAACTTTCCTTAATTATGTCAAAAATTAAAAAATTATTAAAACAAAATTGTTTCTTACTTTTTTCAGCCATTTTGAGATTATCGAAATCGTCAAAATCGTTCGATCGATTTAGGTTCGATCGTAGAGTTTTCAAAACACCGGAAGCAGAGTATTTTGTGAATACCATTATTTTTTTATGGAGTTAAAAATTATAATAACATTTATTTCGTGATATTTGGTTACATGGCGATTTTTATATACGAATTAATAATCTATTCGTTTGATAAAGTAATTAGCTGCACGGTTACTAACGTTAATTACTAACACGATCGCTCGATCGATCGTACAGTTATCACAGTTTTCAATAACAACCGTCAATTATGGAGGCGATTGGTATGAGCGATATTTGCACGAGTTGGGTAAATGAACTAATTGGTCTACAATTATAATACAATTTATTTCGTGATATTTGGTTACATGGCGATTTTTATATACGAATTAATAATCTATTCGTTGGTTAAAGTAATTAGCTGCACGGTTACTAACGTTAATTATTAACACGATCGATCGATCGATCGTACAGTTATCACAGTTTTCAATAACAACCGTCAATTATGGAGGCGATTGGTCTGAGCGATATTTGCACGAGTTGGGTAAACGAGCTGATTGGTCTTGGTACGACCGTAAGTTCCGTGCCAATATCGAGTGCTTTTCCCGTAGTTCCTGTCGGCGGCCAGGTGACATTCAATGGGTACTGGTCGACCCAACTCGGAGTCGGATCGCTGAAATATTTTTTTTTTAAATATCGATAAAATAGCCAGCGATATTTTATCATAGCGATGGATTTTTTACCCATATTTTGCGAAATTCGTCCACATGGTGGAGACTCTGTAGATCGTAAGACCCATGGGACTGTTGATATCCAGATCGTAATTGTTCGCTGGAATGTAAAATATGTAGGCGATGTCGTCGGCGTGTCCAGCACCTTTAAAGAAAAATTAGTTTTTTATATCTCTTTCCATAATTCAATATTGAAATTGAATTGTTTTTTTAACTATTCAATTTCAATATTTTAACGTCATGGCAAACGAAATATGATCGACCCACCGTCGAGGGTAAAATTCGAATCAAGATTGTGACGCGATCGATTCGTGAAGAACGTGATGTCGTAATAGTAAATCGGTTTATTGTCGTTCTCACTCACGATCAATCGTATGGTTTGATCGATCTGAGATTTGAAGAGTACGTCCGTCGTTATCTGAATAAAAATAACGCGGATCATCGAACGACGATCGTTATAAAAAAATAACTATTTCAATATTTTACATATCGTTACGATTATTCAACTTACGTTAACGCCGGACTCGAGAACAGTGTCCTCGATCTGATTAAACCACTTGTCGAACGACTTAAAGACTTCTTCCAGCGCGTGCAAAACCCCGGCCACGGCGTTCTCAATTCTGTCGAGAATACCGGCAGATTCGTCGAGAAGTTCGAAGAACACGTCCAAATCTACGAAAAATCTTTTTTAATAAAATATGACGATTTAATCAAACCATTCGTTCGATTAAATCGATCGATCCATTTAATCCGTACGTACAGCCGAGGAAAGCGATCGTTTCCTGTTCCATAAAACCGATGATTTGCGGCATTTTCGTAAAATTGCCGGCTAGATATTTTTTTATCGCGCATTCGGATAGAAAGATTTCCGTGGCTACGCTCGGGTCCTCCAGCGTCGGTGGGAACGGCGTGGTCTTCATCAAAGTAAGATTTTAATTAAAGTCGATGGCGTATTTATTTTTTGTTTTTCTTTTTTTCTTTTTAAAGGACAATCAGATATCTTACCAGGCTGACTTTAGCCGCGGCGGTAACGAGTTGCTCGGCTGATGCAGCGTAGAAAGTCGAGAGAAGTTTGTTATTGTCCGTGGTAAGCGTTCCTAAAGCTATACCGAGTCTTTGTCCCCGCCATATAGCATCGTCGAGAATCACGTATCCCCAAGGTACCAAAGGTGTTCCACTCATTGATATCGCACCGTGAAAGAGACCTGTGTTATTTTAATCGTCGAAATTACTTTGAGAATTTTTCGAGGATCGTTTTTTGTTTTTTGTTTTTTTTTCGTTCTTTTTTAGGTGGAAAATCTTCTTACCTACCGAAGCGTCGGATATAACGTGTAAACTAGTCGCTACAGCTCCTGCACTTTCTCCAAACAACGTGATATTGTTAGGGTTACCACCGAATTTCTCGATATTCGCCCGAACCCATTTTAGACCCAGGAGCTGATCTTTCAGGCCCTGATTTCCAGTCGCGTTTGGATGATTCAGACTCAAGAAACCTGACGGTCAATTTTCACAACGTTGACTTGATTAATGCTGTAAATACGGGAAAAAATGAGGATTTCGTTGGTAATTACCGAGGGGACCGAGACGATAATTGATGGAGACGAAAACGACGTCTCGCTCGATCAGAAAATCTGGACGTTCGTGTTCCGTCGATGCCGATCCGAAGAGGAACGAACCACCGTAAATCCAAACCATAACGGCTTTCAATTCCGTCGGGGTCGTGGTCAGATTTGTCTACGTCGTGATTAAAATTTTGTGAGATAAATTAATAAAATCTGTTTCTTTTTAGTATCACGATTTAACGATTTTATTGTTTTTATTCACCACAGGAGTGTGGACATTGAGATACAGGCAATCCTCTTCGCCACGATACCTGTTCGTCGTCAGATCAATCTGAGGACAGGCTGGAAGCTCGACCCTCGCGTCCAGAACTTCGGTCCATGGTTTGATGGGAATCGGAGGCTTGTCGTAAAATTGCGTTAGAATATTTTTCAAAAAATCAATCGTGTTCGAATCTGATTAAAGGAATGAAGAGAAAAATGAAGGATTTACTTTGAATCTGAGATAGCCGAGTGGTGGTTGGGCGTATCTGATGCCTTTGAAACTTGCCATCGGGACAGAATGAACGGTGGTTTCTATTACACCCTGCATAGGGCCGATGGTCGTATTGACGATTGCTGTACGTTCATCAGCGATAATCACCACGACTAAGTTCACGAACACAATTTTCGCGAATAAAAACATGACGATCGTTAAATAAAATATCACAGGAAAACGGAGTATAGTTTTTTCGAAGGTTACTTCCACCACCGCAAGCTGAAAGACCACTTTTCCTTTTCCAACGACAACTGCTTTTTATACTTTTCTTATAATTGTTCGTTTTGTCTCAAGTTTTACGTAAGTATCGAAAGGTTTACATTTGCCGATATCTCGGACATACTTTAACGTGAAATTGTAATCCATGGAAAAACATGCACTCCTTTTGGAAGCTTGCTTATCTCTCGCGACAATTTTCCATGAATATTGGAAAAAAAACGTTACTTTTCTTTTATTTATTTTTTATTTTTTTATCTCCTGCGGTAAAAATGAAAATTGCGAGAAATCTGATAATAATGGTCGATAACGAGATTCGTTATTCGGCGTAAATGACACTGACGGAAAATATTTTGTTGAAATTGATAAATACGAGGTGGCAATATTGTTGGACATCGCCATAAAAGTCGATGAGCATGAGAGGCTCGTTTATTTATTTTTATTCATGAAAAAATAAACGTTTCGGACTTAATGGGATTCTGTATGATGAATATACATCTACGTTAGTTTATTCTCTTGTTTCCATTTTATCGCTACGGGACGATGTTGGACTTCTCGTTTTGTTCCTCACGGATTTGTTCGATAAGAGGGCCATCTACGTAGTTAAATTTTTTTAAACATTTTTTTAACATTCGCAATTACCATTAGCGTTACATTTTTATTTTTATTCCTCCATCAAATTTTTATAGCTCGGCGAAAATTTCAGCGAAAAAATTATATTATTAAATTATTTAATAATTTTTGTTCGAGCCTCGTACGTATTTTATCGACAGTTCTTGATTCATCGGTGACAAATTTAGAATTCACCTTGTTTATCGCATCGTGAATTATCGTGCCGGTGAACTTACGTCATGGACGAAAGAAAATCAGCTTTTTTAATTGGTTCGAGGCTGATAAGTGCGAAGATATTCGTATAAGTGACAAATTGCTGCAAATAATATTTCTTTAAAAGCTTGTTGTTTTTTTCAACATGACCCACATGTTCGACACGCGCGCCGAAAATATTTCCCTCATCTTCAATAAATAGCGAGTATCAGGGAGGGGGTTATATGGGCCTTATCATTATTATAATTACAACCAGCGTATCGAGAATGCGAAATAATTAACAATATTTTATTCAGCTCGAATTATGTACATTTATTCTTCGTTACAATTTTTATCGTCGAATCAAATAAAATCAATCTCGCAATGTTCAATGTCACGGGGTCAAGATATTGTTAAATTCGCTGTTATCCTGGCTAACGAGGAGTTCGAGATATCTGTCGCGGGTGTCGACCGGACGTGGACCGACCGAAAGTTCGTCATCGATTTTCAGATGAAGACCGGCCGAACCGGAAGGTGGCCAATTGATTCGGAGAATTGGGTCGAGCTCACCGTCCGGTGTTGGATTTCTGCAGACGAGTAAGATTCTAATTATCAATTAATTATTTTAATTATCAATCAATTATTTTAATTATCAATTAATTATTTTAATTATCAATTAATTAATTAACCCAAATTATGACAATTGACTCGCCCATATTTCGCAAAATTTGTCCACATCCGGACAACTCTTCGTCGCGTCACAGACACGGGATGTGATTCATCGATCGGCAGATCAACGACCGGTACGTAAAACATGTAAGCGAGGTCGTCCGAGTGAGCCGCGCCTGAATAAACAATTAAGAATAAAAACAAAAATTCATTCTGTCGCTACAAAAGAAAATTCCTCGAGCCATTGAGAACTTGCCATCCGCTTTAATGTGATAGAGCAATTCGTGCAACGATTCCGCCGGATTGAACGAGACTTGGTAGTAATAAACAGGCTCGGGACTTTGTTCGTTCAAAAATTGTTGCTTCAAGTCGACCCCAGCTTTGAAATATTCGAAGCTCGTTTTCTCGATGTATTCGTCCAGCGTAGCCTTAGGTACCAGCTCGAGAGCGTTTCTCGCGACCTCCAGAAGATTCATTAACGTCGAACCGTTGACCTGTAGCTTCGAACGAATTTCGTCGATAGTTTCTATCGCCGATTCGACCAGTTTTATTATAGGCTCGATCGTTTCGTCTGAAAATACCAAGAAAAAAAACCATTTTTTAGCGCAAAAATATCAGAAACTCCTAATTCAAGGAATCGATCGATATTTAGTTCACTCACTATTAATCAGGTACGCAGTTTCATTCGCTGTGTAGCCAGTAATGTAAGGTAATTTGAGGAAATTTCCATTTCTGTATTTGTCGATCGGATGTTCGGTAAGAAACGCGTTATTTCCAGCCACTGCTGGATCCTCGATCGTCGGCTTGAACGGCGGGTTTATCTATACGACCCAACGAGAACCCAGTGATCTATTGATTTATTTATCATAAATTATTCAACGATTTTTTATTTCTTGAGAAAAAATATATTTTTAACGATTAGAACATTGTTTATACCTGGCCCATTTTCGCCGTCGCGATCGCAACTTCGTAAGGCGTCGCCTCGCAAAGTCTTCGCAACAAAATTTCCTCGTTCGTCGTAGACGCACCGAGCAAAGCTCCGAGCTGGAAGCTTCGATAGATCGCTTCCTCGGCCGTTTGAATCGACCACGAGCTGAACAACGAGCCACTTATCGAAATAACACGATGGAAAAGTCCTTTGCACGCGGCGTTTGTGAAACAAAGAAAGATTTTTCCGGCTAAGTTATCGACTCGATTGGATTTTATGATTATTGCTCGTTCGTTTGTGTTCGATTTTATAGCACACCTTTCGAAGGAATCGACATTGTCTGAAGATCCACCGAAGCCGCTCCGGCGCTGTTACCAAAAATCGTGATTTTCTCATCATCGCCACCGAATTTCGCGATATTTTCTTTAATCCAACGCAGTGCCAACGCCTGATCCTTTATTCCAGCATTTCCGGTAGCATTCGGATGATAAAGATTCAAAAATCCTGGAAATATGAATTTTACAATCGTCACGATCTTTCGTCGATTTCTTTAATTTTAATTATTTAATTATATCCTCCGTCGACTAATTAACGCTTACCAAAAGCACCGACGCGATAATTCAAAGTTACGAGTATCACGTCGTCCTCTATAAGAAAGTCTGGCCCGAAGAGACTCGTGTTCGCGTTTCCGGAAATGAACGAGCCTCCGTAGATCCAGACCATAACGGCCTTGCCGCTTTCCTTCGAATCGTTGAACTCGATCTAGCAAGAAAAATCGGTTATTTTTCCAAGCGACGCGCGTGAACTAAATATCGAAGATTCTTCATTTTTGTTCGATTTACCAGTGGCGTGAATACGTTGATGAACAAACAATCCTCGGTGCCCGTATAATTATTCATTATCAAATTGACTTGAGGACACGCACTCGCCTCGATCGTCGCATTTACAATCTCGATCCACGGTTTCACGGGAATCGGTGGCTAATATTTCGTGATAAATCCTATTGGTTACTTCGTAGTGACATCAAGAGTCAGTGATACAAGCGACGCGCACTTCGCAAATTTGATCAGCGATCATACGAGCATTAAACAAACGATCGGGTTAAAAATTGGAAGATACACAGAGAACGATGGCAAAAAGTGGCTCTTGGTATTTTTTTTCCAAAATTTTGAAAATAGTGTTGAAAACGACGAGTTATTCGAAAACCCCATCCGTACTTTCTCCGGCACTGAGAGTTAAAGTTTTGAGGGTATCTAGAGAATATTATGGCAACAATTTTTGAAAAACAATACCAAGAGTCACTTTTTGCCATAATTCTCTGTGTTTAGCGCCAATTTTTAATCTGATCGGTCGCTTAATGCTCGTATAATCGCTGATCAAATTTTCGAAGTGCGCGTCGCCTTTATCACTATCTCTTAATCTTGATTTTAGTTCTTCTTCCGTTTACCTTGAATCTATTATAACCATACGGTGGTTCGGCATATCGAATGCTTCTAAAAGACGAATATTTCACGGATTTGACAATAGTGGTTAACACTTCGCCCCGCACAGGTCCCGTGCTCGTATAAATCACCGGTGTCGATTCAGCTGTCTCGAGATTCGGATGGACGAATAAATCGAGACAGCAAAGAACAAAAACGAGAAAAACGTGAAAATTTCTCATTTCGATATTGAAAAATATTGGACGATTGTTTTGTTTGCTTTGCGGTTTTCACTAAATTGTCGGCATAAATAAGGTACGTTCAATTTTTCAAGGTCATGAAACTAAGATAAAGTCACTTTACGGATGAGTCTAAATTTTACCGCGAAAACTCCGCTTCGCTAATTTTTAATAAACAATAATAATAATAATAATCGTTATTATCGACGAACGACTGTCGCGTTCAACTCGAAATCGCAGACTGAAAAGGAATCAGCGATGATTCAAAGCTTGACCGAGCGGTTTATTTAAATCACTTGCCTTGGCCGTCTGGCCAAGCAAGTTTGATATCGACTCAAGCATATTGCGTATACGTTTATTCGAAATAACTGTATCGCGAATAGATAAGTTATCGTTAGTTCTTCCTCGTTTTTCGCTTTTCTGATTACGTTAGAACGCTGTCTCGTCGTAACCTGCCCGTTGACTTTGGCCCGTGACAAATTCTGCAATTGACGAGAAGTCCAAAGTATATTGTTATAATTTCGATAAGATTCTGACCCTTTTTCCCCTCCCACTTTCACGATTTTTTACATCCTGAGTAAAATGGAAAAGTAAAAAAAAATTGTTTCTTTAATTTGACCTCTTATGAATTTCAAGGTTATCCACCCTTGAAAGAGAACAGATATGTCATTGGAAAAAATAGACAGGGGCTCGTTTCGTCGTTCGTTGAGGTGAAGTTAGCGAGTACGAAGCGAAAAACAGAAACTGATAGAAATACAAATTTAAATAACCGCGACGGCTTATAGCGTCGGAAAGAGGGGGGAGCTTTTCTCCGCCGGCAATTAAGGGCTCGCATCTACCTTCGGAGAGAAGTAGTCACGAGCATTCGCTTGCCGATACACACTAATGCGTCCCTGTCGGTATCTCCACAGGGTACAACAGCGCCACTATAGGCTAGCGGCAATAACGAGAAATATTTTTGAAAGTTTAATCGAGACGAATAGTAATTGTGCACGCTCTTGATAAAATGGACTTATAAACGTGGCTTTAAATCAAAGGCTTCTATTTTTAAATAGACGGAGAAATTAACAGACGATCAATTTTCACTCGTTGATAGACGCGACTACTTTCTTTCCTTCTTTCCTTGCCTTCTCATAAAAAAAACGTTTTTCTATTGTGTCTTTTTTTCAACTTTTTCGTACGAAGATATTTATCGCGTAACAACGGTACAAGTAATTTTCGTAAATTGCGCGACACACAGAAACAACAGAAATAGAAAACTATTTTTATTCACACCGCGACAATTATCGTTCGTTCTGTTCGCGAATGAGTACCGCGATAAGACACGAGATAGGACGTGGAATCGGGCACGGTGACATTTTTTTTACGCATTGATTGGCTCGACGTTTCGCGTTCGGTCGTCGCGTGTCGTTAAAGGTGGTGGCGTTTGTAAAGGAGCAAAAAAAAGGAAGAAAAATAAAATAAACGAGAAGAAAAGAAAAATAGAGACTTGTAACAATAACTGGAGAACACGTCGAGCCGGGACGAACGACTGACCCTAATTACCTTCGCGGAAAATCGATTTCGCGCAGTTCCACAGTTTTTGCGTCTAACGAGAGCCACGAGGATTTCACGTTCGTACGATCGTGGCGAGGATTGAAGACGAGGTGGGAGTTGTCGATGCGTGAAATAAAAATTGTACGCCAATGTGGTTAATACGTGGTTTTTTTTTCTTTTTTTTTCTACGTTTCTATTTATTATGAAAATATAATACAAAACATCCTATGTCGTATTACATAGATAACAATGCTCAATTAACGTTTTTTTTTCATCTTCTTCTTTCCTTTCGTCGTAACGCTTTCACCGTCCAACACTATGAGAAGCATGTCGGTAATTTTCATTTCTTCTTTTCCGCTTTTTCATTTTCTTTTTTTCTTTTTGTATCTCCGGTCAAGTTGTGTGTTTGTCGTTTTTTTTTTCATTTTGTTTTCTCTATCTTTTTGTTTTTTTGTGTTTTCTTTTTTTTGTTATTCTTTCTTTCATTCTTTTGGAGGTAATTACTATACAGGACAGACTGAGAAAGATAGAGACGGAGCAGGAACTGGACAGGATTTTATTACACATGCAGATTTGACAAATCAAACGTTTGTTAAATACATGACCGTTTGTATGTTCGCGCGTGTGCCTGTGTGTCAGCGTTTTAATGTACGTTCCGTGTGAAATAATGTTACGATTTTCATTTTCTTCGTTTCGTTCGTGATAAACAAAAAAATAAATAAAAACAATCGAGTAAAAATGTGAAAATATTCTTGAAAACGGGATACACAGGGGACAATAAACAAAAATAGAACGTATGTGTGTGTGTGTGTTTCGTCGGCGGAAAGAGGATTTTTGTTTCGTTTTTCTTTTTCATTTTCGGTTTCTTTTTTGTTTGTTTGTTTGTTTGTTTGTTTGTTGCTTATCTCGGTTCGATATCGTCGATGCAATGGAGTTTTGTATTAGCGCTAGTTTATAAATAATACAAACGTATGTAAATATTTCATTATTACAATAATAATTCTTTTTCTCTCTGTTAGCGGAGAAAGAGAAGCTTAAAGTTTAATCGTCTAGCGGTCTCTATCGGTTTTTATTTAAATATTTTTTTTTTCCTTTTTTTTTATTCTTCACACAATGCTAATTACCGAGTTAGTGTCTTTCACCGCGACTAATCTCGCCTAGTTTTCGTCGTTTTTGGTTTTCTCGTTCTCAAATATATCGTGCCACGTACGCCGGGTGAAAAACACTTTCGGTGTTCTACAGTAACGTTTGTTTTTTTTTCCTTTTTTTTCTTTTTTCTTTTAATATCATTTACCTTAGAGGCGGGCTTCGTTCGATTGAATGTTTCGTATTATATGAGTAGGCTACACTCGTTGGCAAATATACGTTATTAGACTCTTTGAGAGAATCGATGGGGAAATTGGGTGAGAGCTCGATGGAATAAGGAGATTTACGGAATTACTCGAGGATGCTATGTTTTTTTTTAGGTTTTTTTTTCTTTTTTTTTTTTTGTTAACTTTTTCTCGTCGCTCGTTCGTTTAATCAGACACGATATAGCGATCGGATCGAGCTTTTTTTTCGTCTTCTTCTTTCGTTTCTTTTTCTCTTTCTCTGTTGCGATAAAAGATCCAATCGAATGCGTCTACCTATAGGCGTTTCTCGTTTTTTCCTTTTTTTAGTTTTCTTTTTTCTCCTTTAGTTTCATCTACGTAAATGCTAAGTACAGTTAGCACTACGATTAGAATAAGTTAATGATCATACATTGTGTCTGTGGTAGTGTCGTGTATATGTTTAACTGTGTTGTGTATATACGTGTTTGAATATGTGTGTCTGTGTGTGTTTTTATAGCTAGAGCTTTTCTTCATTCAGAAATATATATATATATATATATATGTATATATATATATACATATATATTTGTTTTTTTGTTTCATTACCTTTTAGTATCTTTAATCCGTTATTTACGCGTTTATTTTATTTCATTTACTTGCTTTTTTCGGCTTTTATTTTTATTTATTTTATTTATTTCTTGTTAACCACTATATTGCTCTTTGTATTGCTTCGGTGGCAGTATAGCCCTACGTAATCATGCAATGTATATGTTCTGTTTCGTTGGGATGTTACTCTTTCGCTCTCCTCGTCTAAATCGTACCGTTGTCTCATTTACGTTCTTATCTCTTATTTTTTTTTTTTTTTCGAATAGCTTGCCATTCCTCGCTGCTATAAGAGCTAAAGTTTATTTTATGTATATATATATATACATATGTATATATATATTGTTTGTTTTTTATCGTCGTCGATGCATCTGGGGCTTCTCATTTTAAAATGTACGTTTATGGATTTTCATTTTAATGCATTATTCTTCTTTTTTAATACGTTATGCATCTTACGCGCGGTGATTAATATTGCTTTCTACTCGATTAAGATTATAACTAATCAAATGGTTTTTTGCTTTTTTTTTAATCACTTAATCTCGTTTATTTTATTTTATTATTATTTTTTTTTTTTCATTTAGATCTCTTAATCCTCACTTGTTACGTTATAATTCCCACCCTCACCGTCGTCGTACGATCGTTAATAATAGTTGTCAACATATCTCTATAAATATAGTTAACTTCACGAAATTCTGGGCGCTTCATTTTTCGTTTATTATTATTATTATTATTATTTTTGCTGCACTCTCGTTAAGTAAAAGCTAGAAAATATTGGTTACATTTTACTTGAAATCTACTCGACGAAACGCGCTTATTACGTACGTTGTGTATATCGCTCCTCCTAAATTCGAAGAGGGATATACGTTATTTATGCACGTATACGTATATTTATTTACTTTTAAATAAATATACGTATACGCATTTCGATGTAACACTACGTGCTGTTTTTTTTTTCTTCTTTTTTCTCGCATTCTTACATAATACCCGTTACATCGTTTACAAAAGCCCCGCTAATCGTGTCGTGTTTTTTATTTTCATGGTTTTCCTTATCTTCGTTCTTTTTCTTCCCTTCGTCTTCATCACTCATTAATTCTCAGTTAATGAACGTAAATTTTCGGTTCTACGACCATAGGCATTTATTCTCTATCATTTATATAATGATCTCAATCGTTAATTGTAAATTGTGTTTAATTATTTCATCGTTCGTCCCATTAATGACTATTTAATTAATTAATTAACTATAATTATCGTAGATAACTAAATTTTTTTGTCGGGTCAGGGTCCTTCGCAGGACCGCTTGCTCCCCTCCCTACGTCTTTATTGCTTTTGAATACCCCGGCTTCCTTGGGACATCCAAACGGAACAATATCCTGTAAATATCAGTCGATGGGGTATCACAATGCGTTTTCTTTTTTATTTTTATTTCATTTTTGTTTCTCGTCTTCCACGTCACTTCGTCGTCGTTTTAATATCAATAATATCTCTATGCAATATTAGGTTTCTCTTTTTTTGTTTTCTCTTCTCTTCTTTAGGTTTATTTTTATATCACATCCGTCTAAACTCTCACTGCGCGCGCGCATCGATAAGGTTTTTTTTTGCTCGTTTGTTGTTTCTTGCTTTTTTAGTTGGCTCGTCGACCTCGGTTCGCAATCAATAATAATCATCGTAATCACAATTAGGAATCATAATCGGTAATATTATTTGTTTTTCCTTCTTTTTGTCATCGTTCTCAATTATATCAGCCTCAAAATCGTTGTATCTCAGCCAAAGTCGTTTTTGGCCCTTCGTTTCGTTTTTCATTCTCTCTTTTGTCGCACTTTGTGTGTTTACTTTTTTTCTTTTTAATTATTTTACTTTTTAAAATAAATATTTCAAATCAATTATTCTCGACGATATTTTGTTTCTCTCAATTGGTTCTCTCTATAGCTCTTCGTCGTATTTACTATTCTTTTTTTTGTTTTTTGTTTTCCTTTTCAATCATTCCGTACGTTCCTTCATCACTCTCTCGCTATTCTCAAACGGTAATTGACACTGCTCTCGTTATACTTCATTCAATTTATTTCGTAACCTTTTGCTTTCTTTCCTTCGTTTTGTTTGTCTTCTTTATACGCTATTAGAGAATAATTTAATTGGAATATAGGCACTTTTTGCACATATCATGCTCTCCGTCTCTCACTCAGGATCTTTGAATAATTTTAAGATTCTTTTTTTCTTTCTTTCTGTGTTTTTTTTCTTCGTAAATCTTGAACGATCTTGATAAATCCATCGGGATTAACTCGGAGCATCAATATGTTATTAAATAATGAAGGAAGAGAACTGGAATCGGCGAGAAAGACTCTCGCTCGATTCCAGAACTCGAGACCTTCGACATTGACCAGAGGAAACACAGATCACACTCGTAAAGATCGAGCTCAAGCAGCCAAGAGAGGACACACACGAAATATCGAGGACAAAGAGAAGTTATCGAGAGAACATTTTCTGTACAGGACAAAAGTTTGAACAGAGAAGCGATAGTTTTGTTCGTTTATCGTTTTGTTATCTTTGTTTTGGTTTTTGTTTTCGTTACAAAGATATATCTATGTACAACGATTGAAACGGAAAATTCGATCGAAAGAACAGATATATATATATATATATATATATGTATATATATAGATAAACATAGACAGTTAATTGCTTCCACGTACATTACATTCGTTATTAATAATTGCGAACGTCTTTCTTGTGTGTGTGTATATGTTTTTTTTTCTTCAATTTTTTTTTCTATCATGGTTATAAAGAAGTCGAGAGTTTTTTGTTTCTTTTATGTCATACGCACGTGCATAGATAGTTGTTCGATAGGTCGCGTGAATTGGCCGAATTGGCGAATGACCGAGATTGTTTGTTTCAGTTTTTATTTGGTGAAAGAAAAGTGGAAGAAACGTATGATGGTCACTCCCGTCGCGTTCGTCAAAATTATTTTTCGTACGCTCGCGCGAGAGTTTCCGTTTTTTTTTTGTTATTCTCATTCGAGTTATTAGCTTCGCTTTAGAATTTTGTTTTCACTGCAGCGAAATATTGACTAACGGAGATATTGACTATAAATTTTGTCGTTGCCACGTTTTTTTTTCTTCTTCTTTTTTTCGTTTAACAATCGAGGATCGACGCCGTCGATTTTATTTTTCTTTACCTCGTTCGATGCAGCCACGCGTGTTCTTTGTGTTTTTGTTTTTCGGTTTCTCGAGGGAAACGGGAAGAAGTAGAAAAAGTATCGCACGGATCAGACAACGATGCTCGATGATCTTTCGAGTTTCACGTTTTACGTAACGTTCCAACCGTCGGATCGTGGTTTTCCCTTATCTTTTCGTTGTTTCATCCGTCGCGTTTTTGTCTCTGTATTTCTTTTTTGTTTTTGTTATGTCATGCCACAAGTATAGTCAGTAAAACATCGAAACAACAATTAAATTGGACAGACAGTTACAGTGAACAGCGGTATAGACAGTTATTTTTCTCAACCTGATCCGGTTTTTCATTTTTATGATACAACAAAGAGGCGCCTACACATTGTCCGATCAGGCATAAAACGTCACATCCAGATTATACGATTAAGACGAAAAAACAAAACAAAAAAACAAAAAAAAAAACAAAGAGGAAAGGAAAAAGAAATAATCATACACGTGACATCGAGATGTTCGCACGTACATGCACATATCAAATATACACACGTATATACGAACGAAAACAGAAAAACGCGTATAGTTTTCGTTTTCCTTTCTTTTCAGTTTTTGTTTTGTTTTTTTTTTGTTTTTTTTTCGTTCTTCATGTGTATGTGTGTGTAAATTTTTGTTTTTTACTGTTTTCTTTCATTTGAACACATAAAACGATAATTAGTCACACCGATATTTATTGAATATTGGCCCACTGGGGACCCAGCTCTCGCCAGTATTAATATACTATAAGTATCGTTAATTATAACATAAAACTTATACGTTACTTTGCTCATATTCTCTTCATTTTTTTTCCTTTTATATATTATACCATTTTTCCCCTCGTTAATTTTCTATACTTTTAATCGTTCGCATGCTCGCGCTCCTCGTCTTAATTATGCACTCTATGTGTCGTTAGTAACTGTATGTTCACTTACGTTACGCTTTTTTTTCTTCCTATATTCATTCTGTTAATACTCGTGTATCTTTTTTTTCTTTATTTATTTACAACACGACTCGTTAAGAAAAAGAACAAAAATGTTGCTCATCTAGGTTAAATAATGCTGTGATTAATTCACCGAATGAACAAGATAGAAATGCGATACGACACGTTAGTTTTTATACATTTTGTATTTCCGAAAGTAGAGAGAGAGAGAGAGAGAGAGAGAGAGATAGATAGATCGAGGAAAGAAAGAATGTCTCAATTGTGTCAGTGTCCTTGTGTACGTGTGTGTGAGTGAGAGTGTGCAAGCGACATATATTACACACTAAAGCTCGCAGGGATATTGCCGGCGTTAAGCTAAATTAATTTATCAATTACGCTTTTCTTTTTTTTTATTATCGCTCCCTCCAAGTTGCGTTAACGAAGCCGCCTCAATTCTGCATTTAATCAGCCTATCTTTAACGTTTTCATCGCGTTTTATTTAACCCTCTCTAGCCACCTCCGCTACAAAAAAAAAAACCCCCTTCGTCGCAATTTATTCGTCGATGATAATCGTCGCAACGCTCGAACGAACGAGCCAGCCAGGCTGACGATTGATCAAAGCCGGAACGATATTAAATCACACTCCGCTCGCTTCGTTGTCGTGTCGTTTTCGTTGTCGGCAAAATAGTTAGAGAGAGGGGTGAGAGAGAGAGAGAGAGAGAGAGAGGGAGAGTGAGGAATAGAGAGATAGCGATAAACTGCACGTTCGTGACTCGTTCACATTTGGACGGTCTTGCACTTGCTGTGTGTGTAATTTTTGTTGTTTTTTTTTTTTTTACTTTTTCGTTCGTTCCTTTTTTTGCTTCTTCACACATAAGCTTGTCGCAATCTCTGTATTTACGTACATATGCTCGAATAATATACGGACAAAGTTCGAGCCGGTGAGAGCTTGAAATATCTTTCGGTAAGAAGAATACAGGAACTCGACGACGAGCATGCGGTAGATATGCATATCTGTACATACATGTAAATATATATATATATATATATATATATTTATGTATACATGTATATATAGATATATATCGATGGGAGTGTTCACTTGTTAGCTGCAGAGCTTGCGAAAAGGAGTTTATATTACGTTGCTGCATATCACTCAGCCTTTTGCTTGTACTACTTCATATATATATATATTCAGATATATATGTGTATGTATGGATGTGCACAAACATGTATATATGTATGTACGTACGCTCTTTGTCCCTGGACAATTCACTTCCGTCATTGCCACACAGTGACGCAAAGTACTTGAACAAGTGCAAGTCTGACCAAAATTCACTCGTACTACTGGCCTCTATGTTTTTTTTCTTCCCCTTCTCTCTACAATCCCCCCTGATTCATTCAATCGCGAATACTTCAAGGCCCCGTTGTATATTTTACTTCGTCTTGGAATCCGAGAATTTATACTTAATGCTAAAGCTAATAATACATGAACACATTATTCTCTAAGTGTTTCTTTGTATTCAGTTTTCTTTCGTTTTTTTTTCATTTTTTTTCATTTTTTTTTCTCTAACTTTGCGTAGGTAGGCTCGTTCAAAGCGCAATTTTATGAATATTAAAAATCAACGCCGATGGATACTACGTAAGCTTATTTCACGTTTTTGTATAGACTGGTCGATCGCGAAAATAAAATTATTCTTTTATCAATTGTCGGAGTTTTTTTGTTTTTTTGTTTTGTTTTTTGGTCGTCGTCACTAAAATGCGCACTGAGAGCGGGCTGACCGCTAGCGCTCTCCTTATCTATTCGTTCGTTTCTTTTTTCGTCTCCTTTATTTTCTTTAACTTTTCAATATTTTGTAAAAACGAAAAATTGTCTGTTCCCTCGGTGAGCAGCATCAGTCTGATGATTATTCGTTGAATTCTTTTTCTTTAGTTTCGTTTTATAATTTATCAAGGTTTTTTCATTGTTTTTCCTGGATGGGACGGTACGAGTTGTGTCGATCCGAGAGAGCGGAAAGAATATTGTTTTTCATTTGTTTTTTAGTTCTCGATACAGATGGAACAGTCGTAGCGGAGGGTTCAAGGGCGTGCATGATCGAGGCGCGACACCTTGAGCGGAAATATAAAGCGAGGGAGTCAACGGAGAAAAATTCGATGGATTATCGATCGATCTTTTCGAGTTCGATTAATTTTTCTCCTTTTGTATTATTTCTAAGAAAAAGCACGATCGTATATTTAGCAGTGCTCAGCGTTCGAAAGAAAGAAACGGTAGGAAAGAAAAGTTGAATGCACTCAGCAGGTGTCATTCCAGCAACAGGCAGACGAGTCGCGGACTCGATGGAAATACTTAGCGGGTTTCTAAGGTCCGTCAGGCACGGATTATCCACGAAAGGTTGCATTTAGAGGCGTAGTACATGCCTCGAGTGTGTTAGCACGACGCAAAGGGTGGTAAGATTTTTCTTTCCTTCTTTTTTTTCATGTTTTTTCCTTAGACAGAGAGTGAGAGAGATCATTCGCTCCATCCACGACTCATTTATTTCCTCGTCGTTATATCATCCGAATTATTCGAGTACGTAATCGACAACTGGCCCATTATCCCCATAATAATTACACTCGATCGTGTATTTATCATCATATTTATATCATAAATAATTAGAATATCGATTAATATGCAAAGCGAATGATCGAAGCAAGCACCGAGAAGCGAAACAGGGAAATTCATCAATCGGATGAGTGAGAGAAGGAGAGAGAGAGAGAGAAAGAGATACAGGGGAGATACAGAGAGAAATTTGATTATCGCGAGTGACAAGGGTAGTGCGAAGTGGAAGCTTAATTATTTACGTTCTTCTCCATTTCGTTTATTTTCTCGTTCTTTTTTTTCTTCTTTTTTTTTTTAAATCTTTCGTTACCACGATCCATCACGTACGCACGATATATCATTTTTTATCAGACTATCGTCGTAGTATCTTCTGCTTTTTCTCGTCGTTCGAATAAATAAACTACCCCCTAAACACCCCGTATATCAATAAATATACCGCCAAATTCTCCTCTTTTTTTCTCTTTTTTTTACGCTGTTCATCTATATGATTTTGTTTTCGTTTGTACACACTTCTTTGAGCACCTCTAGTAACACTGAATTCATGATAACAGGGGACTTGAGCTTGAACTTGCGCGGTTCCTTTTCTTGTTTTTTATCTTTTTTTTTCCTCTATTTATATATAATTTTTTGTTCTCCCCCGCTATATTTTATTTTATTGTAATTTATCGTTTCCCATCGTTCGCGACTAGTCTACGAGGGTTTCGTTGACAGGGATATGCTCTTATCAGTTTTATGATTCCTGTTATCCTTCCCGCGACGTTAACTAAACTATACGATAAAACGATTCATCTTCGACAGGGTAGGCGTCTACGATGGGGATAAAAAAAGAAAGCATCCTTCTTCTTTATTTCTTATTTTTTCTTTTTTTTCTTTTTGGTCTCCTGCTAAACGAGCTTGTATAATTATGTTTATTTCAAAACAATCGGTATTCTCTTTCGTATCGTTGTATCGTGTCGTTGTATCAGCACAATAAATCAATAAAAATCATGTAAAAATCACAATCGAGAAATATAATCGAAACTAAATAAATTACAACTTAAAAAAAAACGAAAAAAAAGCTTTTCATTTACTAATTGCGTACTTTTTGTCACGATTAAAATCGATCGATTACAAATAAAAATTGGACTAGCGACGACAATAAATAAATCACGTCAACAAATGACAAATCAATCACGTAATCACAATAATAATAATAATAATAATGATAATAGTAATAATAATTATTATTATAAATATACTTAAAACTAATGACAAAACAAAGAGTGAAAAAATCGTGTGAGCGTCCTATCGATAAATAATACAATAAATACGTTCTAAATCGTCTTTCATCGAAAGATCTAATAATGGCATCGTTTGCTTTTGTCTGTGATCGACGCGAATCTCTTAATTCAACGCGAGTATTGCTTAAATCGTATTGCTCTATTAAAAAGTCGATGTTTGTTTTTTTTGTCTTTTTTTTTTTGTCTTTTCCTCGTTGAATGTCACGCTCCACGAGCGTGCCCGATTTCGCCTACTTACAATGTACATGCGATGGAGATTATTTGTCGTTAATATGTATGTTATAAAAGATTTTCCATTTTATTTTCCCTCTTCGTGTTTTTGTTTTTTTTTTTCTTGTAGCGTCTCAGTTACGAGTATTTTTTTTGCCTCGGTGTCGAGGGAGCGTCGAAGCTTTTTAGCGCGCAATTTTGTGTGTGTTTGTGTGTGTGTGTGGTTTTTTCATCGTTATTACAACGTCGTCCGAGAGCCTTATAACACGGCGCGTCGTACGACTAGCACGAGCAAACGTAAATTAAAAACTACACGTCGTCGAAAAAACAAAATTCTTCTCATCGCTAAATACCTCGTTTAATTTATCACTCTAGTTTTATTCTACCTCTATAGACGCGCCGCGAGGTCTCGGTGAACTCGTCGTTATCACGACTACAGCCACGAGTAGCCGTACATATATATTTATCTATGTATATGTATACGGCTACTGTTTTGTTTTTACGAAGCATGAATAATAATTAGGGTTTTATCGGGATTTTCGATGTTTGCCACTATGCTGCTTGTTTTTTATCTTCCTTGTGTTTCATCTTTTCTTCTCTTTTTTCTTCTTCTCTCTTTCAGTTAAATATAGAATTCGTTGTTTCGAAACATTGCTTTGACCTTACACGGTTTATCCTCGCTTACTTTTGCGGATTTTTAATGTTTTTATTTATTTTCTTTTTACTTCCTTTCTCTATAAAAGTATGTGTATAACAAGACATATATGCGGACGATTGCGCGATCGAGGAACTTTGATCCTTTGTTTATTCTTCTTCTCTTATGAATTATTGGTGTTATTTGTTTTTTTTTCAAGAAAAAATATTTTTTTTTAAATACCCTCTCTTCGTATCATCCCCTCGAGATAAGAACGAACGAAAAACATTATCGAGGCGAACTTCTCGTCTCAATTTAATTGAATTGGCAATAATTTCCTTACGATTTATTGGTGTTCCATCAAGATCTTCGCTTTTCACCCCCTCACTCCCTAACCCTATCATTTTTCTTTCTCCGATCAACGAACGTTGAAAATTAAATATATCGTCGTTTGCAGAAAAAAAAACAAGAAAAAAAACAAAAAAAAGTTCCGCGATCTCGCAACCTCCCTGCATATTTATGTATATATATATATATACATATAGTTATATGTATAATATTCCCTTATACAGCCCCTAGTGCTCGAAATTTGATCTACGCGGTTTCCTCGATGCGTATCCGCGTCTCGTTTTTCTCTCGCTCCTTCGCCATCATCCCCCCGCCACCCTAACCACTCTCCTAGTCTACCCTAACACCCTCTCCCTCTCGCGCATCTCGTTCGTTCCGCAAACAACAGTTTGAATATTCCAACGTCGCGTTATATTTCGTATATGGGCCACGGTAAATGGCCGTACACGAGGGCTGGTACGTGAGCGTCGGGCGTTTGTACAGCGGTCGCATAAAGCGCGCGTTAACGCCGTGCCGTAATGCTACGAAATAGTAACACGGGTTTTGATGTGCGGTTTCAGGCAGACGGTACGCATCGATGCGCGTTTATATATATATATATATATATATATATATATATATATATATATATATATATATATATATATATATATATATATATATATATATACACGTAGATGTAAAATTCGTAAGGGCGCAAGTTCGAATTTAGCGAGCGACGAAACGACGCTAAGCACGCCCTTACGACCGCCGGGGTTCGGAGTAGAGGGGGTGGGGGGCGTATATAGGGTATAAACTGACGAGCATATACGGTACAATGGAACGATTGCCCATAGGTGGCTGCGAAGCCCCGTTATGCCGTCGCATTAACGCCCGTTCCGAGACAACGCGTTTAGCCGTTTAACGCGCGTGATACGCACGATCGTCGGGGCTTACGCGGCCCGTTTTCCTCGTTGTTTAGGTCACTACGAGAGCGTAGAGAATCGAGATCGTACCAATTTGCGGATATTTTTGATATTTTACCACCTCGTTGTTTTTCGGTGAAAAAAAAAAAACAAAAAAATAGAACGCGGATAATGCGATCGAGAGGGCGAGAGAGAGAGGGCGGAAGAGAATGAGAGTGAGTGAGAGAGGGTAGGAGGGTGATTCGATGAGAGCCACCCTCGTTACACATTCGTGCTCTCGTTACGTTGAATTTTCAGGCCCTCGTTGTCATCTACCCTACCGCAATATGTATTATGTATATATATATATATATTTATGTTATAATTAATTAATTTTTGTTAATTAATTAATGCGCGTTATCATCGTCATCGTCGTCGTTGTCGAGCTTTTTGTGTCCGAGTGTGTATGTCTGTGTATGTGTGTGTATATATTTTTGCTCGTGGCTTCGTATATATATATATATATGGGTGTGTGTGTGTGTGTGTGTATTCGTGTGTTCAGATCGCGGGCGTCATGTCGTGTCGTCAACGCGCAAAATTTTGCATGCCTCGTGACTAGAAAAACCCACCCCCTTCCCTTCGTTTTTTTCCTCTAGCGTATATAGTAATAATATACTATAATTTTTGTTTGGTTTTTTGTTTTTTGTCTTGTTTTGTTATGTATATATATATATATGTTATTTATATATATATATATATATTACTCGCGTGTATATTATATATATAATATGTATATTAGGTATACAATCGACTAGAGTGACTAGACTGCAGTGTGTGGACGTCACTGTGTTCGTCATTTTCATTTTTTTTTCTTCTTATTCTCTGCTTCGTTAATTTCATTTCCAACTTTCTATCATCATCGACATCATCATCATTATCATCATCATCGTCGTTTTTTTTAACCGCTTTACTAAACTCCCATTCTTTTTGCGACTCTTCGTTCAATCTTTCATTCTTCCCTTTCGTTTCCCCCTTACTTAACTCTTCGTTACTTAATAATTACTGGACGTTTCTTATTCATGTTTAGATTTCAATTAATCCTCAATCTACTGGCACTTTTCTACTTAATATCTACTTGCAAACCTTACACATCGCGCTATCCTTCTTACGACGAAACCTCCCACGCGATGGCGATTTCTACGTGTGTTGTATTTATCTTTTTCTTCGTCCCTCGCTTTTGTTCTGTTTTTTTGTTTCTATGTTTGTTATTTCTCGCCTGTTTTTTCGCCCTACTCGGGGGGATCCCTGTCACGAGGGACTCTCTACCGTATTGCTCGCTCGGTTGAAAATCCATTATCGTCTCGACAGCGTTCTATTCCGTCCAGCCGATTGGCATTAACCACCACCCCCTGCCCACCCTCCTTCGCCAATATATTATGTATAACGTCTTTCTCGACGTAACTGGCACTTTAACTACTTACACGTCTACGTCGCGCCGTCGATAAAAACAAAAAACCAACCCCTAAATCGACCAACACCACTCCTCGATCCTCCTTCCTCTCTACCTTTCCTCAAAGTCGTGGTCATCGTCGTCATCGGTCCGATCGTCACGACTCAACGATCGCTAGCTTCTCTCGTTGTCGTCGATGACCTCGTTATCGTCCCGACGACGCTGCTACAAGCCACGATTCAACTGTTGTCCACCGAGATTATCGGGACTCCGTGGGCTCGTCGTCGGCATTTCCTCGTCCCTCAGACACGCCGATTCGAGATGTTTGTTCAGATAAGATTTGAGAGCGAAGGTCTTGTGGCATCTCGAGCATTCGTAATTCTTATCTGCCGAGTGGGTCTGCATGTGGGCCCGTAAATTGGAGCGATCGGCAAAAGCTTTGCCGCAGTGGGCGCAGCCGTAAGGTTTTTCGCCCGTGTGACTACGCAGATGGCCCTGCAGTAACCAAGGCCTGGAGAACATCTTGCCGCATACGCCGCAGCTGTGTGCCAACTTGTGGGTAAGCACGTGCATCGCCAAAGCCGGCATGCTCACGTAAGCTTTTCCACAATGTATACACTTTTTCGCCGATTGTGAATCCAAACTACGATGCGTTTGTTTGTGACGCGAGAGATTGGAGGATGTCGCGTATTGTTTGCCACATTCCGTACAAGTAAATTTCGGTCTTTCGGGCGTTACGGCAGCTTCTTTTTCCGGCACGGCAGCGTTACTCGAACGACGTTTGGATCTACCGTCGGAGACGAAGAATGCCTCGTAAGTATAAGCGACGGTCTTGTTACAAGCCGTATTACCATTGGGATTCGGCGAAGCTGGAGCACCGTTGCTCGAGGCGTTGCTGCTCGAGCAACCCTCGGCGGTCGCTGGTGACTGAGGCTCGGGACTACTTTCCGTCGAATGACGATGATGCTCCTGCTGTTGCTGCTGCTGCTGCTGATGATGATGATGTTGATGATGATGATGATCGTGACTCGTAGGACTCGCGACACGCGTCACATTGTGCGAAGGTACAGGAACGAGAACGCTGACTGGAATCGGCGCTTGTTGAACGCTCGTGCCGATTCCTGGCAATGGCGAGGCTAATGATGGTAATTGTAGTTGAGCCGATGGTGGCGGCGGTGGTGGTGGTTGCGGTGGTGCTGATAACGTATGAATGAAGACGGAATGCGTAGGTGCTGCCGGCGACGCGCTCAGATCGAGTATCGCCTGCGCTGCCGAAAGATCCTCCTCGGCCGAGCTACGTATAATCGGATCGGTGCACGTTTGAAGGCTGTAAGGACGGTAAATGTCCTTCTTCTTGGGTGGCAATGAGAGCGCGGTGCCGGTACTCGTGTAACACATCGAGAGACTCTTACGAGGTGGTAAATTGTTGGACGTTGTCACTGTCGAATTACAGGCCGTTGACGTTGTCTGATTCGATCGATGCGACGACGAATTACCGATCACGATGACGTTCGCTTCGTGCAAATTCTCATCGAGGATTACAGCCTGATGTTCCGTATTTTCCGTCGATTGTTGATGACGGGAATTCGGTATCGGGGATTGAGCGTTCGGCCTCGCGAGTTCCGCCGCGGAACGTAACGTCGCGTATTTCGGTGGTTCCTCGTGATTCAGCCATGCCTCGTGCGTGTAGCCTGGAAATATAAGAGAGAGAGAGAGAGAGTGATATTTCGTGGGATTATTCAAGGTTTGTGCCGTACGGCGTATACACAAGGAATAAGGGTGGCGAAATGTTATACGACCTTCGGGCTCGAGAATCGAGAAATAAGGTTGTTCGAGGGGCTGTTTTGGAGGGTGAGAAGAAAAAAGAGGTCGAGCTAATGGCGAGGAAGGAGTCGTAGAAACGAGTTCGATGATCCGGTTGGACACGGATGAAGAGTAACGACCTGGCCATGTTTCGAGAAGAAAAAAAACGAAACGAAAGAGAGGGAGAAAAAAACATTTTGATAAAAGTCCGATCGTTCCGTAGGTATTATAGATGAGTTTGTGTGAAAACCTACTGCGTTATACACCAGGTCGATCGAACTTTGCTGATCGAGGGAAAGAATGATTCCTTCCTACGTATGTGTGTGTGTTATGCGAAGAGTAGCGAGTCGAACCATGGGAGAAAGGTACATCGTAGCGATTGAGAAACGAGGGGATTAATCCTACTTCGTATCACTATAGGAAACGCTATCGCGGTATAAGGTATCGCTATTCGAATAGTACAATCTATTACATCTACAGTTATATACGTCTCGATGCCAATTTCACGTTACATGCGTCATGTAAGTTGGGGAAAACTCGAGCAGTATGCGAGCAATTGAAGTTTGGTCTTCTCTCCTTCCAGCTCTATGCCTCACTCCACCCTCTCTTTCGTCCTCACCCCCGTTCAAGATTGTAGAAGGTTGCCGAAGCAGCTTTGCAATATGCTTGTATAAGACGTCGAGAATATGTTCGAGCTATCCTCCATCCCTCTCTCTCTCTCTCTCGCTTTCACCTCCCACCCACTCCTCTCACTGTCCTTACATAGCAGATTTATCCAACTGCGCGCGGAAATTCTCGTCGAGGCGATTTATCACTTTCAAACAGAATCTATTCGTCCTTCTCTACGCTTCTCGGATTCAACTACGTATATCTTATATATATGTATATAATATATGTGTATATATATATAACGTTATATAGGTATATGTCATAAGCATCGCCACATCTATGGGAACGTGCTGCTAGTTGCTCCCCGGGGTAAGCTTCACGGTGGGTACCCGTGTGTCTCGTCTCGTACTCGCGTCTCTTCGTTCGCTCGGAAACGAAGGACAGAGGGAGATTCTACACCGTAGGTAGAGAAAGCTTCTTGTCGAGCGGTATACGCAACGAGAGAATCGCGAAACCGCAAACTTCTGCAAAGTCTCGTACAACAGAGAATATCGTGTAGTGTACAAACACACACACACAGAGATCTTCCCTGCGTTATTATCGCTCGGTATGACACGACGTACGTCGGTTATCATGGCTCAAACTTACTGACAAATTTTCCTCGAGATTTCAATCATCGATCACTCTTGACAAATATAAGAAACGATGAAATATCATTTTATCACGATCGAGTTTGTTTTTTTATTTTGATTATTTTCTCGATATAAAAAGTCTCATCGTCGTTTTTTTCGAAAGTGACAAATTTGATAAATTACTGAATTAACATTGATGCGATTCTGATAATTGGCCGGAATTGGGGACGAGAGAATCGCGAAACCGCAAACTTCTGCAAAGTCTCGTACAACAGAAAATATCGTGTAGTTTACACACACACGGACAGAGAGATTATCGCTGCTGCGTTATTATCGCTCGGTATGACACGACGTACGTCGGTTATCATGGCTCAAACTTACTGACAAATTTTCCTCGAGATTTCAATCATCGATCACTCTTGACAAATATAAAAAATGATGAAATATCATTTTATCACGATCGAGTTTGTTTTTTTATTTTGATTATTTTCTCGATATAAAAAGTCTCATCGTCGCTTTTTCGAAAATGACAAATTTTATAAATTATTCAATTACCATCGGCGCGATTTTGGTAATTGGCCGGAATTGTCGAAGAGAAGAAGGAGGCGAAGGAGGAGAGAAAAAGCGACGCGATGCGATTTATCGACGATATAAAAATACGTATTAGGAAACTCGATGTCTCTCGGGTAAGACGTTGTATACCTTGCAACGACCTCGTGCCAATTTACAATTTTTATCCCTCCCCTCGAGCCAGTCATTCTTAACACCCCTATTTGATTTATATCTATATAGGTAAAATATATACATGCACGTCGTCGATCTCTTTTCTCACGAAAAGCCTCTCTCGTTCTCTCGTGGTGTACGCCTAAGCTCCTCTGCCAACCCCCAACCCCCAAAACGTACATCACCGTCGTTACTACCTATGTATGTTCGCGTATGTGTGTGTGTGTGTGTTTCTGTATATCTGTGTCTGTCTTTTTCGTTCTTTCTCGACTATACTTTTCATGCCGCGCGGCGAAAGGGCGAGGTAATAAATCGCCGCGATCGCCGGAACCGTACATTATTCATTCGGGACACGCCTATATCGGCCTCCCGGCTCTTGCACCGATTTCTCGACTAATGATCGAACTTCGGCGTGTGCGAGAGACACACGATCGAGAGACAGCCGAGATTCGTGGTTCGTCGAGTATTAATGCCCGCGAGAAAGACAACGACGAGGGGATAAAAACAGCGTGTGCGAGGGATGAAGAAGAAGAAGAAGAAGAAGAAGAAGAAGAAGAAGAAGGAATGGAGGGGAAAAAACACCACCACGACAGTGTTATCGAGGGTGCGGAAAGCCAGTCGAAAACGAGCTGTCTTTTTTTATCATCGATATCGTACACGCGTGTGTACGTACGCGCGTTCCCCCGGAGGGACGAAAGTGGCAAGCTTATCAAAGTTTGAGAGATAGGCCTGACGAAGAAGAAGAAGTAGAAAAAGAAGAAAAAAAAACGAAAAAGAAAGGAAAAGACGGAGGGTTTCGACGATGACGAAGAGGTTCCTAAGCGCGCGACTCGCTAGAGAGCGACGCGAGCTGGCCTTCGTGCCAAAGGCTCGTTTCTCCATTTGGCCAAAAGTAGGATTGATAACGATAAGAAACGAGAAATTGATAAAGCGACGAATAAAATTATATCGTTCGACCCCTCGTCCGCGAATCGAGTGCGTCGCACTTTTTCACAAAAGGGCCTTCGGCTCGAGATGATTTTCTGTCGCATCGAACGCAATAAGAGAAGAGACGAGCCATCGATCAATTCGACGCGTGTGTCGTGTCGCGAATACGATGAAAAGAGTAATAATAATAATTATTATTATAATAATAATAATAATAATAATAAAAATTCGTAGCATCGTCCTCCCTCGGTTGCACCTTTTGCAATTCAACAGGCCGAGCGGCAAGCGAGCTCGCTCGTGCGCTATACATGTATATATTACACTTCGTTGAATCGGCCACTGCGGGAGGGCGTTAGCATTTCATTTCCTGCATGCACAGAAGCGAACGCCAGCTGTTTGCGTTCCTGCCATATGCAGCCCCATTAGCGCTCGGTTATCGAGGAGTGGGGGGGGGGGGGGGGGGTCACGTAAGAATATATATAACACGTTGATATTTGTAAATATATGTATAGAAAAAAAAAACGAGAGAGCGAGAGGGCGTGGTGAGGGTAGAGAGGTTGAGAAGAGAGGGAAGAGGGGGAAATGAGGGAGCGGTGGTTTAAAAAAATATATTCTCCGTATTAATTATTATTCGTTTCGAGGTTTTGATACGATTATCGGGTATTTATCAGCCGTCGTACGCCGGTAATAGGCTTTTGAGAGGCATCTGTCGTGTTCCACCGGGAACGAAGGAGCGGCGGTGGGTTGAAAAAAAATAAAAATTCCATTTTCCAGTGCCAGGAATTTTGTTTTTGTTTTTGTTTTTTTGTTTTTTTTTTATTTTCTTTCTCGCTCATCGGACGAACGATTTTATTTCGTGTATAGGATGCGCGGCGGTAAATGGTATTTTACGTTATATGCATCGTTGGAAATACATAATCGATATAGTGTACCTGGCACGAGCACTCGAGATCGATACAGAGGGCTCGCGTTTAATGTAATTCGCCAAATGCATCTCTCTCTCTCTCTCTCTCTCTCTCTCTCTCTCTCTCTCGCTCTTCACTCTCAGCTCGAAGCTTTGAAAAATTGGGTTAATGGGTAAAAAGCCCTTTACAAAACCCATTCACCGATTTTCAACGTCAAATATTCATCGTTCGCTCGTTCGCTCTCGCGTCTCGGTAATTTAATGAGAAATTTTCCTATAAATCTAAAACGTGAAAATTCTCGATTCATAAAATTTCTTTCTTTTTGTTTTTCTTTAAATATGTCTTTAATTGGAAAATAAATTTGATCCACGGACGTAAGAAACGCGACGATTAATACGCAACGTCGTCGTTTCTTTTCGCGTGTTGGTGAATGTCTTTTTTTTTCTACTTTTTTCTTCTTTACGACGCGAGATCGCTGGAAGATACGAGAGTAGTAAGACAAACGAGACATTACTAGGGTAAATTAGGGGAGTGGGGCGAGCAGGGAGCGAGAGAGAGAGAGAGCACAGAGCTCGGGACGCTTAAAATCCAATCGTTACGCGAAGGCTCCCCCGAGGCGTTTCCGCGACTTCCGTTCGCTCAGAAAGGCCTCGTCGGGTCCGATGGGCCGAAATGGAAAAAGTGAGGACGAGGGTGGCAGGAGGTTCGAGGGGGTGTACCGTGTGCCAGAGGAAAGCCCGCGATAAATCAGAAAATTCGTGCTATCGATCTTTGGTCTCTGGCAATGTGGACGCTTGCCCATTATCGACGGAATAAAAAAAAAAAAGAAAAAAAAAAACGTTGTATTGTACACGAGAGCTGGCCGTAGGAGGGAAAGGTGTCTCTCACGTGAGTGGCAAGGGGTAGGAGGATGTAGGGTGAGGAGGTCGAGGGGTGAGGAGCGAGGGAATGGCTTTATATATCCAGACGTGCATTTTATCAACACGCATATAGCGCTGAGAAAATGGGATCAATAACGTCGAATGCGACCCTCCGCGCGACTACGAACGACATACAAACACACACACACACACACAGACGAGCCAGTGGGCTGTTGATTATTATATTTCACCCTCTCGTCAAATCTGAACGATGATTTTTTTTCCTGTCGTAAATCAAGGGTGATAAGAAAATTGGAATGCGCGTTTAACGCGCGAGACATTGAGAAATCGTTAAAGTATAATTACAAAAAGCGCGGATGGGGTGGTTTCGACCCTTGGGACGAGCGAGAATCCTCGTGCTTTCCACGAAGTAACGAGAAGAGGAGAGAAACCACCGCGAAACGAGATATCGAAATGGAATATAATGAGTAAGAGAAAAGAAAAAAATGAAAACAAAAAATGAAAAATACGTAAAGATGGAGATAAAAGAAATTGGTAGAGCGAGAAAATTTAATAGAGATTGAGCTCGAAAGAGCAACAGACCACTTGTTGAGTGAGAACGAGAGATACGACAAACCCCCTCTCCCGCATCGCTTTTCTCGTCGTCCTTCTACCAACTCTCTCTCTCTCTCTCTCTCTCACTCTCTTATATATATATCGAAGAGGGATGATTCTCTATAAACCCTGAGACGCGTCACTAATTTCGAAACTTCCCTTCTAATTGCCTTTTCCTCTCTCAGACTCTTTCCTTTCTTTACCTCCCCTCGCACGACCGACTCGTCGTCGTCTTCGTCGTCGTTCGCCTGAATTAAGTAGGATGAAGTTGTACCGATGCACAATGAATGGCATTCGAGCATCGCAAGCCTAGGTACTTATGTCTCTATGTATATATATATTACTACCGTTTTGTCATTATGCAAGTGTTGCAACCCTCCACGTGTGCGGCATTCGCGAGGGTATCGGTGCGAGATCGTTACGAGAACCGTAAAAGTGCAGTATAAACGCCCGAGAGTACGAGAAATACGCAACAGTTTTCCTTATCTCATCTATAATTCAGAAGGGGGATGAAACAAAAAAAAACAAAACGAAACGAGGGAAAACTTCGTGCTTTTTCCTTCGCAAGGGGGAGAAAAAAAAGCGAAGCAAACTTTACCAAACAGTTTATGCATCGAGGGTAGGATAATTTTTGCATCGAACCTTGATTTATTCAAAGGAATGAGAATCGCGTTTAAAAAACAACCCCTTGTCAACATCGTTCGCGACGATGATACAATTTTTCGTTCCCTTTATTTTTTGTTTTTTCTTCTCACCATCGTTGAGACAATTATATAGAAAAAGATTATCGCGTTGTATCGTTGGAAGATCTCAACGTCGTATATTTATAGACCCGAAAGCCCACGCGAAGAACCTTAAAAGTTGCGCGACGCGGACGAGAGTCGAGGATGGCGTGAACGAACAGCGACAGTTAGTCGGTCTAAGAAGAGCCCTTACAAAAGAACAGTTACGTGAGAATGATCGTGGTGTGGTATTGCGTTGGTGGTGTTCTTGGGTATACGAGAAAGGTGAGAAGGCGAGCAACGCCCGGTTTCCTCGCGACAGGTGCCTTCTCACCCTCTCGTTCTACCCGACTGTATATCGTCAAGGATAATAGTGTGTATGTGTGTGTGTGTACGAAGCCACGAACTCTACAGCGTTTACACGTAACGTCGAGTCGAGTGAGAGAGAGAGAGAGAGAGAGAGAGTGAGAGAGAGAGAGAGAGAGAGAGAGAGAGAGAGAGAGAGAGAGACGCGTATCATTGGCAAAGGAGAAGCCGTGGAGGGGGTGAGTGTTAGAAGGACGAGGCTCGATAACCCCTGAGGCCGTGTCATGCGAGCCTGTCGATAGTGCCAACGGCATTGACGCCAATCGAACTCGAATAATTGACACAATCGACCGTTCACCTATACGAAACGTTGCCTAATTCGATCTCATGGCCGAGAACGGCTCCAAAAAGCTTTTCGGGGCTTGCTGTCATCGATGGCCCATAAACGTCGGCGATATTAACGACGTCGGGGCGCTGAAAATTCATTCGACGCTTTGACAAAAGTCTATACAACCGGGTCGATCGATCCCTAACAATCTTATCCTTGATTTATAAATTAAAAAAAAAAAAAAAAGAAAATGACAAAAATCGGTCGATTAGGGGATGTTCGTAAAGATTGTACGACATTAATATTCAACCCGGTATAAAAGTAATCCCCCTACTTTACACCAAGATCCAAAGCCAGTGGGTCGAGTGAAAAGATTTTCATCCCCGAGACACGAACCTTTTTCATCCCCCTCCCCTTCTGTAAACGCGTGACCGAATCAATCCCATGCGAAAGCTTTGAGAATGCCAGATTTACCCGAAAAGCTTTTGCAAAGGCGTGCTTCGCTTCTAGGATCAAAGATGATGCAACTTGGCTTGGCCGAGGATGCCAATCTTCCTCGTCCCTAGACGGCAGTTTCCTCACGAGAAAACTCTAACGTCCGTATACCGTGTCCCAGTGGATGGTTTGACGAAAGGGAGGGAGAGAGAGAGAGAGAGAGGTTTCTGGAACGAGAGAAACGCTTGGAAGATCTGACATTGCTTCCCCCGCCCCGACTTCTTACTGACGATGTTAGTCGAGAGAAGAGAAGAGAAGAGAGAGATTGCGAGAGCTGGTCTAATCCAGTAAAACCAACCCCCGAAGGAACAGTAAGGGCAGAAGAGAGAGAGAGGGTGTGAGAGAGAGAAGAGCGGCATAAAGACGAACGGAGATAACAACGAGATTACCACGAGTAAGAATTTCGTGACTACGAGGAAGGTATAATCCTCCGGGAAGAACCCGAAGGACATCGGAGACCTTGAGTTAGGGTAGTTCCGTCGATGCCCGAGGAGGAAATAGGACGAACGTCGAGAAGCTCACGAGGACAATCGGGAAAGGACATTTTGAAGACGATATTTTCCCAAGAATGCCGAAGGCTTTATACCACGTATCTTTCGTGTCTGAGGACGTTATGAAGGGCTACGTTACGACCCTTGGAAAACAAGCCTCCGATACGTGTCTCTCTCTCTCTCTCTCTCTCTCTGACTCTATGTGCATAAAGTAAGCTCGACTATATCGCTCGTCACGCAGAGGGGTTGTTACACGCGGGTAACGCGAAGAACGGAGAATGCCAAAGGGTGTCGGTGGGTTGAAATTGTTGTAAGCTCGAGGAGTTTCATCCCTTCTTTCCCTCGAGCCCACGAGGAGTATGTGCAAGCTCGAGCTTCTCGCTTTTGCCTTCCTGAGGGTAGCCTCGGCGTGTCTGATCTCTGCCCGAAGGCAGAAGGGTAGGTGTCCCTTTGGCTCGTGGCATCATCGTGTCATGAAGCCCATATAGCATCGTCCACCGTACATAAAAGCGAATAGGAAGCCATTGAAGACACGCGAGAGACTCCATTGTATTTTATCCATACTCTTGATTCTTCCGGCAACCACGACGTGGAAAAATACATCATGGACACTCTCTCCCTCTCTCTCTCTCTCCTCTTTACTCGCTCTCTCTCTCTCTCTTGGTCTATCTCTCGAGAAAGAGAGATCATACGGAGGATGGAGATAGAAACTTTGGGCGTGGCTTTTCCACGAGTCGAAGCTCCTCTCTCTCTCTCTCGGCTTCTGCTTGTGACTCGTGGTTTTCTCCATTTTGCCAAAGGGGGATGAGAATGTAAGGAGAATTGGTATAAAAAAAAACTCTATATATATATATATATATATGTATATACTTATATAGATATATATATAGGGTTGTTATAGATAGGAGGGTTAAAAGGGAGAATTGGCAAAAAGGGTCACACGAGCGTGATGGACAAGGGTTGATTCTAGTCGAGCCGAGGGTTAGTTAGTCGGGTTTGACTTTGCACCGGGCCGAATATAGGAACGAGCGGAATGGGGAAAAAGGGCTACGAGAAAGATAAAGAGGGTGAATCGAAGGATACGAGATAAGACAGAAAGAGAGAGAGAGAGAGAGAGAGAAAAGTTGTTTCAGCGTCGAATCTCCGTCATACCGTGATAGTAGAGGGCCCCCGAGGCGTTAAGAGGTGGTGGACTAGGCGCGGTTGCGCCAGCGGTCGGACTGTGAGGACTCCAGCACGTTTGCTGACTCGCCCTGTTGCCTCCTCCTGCTTCGACGTTGTTGCTGCTGCCGCTCGTGCCGATCGTACAGCTGCCGTTACTGCTCCCTGTCGTATTATTTCTTATGTCACTCGTCGTCGTACTGTCGCCAACAACGTCGATCTCCTCGTCCTCGGTGTCGTTAACGAGTCGTCTGTTTCTCATATGCTCATGGACGGTATCGTTTATCCGTTCGCCGATCGTTACCTCACCCGGCTCGATATCCTGATGCAAACTCGTCTCGTCGTCGTCCTGTCTGTCGGGCCATGGATAGGCCTTCCACTTTTTCGCCATTAGGCAACGTGGCATTTTCGTATCTCGATCGATTATCGATCTATCAACCGACGATATTAATTTATCAAAATTCTCTCGCACCTCCTTTCGAATTCCGTTGCTGCTGCTGCTGGCGTTACGTTCCTCGTAATGGGTTCGGGTTATCGTAGATTTTTCGAAGGATTCAAGTCGTCGACGATAAATTCGTAAGGGACGAATATTGTTTCATCGTACCTTAAAATTACGTCGAAATTCTCGACGCTATTGGGACTCTTCGTAAACGTTACGTACGTTTCACCACCACTCGCGTTATTTAAATACGTAACACCAACACTTTTATCAACGGTCACAGCTATCGTACCAGCAGCAGCAGCAGCAGCAGCACCAGCACCACCACCAGCAGCAGCAGCAGCAGCACCAACGGTCGATGGTATGCAACCGGTTATTGGACAACCCCCGTGTCCCGATGGACCGACGAAGCGACCCCGACGACGTCGCCGTCGGCTTCGCTTTCCACGGAAAAGCAGCTTTCTCTGTTGCGACGTGCAGGCCGGCTTTGGTGGAGCGATAGAAACGCGGGACCTCGTCATCGGCTCAACGATCCTCGGACCTCGAGTTCCCCACCATGCCAGTGTGCCAGGACTCTATTATGTTCAATAGGGTCCACGGCCCACGGCTCGTTCGTTTGCACAGACTCCGTCGTTTTAATCTCTTGATTTTTTCTATTTAATTTTTTCGTATTTTTGTTTCTTCTTCTTCTTCTTCTTCTTCTTCTTCTTCTTTTTACTCAACGACACTTTTTTCGTTTGATTTTAAATCTTTATTATCGTTATTATTTTATCCCACTGGATCGATCATTTGATTTTATCATCAACGCGTTGTACGGAAATTTGTTCTCGGTTACTTTTATCTTATCTTCGCGGGTTGATTTTTACGTAATTTTGTGTTCTCGTTTGATTATATTATTTTTTTTGTCTCGACAATGACAACGATGACGACGACGACGACGACGACGACGACGACGACGACGACGACGATGACGACAACGACGACGAATCACGATTGCACGAACACTCCTTGATTTCTGTCCCAGGCAAAACGACAGCGGTTGTAATATACTTTTAGTTTTTGTCCCCAACGCCCTCGGAACCCCGCGCCCGTGTGTGTTTGCAACCCCTGTACGTCCGTCGGTCCTTACGTCTGTTCCACACTCGATCTCTCCCACCCTCTTCTTCGTCTCTCTCTCTCACTCTCTCTCTCTCTCTCTCTTTCTTTCGTTCTCACTCACACTCGCACACTTGTTCGTTTCTCTCTCTCTCTCTCTCTCGCCCTCTCTCTCTCTCTCTTTCTTTCTCTCCCTCTGTCGCGCCCGCGCCAGAGACAGGGGAGGGCCCTCTGTGCTCCGCTGCTGTGCTGTTGTTCGAACAGTACGCGGAATATTGGGGTGCAAGAGCTACTGTCAGGCGGCAACCCTCACACACGCTTGCCAACCCCTCTATCTCTCTCTCTCCCTCACTCACTCACTCTCTCTCTCTCTCTCTCTCTCTCTCTCTCTCTCTCTCTCTCTCTCTCTCTCCCTCTCTCTCTCTCTCCCTCTCTGTCTTTCTTTCGCCCTCGTTTGTCCACTCCCTCTTTCTCGCTCTTACGAATCTCCCCACCACGTCGCTACTCATGCGCCGTTGGCGACGCGTCGATTCACAGCCACCCCTCCCCACCACGCTCTCAGCCCCCTTGACCCTCGTGGTCGTGAGTTGTTGAGCCTCGTCGTTCCGAAGAACGGATAGACGAGGGGTCGCACGGAGCCAGGGGGATGAACAATTTGCCACAAGTAGAAGCGTTTCGACGTATACCCTGTTATCGCGAGATAGAGAGAGACCGACGAACGGCCAAAATTTCATTTTCAACGGGCAAATTATAAAACAAAGAAATTTTTCATTATTTTCTTCCGATTTGTTGGGTTTTTTTTCCAACGCGTTCGCCTTCAATCGTCTCGTTTTTCTCCAAGTGCGCGTATTATTCGAAAAATTGATTAAATAACACCCCAATCAACCCTCTTTACGTAACTCCGATTTTCGCATCGTAAAACGTCAAAGACCGACAAAACCGGAAGTGAAACATTAAAATTGTAATTTCTTCGACCCCCTCCCCGCCCCCACCGATGGTCGATAAAAATGAAGAAAATTTATCGTGCATAAAAAAAAAAAGTAACAATAATTTTTCATCAGTTAATTGACGAATAATAATTATACAATTTCCTCCCCCCTCCCCCCTCCGCAACCCGCGCAAAAGCCTAAGCCTGGCCCATCCCCATTCAGGCTCGAGGGTAGCACAGGGGATCAAGCGCGCGCGCAAACGGTCTCCGACACTGCGGCTCTACTACCCCTCGTTTTCTCGCTCTCTCCAACTCCCTTCCCCCTCCTCCTCCCAACCCCCACCAAAACCATTGCGGAAACGCGTCTGTATTGGTTCAAGAGAGCGAGAGAGAGACTCGCTTCGCGTCTTCCCCCCCCCCCCTTGCGAAAGAAAACTACCCTCGTACGTGCGCGTCCATGTACGAGCGTCGTTGGATTCCTCCTCTTGGATATTCTCCCACAATGCTACAACGCCGCGCTCCCATACAGCACATACACAGCGTCGATGCTGGTTGAGAAAGAAAGACGGAACGAGAATCTCCGAGTCTCGGGGAAGGCTTAAAAGGGGTGGTACGCGCGGTTGGACTCTATCTCCATTCTGCAATCCCTCTCTTCGATCCTACGGAGATCCATGTAAAACGTAGAATGTGCTGGGTGGCACGAGGTTGGCTCGTGCCAGCCTAGAGGGAAAACGAGAAGTGGTGGTTGCTTGTGCAGAACTACATTGGTAATCGTGGTGGTGGTGGTGGTGGTGGTGGTGGTGGTGGTGGTCGTAGAAATTCTCTTGTCTTGGTGGAGGACCTACCTATGAGCTTTATGAAGTGGATGTGCTCTAGCTCCGTCCCCTCTCCTCACCACCCCCACCCTCTCAGAGCTTCTACTGGTGTCGTGGAGTATCAATGTATATATATATATATATATATATATATGTACACAGTACGTTGTCGAAAGATATATATGCTACACCACGATCAGCATTATGCTGCCAATTAATCCTTTACTCCTCCGAAACCCCGTTCGCCACTCCCCCACACCCCAACCCCTCTCTATCCTACATGCATATTATCGTTGTAAATTGGATAAGTTGGGGCATTATAGGAGCACGGTGTGCTATATCTATATATGTATATATTTGATATTCCTTTGGTGTACGAAGACGTGTATATATAGGTGTGAGAAGGGAGTTCAGTAGCTGTAAAGTAGGCTATTTCGTTCGTGACGGGGCTAAAAAGCTTGGAAAAAAGGCGAAAGAAAGAAAGAAAGAAGAAGAAACAAAAAAGGATAGTTTCGCGAATTTCTCGAGAGTCGACGAATAATTTGTCACGTTAGAAAACGAGAGTTTATAAGAGAGGACGTAAAAGAGAAAAAGAAAAATATTCGTCGGTGAAATTGTTTGATAAGAAAACACGTGAGAAGATATTCGTAAGGGGTGAGAGATAGAGAGAGAGAGAGAGAGAGAGATTTGTCTGCAGGGATGCTGCTGAGGGGATGAAAAAGACAATAGTTGGCACCGAGGGTGAACACGACGCCCGAAGAGATAAAATTCTTTTTCTATCCCTTTCTCTCTCTCTCTCCCTGCTTCTTTCACAAGCCATCTTCATCCCTCGAGCAATGTTTTTATCTCGCTGAAACGCGTACGCCCTTTATTCACGGACGTGCAAATATCTACGCGCTCTCGCGAGTCTACTTTTAGGATACGACGGTACTTCTCGCACGATGGGGAATCAAAACGGACGTAAGCTTTCGAGGGTTTGCGACGGTTCGACGATGGGAAGACAGAGAGAGAGAGAGAGAGAGAGAAAGAGAAAGAGTGATGCTGCTGCTTCGATGTGGAGAGGGGCTGAGTCGGGGATAAAACAACGGCAGGGACAGCACAACGAGGGAGAAGGGGTAGGCTTAATAGAGGTAACCAGAAGAAGAGTGGAGCAAGGAAGACGACATCAGAGGCATCAAAGTGGGGACTGCCTTCCATTCTTGTCTTTCACCCTCCGTTTTCGCTCTCCTCTCCCACTCTCCCACTCTCCTTCTCTCCCTCTCTCTCTCTCACTCACTCTCGCTCTCTCTCTCTCTCTCTCTCTCTCTCGCTGTCTCCCTCGTTCTCGTGTGCACATGGGGGAATAATAATCGAGGGCGAAACAGGGTCGAAGTGGGGAGAAGAGGGTGTCTGGCACATGCGCCAACGATCACAATCGACCCGACGTCTAGGCAACACCTGGTAGAGCGCGCCCCACGTGCCATCCTAGGGTGCCACCGACACTGCACGAACCTTCTTTCTCCCTCTTTTTTCCACCCCTCTCTCTCTCTCTCTCTATCTCTCTCCTATTTTCGCCCCTCCAGCCATAGCTCCTTCATACACACATGCATGTTGTCTTCCTTCGACTCGCGGACTACCGTATCGAATATCCCCAGCGGCCTGTTCTTCCCCGCGTTCTCTAGCACCGTGGAATTAGAGCCAGAGGGCTGACTGCATCGTATCGTCTACTGACCCACGCCAACGTCTCCCTCCCTCTCCCCCATCCCTCTCCGTTAACACATTGATAATATATACCTACTCGTGGCGCATCGCACGATACTCTCCACTTACATGCTGCATTTTCAGCGCACCGGGCCTCTAGAGCAAACGTAACGCGCGCGCGAGAGCCAAGCTGCGAATAAATTATCACCTGGCAATGCGATAAGGGTTGCTTCGTTTTCTTTTTCTCATCTCGTTTTTTTGTCCCCTCCCCCCTCAAGACTTCGACCGTTTGTTCACTTTGCGCGCTAATGTCCCTAAAGGGTAGTCCGTGAAACGCAATCCTAGGCTGAAATTCGATCGTCGCCATTTTTTGTTTGTTTGTTGATCTCTTCACGCTCGTGAATTTTCGTCGAGGAGGAAAAGAAAGAATGGCTCGAACGATATTTCATCAATGGAATCCCGTCGCTTACGTATGGACTCGCGAGATGGAACATCTCGGGATATTATTTGTCGTCGAGTTTCGCGCCATGCTGGGGGGGAGGGTCGTAAATCCAAGTTTGCGGTGAAACATGCCTCTATGTCTACGGTGGTTGTTTATGTGTCTGTCTGTGTGTGTGTGTGTGTGTGTCTGTGTGTTTGTGGGGTGAGAGGAGAGGGTGAACCGAGAATGAGAGAGAAAACAAGAATCCACCCCTATACATATAAACGACTAAAAGCACACAGACGCATAAGGGGGAGGGAGGAGGGGGTGGTCGGAACCCTCTCGAAAACGCAAAGAATTCTGGTCCGACAGAAACACGAGAGCTCTCGCACACCACCAGTTGCGAATCTTTGCTTTCAGGAAAACACGGTGTGCCCCAGCAGAGCAAAGTCAACTACCTGTGGATAGCGGGCAGAGGGAGAGAGAGAGGGAGCGCGCGAAAGCGAGAGAGAGAGAGAGAGAGAGAGAGAGAGAGAGAGGAGCATTCCAGCAGCGCTTTGCGTTGTGTACACGCAACCCCCGCCTCCTACTTTATCTCTCTCACTATATATATATATATATATATATATATATATATTATATATATAATATATGTATATACGTCATGTTGAGCGTTATATATCGTACACATCGTTCTTTCGACCCTCCTCGCGCAGTCCTTTTTATCGCTCTATATATCGGCGCTGGGGAAATAAGAAATTTATTAATCTCGAAGGGAGTCGAGGAGAGGGTCGCGCGATGGAAGAAAAAAGAAAAAACAACATGAAAAAGAAGAGGAGAGAAACGATGCTTTAGTCTAATGACATCAGAAATTGTCGGCACACGGCACGACCCTTGAAAGCTCGTATATATATATATATATATATATAGCACAGCTGAGACGTTAATAGCCGCGACTGCACGAGGGAGTAGTTTCTGTGGTTCTCTCTCTGTCTCTCGTTTCTTTATCTTTATCACGCTTTCTCCCTCCTCTCCTTTCACTCCGTATCACCGATAATGCCGCGTGCGCTGCAGTTAGTCACTGAGATCCGACTCTGATTGCGTCAACGAAAATAAAATTCAAGGAGTTCACCCCTATTTCTCTCTCTCTCTCTCTCTCTCTCTCTCTCTCGCTTCTCACACGAGATCACCGATACGCCAATTCTCATTCGCCATTCGCCCTTTCTTGACACAACTTCCATTCTCTTTCTCTCTCTCTCTCTCTCTCTCTTCGTATATCGGTCTAACCCGTGGGCACTCACGTTTTATGCTACAGTTAGGCAATAGATATTTCTCGTCGATAACACATGGGCGAATTGCGTGTCGCTCGCGATTCGCATCGCCTGTACGTATACATTTAACGGAAATCCCCCCCGCGGTCTTCATGCTCGGCAGCGAGTGCGAAAGAGAGAAAAGCCCTTGTCCGAGTTCGGTCGGTTTTAGCCCACCCCCTCTCCCTCACCGGAGGCAAAAGGGGCTAATTTCATCCCCGTGACTGCAATCTCTTCCCTGTGGTTGCCCTCGAACGAATCGGGGACCTAAATCAGAAACCCTCAACCCCGTCTTTCTTTCGAGCTATTTCGTGCCCTCGTCGTGATTTTTAAACTACACGACCAACGGCATTTTCTTAAATCAACACGAAGTTTTAAACGATACGGGTGGTTTAACTCGTCGTGTAAAATTTGCGACCTTTTATCGAAAATAAACAAGAAAAAAAACAGTATTTTTCTTACCTTCTGGAAGAATCCGCACAACTCTTCCACCCGGTCGAGAGAGAAAGAGAGAGTGTACAGCTCGAGCTTAAGGATCTTATAAATTATTATCCACCGCCTCCTCCCTCCCTCCTTCCGGTGGAAACTCCCGGAGGTAATAAATATAGTCGTTCGCTACCCGAGGTACGCGTTCGTTGAATTTTTAGATCGTCGCTCCCCTTTGATTCTTCCCAGACGGAGACGATGGAATTATTTAGAAACTATACCGCTCGCTCAATTTACTATATATATATACATGAGTTATCGATGAGAATATATGATACGTCGATACGAATTTTCGTTCTGAATGCTGCTTAATGCGCTTTCCGCGAATTCGAATAGTCCGCAACTTTCATCGATTCGTATATATATACGTCCGTTGATACAAATATATTCGATATATGTGCTCAAGTCACGTATGTATTCGTGTCTATACTATAGTCATATATATATATATATATATATATATATATAGCGAATGGCGGATGGGCGAGAGAGAACGAGAGGGTGGCTTCGATCGATCTGGTCAGAGGTTACGACAGTCGAGCAGCTGCCAGGTACACGTATACTGTATTATCCGTGCTATATCTACCATATGCATGTGCCCACATCGTACTCGTTGATATAACTGTATTTTTATCCGTGTGTATAGTCTGTCGATTTTTGTTATTCCTTATCCTCCCCTGTCCCGCCACCCACGGAGCAAAGTTTGAACCGGAAACTAAACTGTCGGGCAGACTACAAGGCGAATGTAAACGAAGCACGAGAGAGTCGTGTACGTTGCATGAAAAAAAAAAGAAACTCGTCGACTACGATATAGACGTTACGTTTCTAGACGAGAGAAAAGAAAAATTCAATAAATCGGTCACGAAAATTGTCATTCAACGTCGAAAGTTTTTATTTCGTCACGAATTATTTTGTGAAATTTTCTCAAACGATAAATAACGATCGAGAAAAAAGAATTCGCTTGTGTTTAGCAAAAAAAAAATTGTTGTATTATTTCTTTCCCTTCTTTTTCTTTTTGTTTGCGCAGTTTGCGATCGAATCGCTCCTCGTACGGCATAAAATTGTTTACGCTCCGCTCGTTCGACACTCGACCTCGATATCTCGCGTTCGTCATGGCCGACTCGATACCGCGATACCACTTTTTTTTTCCACCGTAGAAGAAAGAATTCGCAAAATTAATCCCGCGCGATACGCCATTACCCGAGAAGATTGTAAAATATCGTCGTCGCTTCGAGAGCGTGTGAACAAAAAAGAAAAAGGAAAAAAACAAACACAAACGCAAAGAAACGAATTTGGCGAATAAATTTCTTCGCTCGCTTAATATTTTTTATCATTAACGTCGTTCTTTCGGCGATTATTATTATTTTTTTTCATATCGCCGTTACCAGACTAACGAGGCTTTGCGTAGGTTCGAGTTCTCGCAAGAGGGTGGTGGGGGAACTGGTCGTTACGTAATCGCGAGCAGCGTTTTGATCTTTTTGACGAAATGCTTTGTCGACCGGTCGAGATAGGAATCGTCCTACGAGAGACCCTCGTACAACACAATAATCGCGCGAGTATAGATATATATCTATATCCATGTAACATGGAAATAATACATAGAGCGTAGGTATAGGAGGGAGGAGAGGGTGGTTTCGAGGGCACTAAATCTTCGCGCATAGCCTGTAATTCATAATAGTTATCCTGGAATCGCAGCTAGAGGCACACACGTTGCTACGATTAGTGATTACACACTGATTGCTTGATTAGCCTGGCAATCAGTGTGAGAGATTCGTCCGGAGGGAGAGAACAAACCCCTAGCAGCAGCGTATACATAGAGTTGGAAGGCCTAACGCGAGAGAGGAGAAACGGCAACAATCCTCGTGTGCCATCGCGGCCGAAGATAAACGGCCATAGTTAGCTTTCGCAGTGAGCGAGAGGGTTGGTTTAACTGGGAGGGTTGCGAGAGACAGAGAGAGAGAGAGAAAGAGAGTGAGAGAGCCAAGGGTGAGCGAGAAAGACGAACGAAGCAACAGAGCATAGCGTACGTGCCAGAGACCGATCGTCTCCTGTTTTGCAATTCGATGACGCTGTATAAGGGCTTATGGGAAGCGAGGGTGAGTTTGGATAAGAGAGAGGGTGAATAAGAGAGAGAGAGAGAGAGAGAGAGAGAGAGCGAGGGTGTGGCGTGTGTGTAGACTTTCAGATCTGGCCAGAGGAGGGACCAGAGAAGGGTGCATAGGGCGATGCTGAATTAAACGATGATGACAGGGCCGTGCCATTCGTCATTATTCCGGTCGCGCTAGAGAAGACGGAGATAAAACGATGCAACCCCTATCCGCACGATAACCCAGGGAAGAATGAACCACCGAAATAATTTCGTGCGTCGAATTGAACCGTCGGTGAAGGAATTTCATTACGCACAGGGGGTGTAATTTACAGAATAATTAAATATAACAGGATTTTTTTTATTATTTTAGCAGCGTATTTTTTGTAAGCCAAGCACCCTTAACCCTTGTTCCATTTACATACAGCCTGAGGAGGGGGCCATATTCACCCGCTTTTATTTTACATACACGACGACGACGACGACGACCATGAGCTCCGGGCACCGGAATCATGAGGAAAACGTGCGCAAGAGGTCGTCGACACCGAGGGGCTCGTGCCGTTCGAGCAACAACTCTCCCCTCTCCTCCTACCATAGGTAAGAACCGCGAGGGGTCTGTATACGTGGATAAAATCGAGGGATGGCGAACACGATGAAATTCAACGAGGAATCCAATAAACTATATACCCTTCTCGAAAAAAATGACAATAGCCACGAGAGATCGTCCTCCTCGTAGGGTTGACTCTTTTTTTTTTTTCTTCTTCTTTTCTTCGTTCATCTTCTTCCACGAGAAACCACCCTTCGGTGTGAAAAATCCTCGTTCGATTCTCTCGCCCCTCTTAACGAGAAAGACGGAGAAGGAGGGGAAAAAATGGGAACGCGAATAGACATAAAAAAGAATTGAAAATGGAGAGAACGTAAATGAGCTGGAGGGTGATTCGAGGGAGGCGAGGAAAATGTACCAAGGGTAGAGAAAAAGAAGCCAGCCTCTGGACTATTCCTTCGTCGCGCGCGCGCGCATACTTTTTTTCGCGCCCTTGGAAGCCCTCGAAATCACAGAGGGTTGGAGGGTGGGTGTCTCTTAGTCCGCGTACGTGTGGACGTTGAATCCGATCGAAGGATATCTCAACGACAATATCATCCCCCGTTCTCCGATGACTCATAGCCGTGGTACACGCCTGGGAAAGCCAGTTTGCGAGAGTGTGTGAGTTCGTGGCAGGAATGAGGGGAGGGGTTTCGCGGGGGTGTGGTAACGACAGCAAAAAAATACGCGAAACGATTTTCCTTACGGTGGAAAACCTTATACGGGACGAGGAGACTCGACCCTCGGCAAGCAAAGCACTTATGGCTGTCGTCGAGAGGAGTATTTGCTCCGAGAGATGGATATCTGTCTATATAGGAAAAAGCACGAGAGAAAAAAAATGTTTGTCACGGTTCACTCTCCCCCTCGAGATATCGACTGGCAAGAAAAGAGAATGTATTTTCCTTGCTGATGTTTTTCCTCCTCTTTTTTTCTTTCTTTCTTTCTTTCGGGATAATTCGCGAATGGTAGATTTATCATCGGCGTGAAAAATAAATATATCTACATCGAGGGTAAATTTTACCGCGAAAAAATAAAATTAAAATAAAAAAAAAACAAAAAAACAAAATGAAAAATACGTTCGAAACGAACGAGAATTTATTTTTCCTCTCGTATCCGCGATGGAGACTCGGCGAAACGAATTCACCGAAACCTCATTTGTGCAACGAGTTTCGTTTGTTCGAGAGGTTTTTATTCGAGGGACGGACGAATGAAACATAGGGGGGCTGGGCTAGCAAAACGTATTTGCGAGGGTGTGTATGTTTGCGCTAATTGCTTTTTGGCTATATAGCGTTAGATTCAACAGAGAGAGAGAAAGAGAGAGAGAGAGTCGACGTCGGTCGCTCGGGCAACGAGAGGGCTAATTCGCATAGTCTCTCTCCGTGTGTCTCGACTCGGAACCGATATTTCCCCCTAAAAGCCAACCACCCTCTCTCACAAAAAGCAACAAACCTCGTCTCTCAGTCCGTTGCCACTCTTCCCAATTTTCTCGTCAAAATTATTAAGAAACGAAGTATTCCCATCTCGTCTCTCTAAAACTACCCTTATTCCCGAGCCCTCTTTTCCTTTGATCCCTCCATCGAAAATTAGGGATTGAACAAAAAAAGAAAAAAAGGAAAAAAAGAATTTCACCGAAGGAAAAATCGCGAACTTACGTTTGATCGTACAACCACCCCTATCTCATTCTCGTTACCATATTTCAACAATTTCGCGATAAACGTTGATACTTTTGTACCGATCACCACCGAAATTTCATTCGACTCGTTATATCTCCCGTGGATTGATACGGGCTCGAAAAATTTCCCCCCGAAAAAAACCCTCGTCGAAACTCGAAAAGCGATCGGAAATCCCATTGAAATTTTGTTGCAAATTGCACAAAGGTTTTTTCGCGAAAGTGCGCGAGACTCTCGTTCTATTATTACACATATATAAATGTAAATAGAGAATATATATATATATATATGTAGTTATTCTCCCCTTGATACGTAACGCGGAAGCGAGGATCGTAGAGCGCGACGGCGTGCTTCGCCGCTGGTGCCTGCTTTTGGCGTATTCGAAGCCAAGGGTGGTTGGGTGAGAGAGCGGTCGGTATGGAGCAGAGCTCGCACGCACACAGACAGACACACACGTATCTAAAGCACGTAGTAGAAAGGGTGGCGGCGCGCGCGACGCGTTCTGCCGCGTCTGCCGGCGTCGTTATCGATTGGCAAGCGAGAAAGTGAGATGGAAAAGCGAGTCGAGAGAAGGACGAAACGATGCGGAGTATACCCTATATAGACACTCGCGCGCGCACACACACACACTCACACACACACACACACTATTATACACGTATATACAACGTGGACACGAAAGCAGCGGGTAGGGTTGCAGGGGGGTGAAGTTATCCAAGGGCGATAAGAGATAGGAGAAGAGCGAAGGATGAAGCGAAATGGGATCGGGCAACGGGGTAAAAACGGAGATAACGATAGAGAGAGAGGGTGAGTTTTTGGAGGATTTGGCAAAGGGGTGAAGAAGAAGGAAAGGGAGTTTAAGGGGTAGGTTGGAAACACGGCGTGGTAGCGTGGCGCGTATACTATCGTTGGCTGGCTGGCTGGCTGGCTCGCGCGGGCGGACGGTAACAGGTGTTGGTCTGGTGGCCCGAACTTGTAAAATCGATGCACGGCGCATCGCCGGGGCGACGAGAAACGAGCGAGCGAGCGAACGAGCGAACGATAGAGAATCCAAAACGTGGACTTGGCTCTTACCCACCCCCTTTCCTTAAACTCATATATTTTTAATCCCTCGCCGTCTCTATCGTACGTAGATCGTTGGGGCATAAATTTTAACCCACCGGCACAAAGAGCTTCGATATATATATACGTCGTTGATAAATATACAGGAAAAATGGAAGTTTATAGATTCGCGAGAAAGAAAAGGAAAGAAAAGGAAAGCGAAGAAAGAAAACAGGCTGGAAAAAAGAGTGAAAATCGGTAGAAACGAGAGTAGGACGGAGTGAAAAAAGAAAGTAAAATGAAGAAAAAAAAATTGGTATTCGAAGTTGATAACGTTCGTTCGAGGCAGCTGGCTATAGTCGGGTCGGCCGAGAGGGTTGGAAGCGAGCGTCGTCGCGTCGCAGCGTTATATTCGCTGGGTGGAAAAAGCCACCCCCGCGCGGCCGCTGAGCAGACGACGTTGCTCGGTTCGGACGCAACCCTCCACCCTTCCCCCCTCCTATCTACCTACCCTTCCCGCAAACGCAGCGAGAAGCCCCCTCGAGCGCGTTATATACACGTACTATAACGCTGGCTGCGATTGCACGTACCTCCATAAAAGCCGGGGTGGGATATACGCGCGGAGAGCGAACTAGGGGTCGTCTCGTGCACGAGAGAGCGAGAAACCCTCGCGAGAAAGAAGAAGAGGACGGGAGAAGAAGAAGAAGAAGAACAGAAATAGGAAGAAGAGAAGAAGAAGAAGAAGAAGAAGAAGAGGAGGGGGAGAAGGGACGCAGGCGCTTTGGAGAATCCGGACGCGAGAGGGTGAGACGACGGGTGGAGGGAGGGTCGTGCGAGGGTGCGAGCGCGACTGAGAGGAGAAGTACGCGAACGCGACGGGGGTTGAAGTGAGAGAGGGGGTGGTATACGCGAAACGGCAGTTGCACCCCAGCCACACCCGGACGAGCCATGTAGTCGGTCTACCCTCCGCACTACGGCGGACAATTGTTGCTTCTGCGCCCACAGGTGGTACCTTACCTTCTTATAAGTACACATAAGCGTGCTGTTACGTCGTACGTCGACGTTTGTTTAAAAAAAACAACAATATTAACGAGAAGAGAAGACGAGAGGGCGCGCGCGGGCGCGCGCGCTTCCGAGCTATCGTCACGCGCGCGATTCACGTTATATTCGACGCGAAACGTGTTTCGTTTCTCTTTTCCCTTGTTTCACTTTTCATTTTCTTACCCTTCGTATCGTCTCTCGTCTCGTCGTGTTTATGTGTGTGTGTGTGTGTGTGTGCGCGCGCGACTGTGACGAAATAATCAAGAAGATATAAAGGAGAACGAAGAGAAAGAAACACGAGGGGGTGAGAAAGACAGAGAGAGAGAGAGAGACGAAGAAAGGACGAGAAAAAAATCGAGCAAGTGGCGCAAGGGTGAGAAAAATGGGAAATAGAGGGTCGAAAGCTCGGGAATAAATTTCTCGCTCGCGATATCGCGGCGAGTCACATTTCTTTCTCGCGACGATATGTTTTACGATTTCTCACTCTACGAAAAAACCCGCCTAATCGCGTTTATCGATATTTTTCGATGAATTCGAACGCAAAACCAGCCCTACGTCTTCATTCTCGATCTACGACTATTCAGTTTACCGAAGCACGCGTTTAATATTTCCGCGTATTTCCGTGTCTTCGGCTGTGTGTGGTTCGCTTCTGTGTCTACGGGGGTGGTTTACGAGTGTGTATCGTGGCGACAGTGTTAGTGGCGCAGGCGATACGGCGGAGGGTAGTACAGAGTCGGCGAGAGCTCGACGCGAGAGGGGGTGCAAGAGAGCGAGACAGAGAGACAGAACGAAACCGAGAGAGAAAGAGAGAGAGAGAGAGAGAGAGAGAGAGAGAAAGCGTTGCTTGTGAAACGCTCTCAGGGGGTTGGCGAGGGGGTTCGATGCTTGAAAAGTGTGTGCAAGCCTAGGCGTTATAGTCTCGCGAGACTCGGCTCGGGCTCGTCGCCGAGAGCAAAATAAACCGAGAAATACTGTAAAGAGAAAAACAACCCCTAACAAGAAATAAAGAAAAGCTCCCTGTAATTTCGGGACTAAAACACATCCTCTCTCTCTCTGCGAGTGTACTGTGTGCATGTGTGTGTGCGCGCGCGCCTTAAGGGACGTTGGTGAACGGTTAAAGGGTGAGCGGCAGCGATTTTTACGTGCCGGAAACGGATTTCTCGCCAGGTGGTGGTTGCGTGGACACGGGGGTAGTTTATTCCGATGGTGGTTTCCGTATTCGCCCTATGACTTATATCTTATACGTATATATCTATACGTCGTTGCATCGTGCGGTATAAAGACAGTGCGAGAGAAAGACAGAGAGAGACAGAGAGAGAGAGAGAAAGCATTGCCGGTCGTTCCGGCTTTCTCGTCGATAATATTCCGTGCTTGCGGCTCGATTCTTATTCGTCATTCTCCCTCTTCGTATAACATATATACATATACACACAAACACACACACACACACACACATATATATATATATATACCCTCGTATTATACAACATTTCATCCACCTCCTCCTCCTCCCCCTCTTCGCGCGATTTCGTCACGGTTCTCCACGTTTCGTTCGACTACGTTCCAACTAGTGCCAGGTTACTTCTCGCTTCACGACTTCCCTTACGCACGAAACTTGTCACCCTACGATCATAAATAATCTCGCTGGATAACCCACCGTTTCTTTTTTTCCTAGACGTTTTTTCTTTTTTTTTTCTTTTTTACTACTGTTGTTCGTTACCATTGTTCCTGTAGGAAAGTGAACGAAACGAAAGAGACAAAGAGAGAGAGAGAGAGAAAGGTAACTTTATACGACACGATCTCACGAGCGCCTGTAGGCCGCGAGCTTCCGGTGCACGGAACGTATAAGTGTCCAGTGACCCTCGCCTGGCTCTCTTTCTCTAACACCCTTGGTCTCTCGCTCACACACATACAAACACACACACGCTCTCTTCCAGTGTCTATATTCATCCCTTTCTGCTTAACGTCCGCCACCACCACCACCACCCCCACCCCCAACATTCTATCTCGCTCACTCGCTCCCGCGATCGTTGTGCCTGGCGTGTGTCCCTGGGAGACGCTCAAACTAAACCACCACCACCCCCCTCCCCAACCCCCGACCGAATCGGCCAAGAGCTGCACGAAAAGGGCGGCTGCAGGCGAACCCGAGCGAGTGTGGCGATTGGGAGGAGGGCTCGTCGAGCTGAAAAACCATCGCTGAATCTCATTCAACGCGTCGACGTGTTTCTTTATTTTTTCGTGTCCAATTTTTTCCTTTTTACACTCTTCTTCATTTTCCTCCAAAAGCGTGAAAATCTTGTCAGCTTGAATGGAATTTTCGAATATATTACGTGAGAAGTAAACGACATTTTAAGGATTGATTTTCGTCGTATCGAGAGATTGGATCGATCGAAGAAACGAAGCGAAACCGAAGAGTCGACGAGAATTTCGAGGAAAGTGAGATTAATTGGACGAGGTTTTTCGACGATTTTTGTTAATTCCTCGTCGGTGAGAATCTCGACGAGAAAGGAAGGAAGAGTGGAGGGCCTCGGAGCTCAGGGTGACGAGAGGCCACGTAAGGGGCTAAATACTGTACGCAGAAATCGTAGCGGCACCACTCGTATTGCCGCATGAGAGTTGAGTTATCGACCACGTCGCTCGGCCGCGCGCGCGCGCACACACACATACACACACATACATATACACAGAGAGAAACACACACAGAGAGACACAGACACACATAGACACGCGTGTACCACACATCGAAGGCGGACCTGTTGTCCAACTTGTTGCTCGTCCTGCGGCACATCCCCGATCGCTACCCTGCGAATCTACGCCACTGCGTGTTGCTGCTCCACGTCGTTGAAACATCGTTGTCTTCTTTATACGAGAAAAGGAAACCGCGAAAGCTCGAGCAAACAAGAAAATCAGATCGACGTTAACTACGATCGTGTCATTTTATCGCACGAGAGATAGAGAGATAGAGAGAGAGAGAGAGAGAGAGAGAGAACGAAAGACGAAACTTCTTCTTCCCACGATATCCCGCTGTATTCTCGTCTAAACCGCGCACGACTTCCGGTTTCGGACGGACGATGACTTCCTCGTGGACGAAGAGAGTAAAAAAATGCCACCGGAGTCGCGTTTTGAGACGCTCTGTCACTCAGGCGACGAGGGTGTTTTCTATCGGTACGAGAAAAACGTCGTGGACGACGTTCGCGAGAATCGAGACGCGACAGAGATCGTCCAATCGTGGAAAATAAACGTCACGAGAAATATCGCAGATGCAAGAGGACGAGAGAATAAGAAAACGCGAGGGAGCATCAAGAAGAGAGAGAAAGATAGACTTCGATATTTATTATTATTATTATTATTATTGATATTATTGATATTATTATTATTATTATTACTATTATTATTATTATTAGATCGTAGAATATCGTATACCGATCCGTAACCGAGAGCGCGATCGAAACTAGGAAGGAAAAAATAGCGCGTATCGCGATTCGATCGGCGATGTAACGAGCACTAGGCATTTTATTCGATTAATCTTAAAGTAAATAAATAAAACGACAGTGGCGACGAGTTTAAATTAAAAAAGAACAAACAAGTAAAAAAGGAAAAAAGCAAAAGAAGAGAAAGAAAACAAGAAGAAGAAGAATAATCATCCACCCACGTAAATACAACGAAAGCAATACTAAACAAGGTAAATTAAACACAAAGAAGAGGATTAAAAAAGAAAAAGAAGAGATAAATAATTAATAAATCACGAGGTTTATTCGTCGAACGGTCGAAATATCGGGTCGGGGTCGCGGTTCGAGAAAGCTCTCTCGTACGTGACGAGTAATAAAATAATTGAAAGATAAAGTGAGGCGGCCGCGTACACTCCTCGCTAAAGTCCAATAATAATTCGTAATTTAATAATAATAACAATAATAATAATAATAATTGTAAAATAAAATAGTTAAACATCACGACCACTTGTATTCCATTGTGTAATAAAGAATACTTGGCTCACTTTGTAAGAAAGAAAGAACAACAATTAGGGCGACGGTGGCAAAGACACAAAAAATAAAAGCATAGGAAAAGAAGAAAAAAAACGTAATTAAGTATGCGAAACCAAAAATAGGAAAACGTATTTTAATATTTGAAAACAAAAACAAAAACAAACAAAACAAAAATTCGATCCGTGAGAATTTCATTCGGATACGAAAATTCGTAGGAATATAAAGGATATAAAGAACGTTGTGGAGGAGGAAAAGCAAAAAAAAAGCACACATACACAACAACGTGACAACGAGAAAAACAAAAACGTAGATTGTACAATATTTATTCGTAGAAAATCGCGTCTCGTCGACTAGCCCGGCGTTGCAAAACGGGTTTGTTAGAAATCGCGAAGCGAGTGAGAGAGAGAGAGAGAGAGAGACAGAGAGAAAAAAGATTTTTGAAAATAAAATTCTTCGCAAGAATTCAATCGTTCGGTTCACGTAGACTGCCCGTAAACGATATCGAAGGGTGAACCAAATTGAAAATCGTACGGTGTCTCGTTGTTTACCACGGAAAATGTCGATGTTTCCATTTTTATAAAAAAAAACAAACAAACAAAACAAAAAACGAAGACAAACAAAGGAAACGAGGAAGAGGAAGTAAAAGAGGACGAACGACGGTTAAAAGTTTTCGATCCGATATTATAGAATTAATATCGAGGGGTTGTGAAAAAAACGAAAAAAAACGACAAAAAACAAATCAACAAAAAACCCAAAAAAATAAAAGTGAAACGTCATCTTCGTCGTCGAGGCTCGCGATAAATTCGCGAGCTCGATAAACGCAAAAGTCAAAATGCCACGATGTTACATGGTGAAGAAAGCTCTGTGCAACAAGTACATGAGCGTTGCGAGAGGCTTCGAGAATTGGGGACGAGCCGGAAGGGAAAGCTCGCCATCGCCGACAGCGATGCAATTGCCGGTATCGCCTATCGAGGCGTCCACCGCACCCCCTGTTGCGCAAGGTACGAATCACAATGAAATTCTTTTATTTATTTATTTATTTATTTATTTTATAATATAAATAAAAACAGAATTTTTATTGTTGTAAATTCTAACTTAAAATACAAACGGACTCGTTTTCTTTCAAGCCCGCAATCACTTTATGCGTATAACGTAAAGTACATAAAGAGGAATCGAATAGCAAAGTTTGAGGGATAACACGGGAGATAGAACGAAAGAGGCAAAATTGCAAAATCTCCCTAGTTTCTCGTCTCCCGGTGTCTCCTCCGGGCTATAATGTTAATTGCATGAATTATTCGTACTCAAACAGCAACGACGACGAGCCACGTAGTTCTCGCCCGCTTCTGTTCCCTCTTCAACCGTCCAACTTTCGAGTCCACATTCGCGCAACCCCTTAACTTACCCCATACCCACCGTCCCTCCTTACGATGAATATTTAACGGGGCGAATGAATGACGCAAAACCCTTTCTCCGGCAAACTTCCGTGCGCCTCGGCGTTTCCCAAAGACCTTCGTCGAAAACTTTCCTCGATCAAACATCGGTTATTAGATCGGTTCGAAGATTTAACGATTCCTCGAACTTCGATTTTACTATTCACAATATGTTGGAAAAAAAAATGAATTCTTGGGGGGAAAAAACAAAAGAAAATTGTTTCATTGCGCAGAATGTCCGTCGTCGCAGTTGAAAGATCACACAGCCTCGGGAAATCCAACAATGCCGGAAGCCCCGACGTTGGAAACGCCGGAAGTGAAGATCGTCCCTTACACGACGGCCTGTTTGCGGAACGAAACGGAATGTACGTCGACGGGATCGACGACCTGCGCGACGAGGCCGTTGTCACCCGTCAGAAAAGCCTCGAATCATCATCATCATCATCATCATCGTCATCATCGAGAATCGTCAGAGTCGCTGATCGAAGCGATCGGCACGAGCGAGGTAAACGATTCGAGTCAAGTCCCATCGGCCACGACGTCGACGACGACGACGACGACCACGACGACAACGACGATGACGACGATGACGAGGCCGGTGAGAACGAGTTGCATAACACCAGCTCCTATCCCAGCCTCGAATCAAGTCTCCGTACTGACGATGCACGCGCCAAGTTCACGTAACGATCATCACCAAAACGATCATCTAAATTCAACGAATCACGAGAATTCACAAATTTCCAATTCTCATTCCTTAACGTCGACGGAAACGTCGCAACAATTGTGTTACACGAGGCTAACCGATAGTCGACGAAACAATTGTTCACCGATCTATACCGGTCTCGACGTTCTCGTGCCGGTACAGACAATTTGCCATTTGCCACGCTGCGGTCTTGTCCAAGAGACACCCTTGTTTCGCGACAGATCGGCAGCCGAGACCGAGGCAGCGCACGATCTTCTGGAACTGTCGCGATCGTTGCCACCTCTGCCACCGCCGTCTATAGCGATCGGTCCGCAAAACGTGATCGAGACACCAGCGACCGACAACGTACAGGAGATTAGTATTTATCAACCGGTCGAGCCAGCACCGATTTATCAGTTGAACACGATCGATCTCGGTGGCGCTACGACCGTTTATCAGCAACAACCCTCAGGATTGATTTACGATCCTGGGGCTGCGACTACGATCGTACAACAAACCTCGACCGGTGTCTTCATTCCATTGTCACCGGTACAAGAAATTTTATTCACTTACGCGCCTGTACCGAGCGGCATGCCCTCGATTATCGCTAGTCAACCGGCACCGATCGAGGCACCACCCTTGACACCACCTGCCTCGGAATGCAGCAGCGACATCGAGAACAATAATCCAAATTCTCAACCACCGAGTCAGAGGGACAAAGAGGTACAGACGATCACCGAACAGGCCGAGGTCAAAGCTGCTTCTTACACTTACGACACCCTTCTCGTCGCTGATGGTCGATCGAAGAACAAGAAACAGCCTACGGTCGGTCAAAGTACCAATCAAAACGAGAATCTGGAAATTAGCGACGGTGCCGAACCACCGGAAGCTCCGAAAGCTGGGAGATACGTGTGTTGCGAATGCGGTGAGTCTTTCATATTTCACATATGGTTTAAGGGGATAAACCACTGTAGAACTTTCGGAAAATCGAACTTTGTTGGTTTAAACTCTCCCTTAATATCGTAAAAATCATATGGCGAAGTTTCATGTTCAGGAAAAATTTGTAAGAGCTTGAATTTTGAACGCAGCGCGATCCATTTCATTGCTCTATGCGAGGGTTTAAAACTTAAAACGCGTTTTTCGCAAAACAGCAAATTTCAAGCTGGTCGTAGCGATAACTCGAACAACTTTTGTTCGATTGACTTGAAATTTTTACCGTATATTCAAAACTCCTTTCTCCTCGACACTACGTAGGATTTTTGTTTTATATTGCATAGTTCAAATGTTATTAACACTTTTCGTGCGATTTTTTTCCGTTTTCTTGAAATTTTTGTTCAGCAACGTGTCATTTAAGCCAAAATCAATTTAAAAAAAAGTCCTACGGAGCGTCGAAGCTGTTATCATACTCTATCGAATGCTTCTTGTTTCGTTATTGCATCTTTGAAAATATAGCAATCATGAAAAGATTTATAAACAGTCTTCGATACTTTTATAAAAAATACCTTTTTACCAAATTTCGATACATTGTTTACTTTCTTTGAAAAAAATTCACAAAATTTGCTATATTCTTCAACCTCTAGACTGGTTTACCCCCTTAACGAACCTATTCGCCACCCCTTATTTCTAGCACTTACCTTAGATGAAATCTGATTTACTTTTGTTTCTTTCGTTTCATAAATAACAGGCAAACAATACGCGACATCGTCGAATCTCTCGAGACACAAACAGACCCACCGAAGCATCGATTCGCAATCGGCCAAAAAGTGTATACATTGCGGCAAGGCCTACGTCAGTATGCCGGCACTTGCGATGCACGTTTTGACGCACAAATTGACGCACAGTTGCGGGGTTTGCGGCAAAATGTTCTCGAGGCCTTGGTTACTGCAGGGACATCTGAGAAGTCACACCGGCGAGAAACCATATGGCTGTGCTCACTGTGGCAAAGCTTTCGCCGATCGTTCCAATTTACGGGCCCACATGCAGACCCACTCGTCCGACAAGAACTACGAGTGCCCTAAATGTCACAAGTCGTTCGCCCTCAAGTCGTATCTCAACAAACATCTCGAATCAGCCTGCCAGAGGGAGAATTGCGACGAGAGTAGCAACGACGTTGACACACCGGGTTCTTACGGGATCGTCGCTTCCTCGAACAGCCCCGGTTCCCAGGTACGATATCGAGAGATTGTAAAATTATACTTTTTCATGAGAAATATTAATCGGGAGATTTAATTTCTCGCTGGTTAAAAGAATCGTTCAAATTTTTCTGAGATCGTAAAGGTTTTTAAAAAAATCCAAGTAGTATAAGCCAGGATATGATCAGACGGATTGCCTAAATATCGCAATAACAAGTAGTAAAGCCCCGTGTGTGATCAGACAACACTTTTTGCACGTTTTTCGCTTTTTCTTTCGACGAAACAAAAACTGCCGTCCTAAAAAAATATATAAAAAAAACCGGACTAAGTAGAAATATCCCTGATACGGTCAGACATAGTCTCGGCTTCGAAATCGCCGTTGTTTTTACCAGCGAGAAGACTCGTTCTTCTTGTTTCGATTCACCCTATAAGCTCTAGATATAAAAAAAAAAGAAAAAAAAACAAGACCAAAGTGTCGCTCGACCAGAGATATTTTCTTTCGTCCCTCAAGCAGATTTCATCGGGCACTCGATGCTCCTTTATCGAGTTACCGAAAAGTTTGACTCAATGATGGAAAACTTTTCGGGCAACTTTTCTCCCGTTTCCCCCAAACGGGTGTCACGCTCGTAGTTTAACCATCGAGCGAGAGAGGGAGACCCGTAGGGTGTGCACGTTTCACCGACGACACTCACTCCCTCTCTTTCATCGATTCCATTCTGTATTTTCTCGTCGTTATCTCTACATACACACACACACACACATAGAGACACACATCCATACATATATATATATATATATACATATCTTTTTCACTTTACAGCCCGAGTCGTTTCCTCGAATGATGCGTAGAGGGAACGAGGAGAGTACTTGAGCCTATCGGAGGGATGGCGTAATCGCTATAAAGTACGGAGTGATAGGAGACGAGAAAGAAGAAAAAGAAGATGAAAGTCTCGTCGACGTCGACGGTGCGACGATGATTGAAAAATCGTCACGAGGGTTGAATAAAATTGCTCGGTGAGATTTTTTATCTCGTCCATCAAAGAAAAAATAAACAAGAAAAATTTCGTATCTCATACGAATTAATATTTCGGAGGAATACCGAAAGAAAAAGAAAGAAAAAAAACACACACAAATCACGCCCGAGTGTCTCGGACTTAAATTTGAAAAGACAAAAGAAAAAAAGAAAAAGAATTATAATGATAATTTCAAATTCCACGGTGTCCAGGTACGGGCGTGGAAAAGACATCGAAACTAAATGCCTCTCACCCCCCCCCCCCTCTGCCCCCCTCCGAAAAAATAATGTATCCCCACAGGAGGAAAAAAATAATGAAGATAAAACAGCGCGAGGCACGTCGTCGAAAAATGAAGAGAAAAAAAAAACAAAACAAAAAAAAACAGATGGATAAATTGCGTATATATATTTTGTGTAACGGAAGGAAAAACGACGAACGTGCGGATCGTGACGAATGATCGAAGAGAACAATTGTGTTAGTATCTTCCTCTTTCGGAGGGAAATTAAAGAAAAAAAAAATAAGAGAAGAAACAAACAACCCTCTCGAATGGGTCCAGGGTAGTAATTTCGCAAAAGTATTTGGAAACGAGGTTTTCACGAGAATCGTCGATCGTGTCGCACTTTTGCAACGACGAACCACGAGACGTCCATGCTAGTCGGATAGCCATTTTTTGCTCATAGTCGGTTATTTTTTGTGTATTTTTTCGTTGTTGTTGTTGTCGTTTGTTTTTATATCTATCGTTTTCTTCTTTTGAAATGTATAGTTTACTCGAATGTTTCATTCGTGTGCGAGATTTTTCGTAGGTTTAGAAAACGAACGCTCCGGCGAGGGTTTTTTTTTGGTGCGCCCAAGGCGACGAGTGTCACTTTCTTTTTTTTCTTCAAATTTTTTCCTCTTCGCCGAACGAATCGTCGAACGTTTCAATGAAATCTTCACGCGTTTACCAACGTTCGGGACAAAATTTAATTTATTCCGACGCGAATAACGACGACGCCCCGGTACGAATTAAATTTTATCGGATAAAAAGTAAATTTGGCGCGCGATCGAATAAAAACCTGTTGTTTTTTTTTCATCCCTCGACGCGTCGAGGGATGATAAAAAAGAGGGGAAGAAAAAGAGAAATAACAACGTACCTCTCGGCGTTGGACGTTGATTTTTCATAAAAATTTCACGAAAATTTGGACCACCTGTTGAACGTGACGTGCTTGACGATATATACGGTGGTTAAAGAATATCGACGAGGGCGGTCGTCGTAATTGAGGCGAAGAAGAGAGAGAGAGAGATCGCGAGTAGGGACACCAGGGACGTTTTTTTCTCTGAATTATGAAAAACTCGTCGTACATAAGATTGTTAAATAAATAATAAATCGCGCGACCGCCTCATCGATTTTCGTTACGCTTCTCTCTTTCTTGGGGGAAAAAAAAAAAAAAAAAAAAAAAAAACGCTGATACAAAATGGGACCGAAGAAGAAATTGCACTCGATCTGTGACAACCAAACCGGAGCGTTCGGGACGAAAACCAAAAAAAGAAACAAAAAAAAGTTAAAGAAAATGGAGAAAGAAACGCGAAATGGTGAAAAAAAAAAGAAAAAAAAAACGTGAAAGAAAATTCATTGATGTGAATTCTAGTCCGCATTCGATAAACTCGGTAGTTATTTATTTTTCTAACGCGATATTGTCCCTCCCCCTAGTCCGAAAAAACGTATTTAATTAGGAACGTGACTTTTTACTTTTCGTCATTAAAGAAAGAATGAAAGAAAAGAGAAAAAAGATGAGAATCGATAACTAATTAGCGATTAATGATACTGCTCGAAAAAAAAGCAAAATATAAAGAAAAACAAAGGCTTTCGAGGTAGAACGAAAGCGAATCTTAGAAGTAAGTTGTAGAGGACGAGCGTGGTCGAAGCAGGGTCGATCGGTGAGAACGGCGCGTATACATAATATATTTAATTAGTAACGACGATTTTTCGAAAGCTTTTTTAGTTGGGACATAAAACAACAAACGACGATCGTTATAAGAAGAAAATGAAAAGAAATAAAAGAGAGAACAATTCGCAAACAATAACGATTCGATTCCTGGAAAAGAAAAAAATCGGTTGCGAAAAGACGTAAAGCGAAGAGCGAAAAAAAAAAAGAATTAATAATAACGATAAAAGAAGAAGAAGAAGAAGAAGAGGGGGGAAAAACAAGTAAAAGCAATGCATGCGTTCGTATAAATAAGCTCTTAGTGTGTAAAGAAAAAAAAAAACCAAAAAAAAAAACAAAGAGAAAAACGAGAAAAGAGCGACACCGTTTAGAGATTATTAACGATATACAAGAGGGAAGAGAAAAGCAATGAACGATCTCACAATATTTCGTAACTTATCGTCGATTTTTAGTAGCCATCGAGGGGCCGACAGTGACAAAATAATTAATGATTTCAACAACGCGATCCCAGATTTGGATTTTGGAGGCAAAAAATAACAAAACGAAACGAAGAGGAATAAAAAAAATTAACAAAAAAACAAGAAATAAACTGGTTAATGAAAAAGAAAAACGTAAAAAAGTGAAAGAAAAGATTAAGAGTCCACAAAACGCCTGCACCTTTGCGCTAAAAATCGCAGTACTCGACAGTCAATCGAATATTTATATATATTTATATAATAAATATGAATATATATATATAAATACATATAACAAATCGTAACGGTAGTCAATAAATAATGTGTAGGACATTTCCTTGTTTTTTTTTTGTTTTTTTTTCAATAACTGAAACGATAAATCGGACGCGCGGCAGACGACACGTGTAAATTAATTCGATATTCTCGAGGAAAATAAAAATAAAATAAAAAACAAAACAAATATGAGATAATAGAAAAAAAAATCAAATCTAATCATCCGACGATGAAGAGAATTAACAAAAAGGAAACAGAAAGAAAAAAATTATACTTCGAACCCTTTCACCATTGCCTGGAGCGTACAAAACTAAGAATCTCTATCTAAATTCTCGTTACTCGATTCGTGGCCAGTTCTCTCCATTACCAGTCGCTAATTTTTCATTTCGACGAAGAACAAAAAAAAAAGATGACTCGTCTACGAAGAACAAAACAAACCAAAAATTGAATGTGTGTGCGTGCGTGTGTGAGACAGAAAAAAAAAATTGCCGTGAAAAAAAGAAACGCTTAAGGGACGGAAAGGAACGGAGAATGAGGAAGAAAAAAAATGAACTGATATTCCGTAACGGTTGCAGAGAGTGAAAGACCTCGGGATCTGCTTTAATTACCGTACTAATTAAGAATAAACGCTTATTTAGATACGCGAAGAAAAAAAAAATACAAAACAAAAAAAAACAAAAAAAAAGAATTAAGAAAAAAAAATGATAAAGAAAACAGATTCGAGCCTCTCGTCTGTACAAAGACGATCATGTCTTGTCCGACAAAGCGTGATCAAATCACACAAGTCAACACTCAGGATAGAACATCGATTATTAATGAATTACTAATTGTAAATTTTAACCCGATTACATTTTTAATTATTATCGATTATAAATGATTATTCGAGGACAGCCCGATAAAGAAACAATAGAAAGAAGAAGAAAAAAAACAGTATTTATCAATCGACGAGATCGCACCGTCGTCTCTTGCGCTTGCTTCATGAAAAAAAAAATTAATAACGACATATGCGAGAGCGAAAAAAAAGTAGACATGATCGCTGAGCTTGGCTTCAAGAAAACAATGGTAAAAAAACGGAGAAAATTAACAAAAAAAAAAACAAACAGAAGAATTAACGAGTAAAAATAAATGAAGAATCGCGTGAGATCACGTAGGGTCTAGTTTAGTGTGATACAAGGTACGACAAAGCAATAATTTAGTGATTGTATGATATTTGATTAGTGATTATAGTAACTAAGTTTTACGGTACTTTCGGAACCTATATATTATATTTAATCGAATAAAAACAATATAGTTTTGTAGAAGCGCGACGAAGGGAAAATTTTCCATTTCAGATGATATACCACTGTCATGGGATGATTAAAAAAACGAAGTAAAAAATGAGGAAGAGAAAAAAGAAAGAAAGAAAGAAATGAGAAAAAAAAATGAAGAATAAAGAAAAAAAGATGAGGAACGAGTAGAGGGAGTGTTTTTTTCGATTACGACAATTGACGAAGAACGACACACGCATACACTTATATAAAAAAAATTCGCTTAATTGTTGTTGGTTTTTTTTATGTATTCCTTATCGCCCACGTTTGGTTCTTCGACGTACGTTTAATTCAGAAATTTTGTTGTCGCGATAATTGCACTCAAAGTGGTTACGATATCGGTTTATATCTTTAATTTCGATTTTCAGTGATGTAGGTGCCAAATTTGTATACGCTATCCGAACGAAAACGAGAATAAACACGGAGAACGAAAGATAAATGAATAATTCGAGAAAACGAGAGCACGAGCGAAATAGAGAATGTTGAAAGTGTCGAGAGATTTTTCAAGAGTAAGAATAACGACGAGGCTTTTGCGAGAATTAAAAACTGAACCGAGACGATTTTGTCCGCGAAACATGTATTTATCGAATATGGAAAATACAAAAATGAACGAATAAGAAAATAAGCAAACGAAAGATAAAAAAAAAACGATATAACAGGATTCGTTGTCGGTTGCCCGAGGGCCGATTACACACCCTTCTGTTTTTGCCCGTGCCTTTGTTCAAGTGACGTTCCCACTCGTGTAACAATAATCGCACAGGACATTGATAATCGTGCAAAAGAGAAAAGAAAAGGATGAAAAGAAGGAACGGAAAAATAGATCAAGTACAAAGTTTGTTCACCGCAGAAGAAAATTGAAAGCCCCCCTCCCCCCGATCTTCAACTTCGCGAATCTTGATTATCGCAATAATTAAATTTAACATAAAAACAAAAGTTGAGAAAAAAAAACGAAAATATCAATTACCAAGTAAAGAAAAAAAGAAAAAAAAGAAAAATAATGGACCATACTGGAGGCCGCGGATCATCGATAAATTGCAGCCGATGACGAAATCCGTACGAACCCGAGGAAATTCACGAGAATAGCTTAAACGCAATGAGAGAAATAAAAAAAAATAATAATAAAACAAAACAAAAATAAAAACCACGTATGTACTTACAGTATTTAAGGGTAATAAGAACCGTTTAATTGCACCAAATTTGTAAACTTTATTAATTAAAACAAAATTATACGTTGCAAAATGAAACGTTTTATGTACTCTCATTTCCTTTCCCTTCCCTCGTTTATTTATACGAACGATAGTTGAACTTTCCTACTCCCTCGTTCGCGCTTGTGCCGATTTACTTTTAGTGACGTGATAACGAAGCCCGTTAAAATATGCGAATCATGAAGAAGAAAAGAAATTCCGTAGCATCGGCCCCGAGGTGTATGGAAAATTTAGAGACGAGAGAGACGAGACGTAAGAAGAGCGTTACTGAGAAAGTTTTGTACTTCGAGAGGGAGAAGAGACCCGTTTTAATAAAGAAAGCTATGAATTCTTTACGATGTTTGGTACAGAGGGAGAATGAAGAGTAGAAGGTTTGCGAGAAAAGGCATTGGCAGTTTTAAAATCCACTTACGCGGTAACGAGCTCGACAAGAAAAGAACTCCTCCCCTTATAGCCTAAAGTTTTTCTACTTCGAGAACAAGTAATAATCGAAAAACATCGTCGCGTTCGATCGATAGCGACATACGCATACACTCCCAATCAAAAGTTAAATCGTGTTTTCGTACTCGCAAAGACAAGTAAAAAAGATCACCCGTAAAAACGTAAATTACTCATCTGTTTTATATTCTATTTTTTTGTTTTCTTATCGCGTTTTTTTTCGTCTTCTTTTTACAAAGTATGATAGGAATACGAGAGACTATGATCTACGGGGCGTTTTGGTGGGACAAGTAATTATAATCTTGGCTGATCCTTAGGTTTTTCTGTGGCCGACGTCGCAGCTGTAGCTCCAGCCTTTGGGCCACCTTCGGAAATTTCTCCCTTGGACTCTTTTTCATCACTCGCACTTTTCTCAACATCTCTAGATGTGTTCCATCCCTTCAATCCTTCCGGCAACGTTGTGTTTTCTTCGAAGGAACCTGTGCCTTCGACGAATTGTTCGTACGTCGATTTTTCTGGGAAGGGCCGAGCACCGAGTAATTCGATCATGTCGTCTCTGCTCAATATTTCTTTTTGCAGGAGACGCTCCGCGACCTGAGAAACGACGGTATTATTTCCCATTTATTATTTCATTGGGGATGCTAGAATCATCGAAATTTTACTGTTTCATTGTCTTGTTTTTTAAAATTACCTTCTCCACATCTTCCTTGTGTTTGTCCAACAAAACTCTCGTGTGCTTGTGCGCAGTCTCAATAAGCTCCCGTACCTCGTGATCGATCATTTGAGCCGTGTGCTCCGAATAAGGTTTGTCGAGTACCATGTCACCGGGTTGCGGCATGTCGAAACTTATGTTACCAACTTTGTCGTTCATTCCATAATGAACAATTTGGGCGTACGCACTTTGGGTTATCTTCGATCCACGTTGGAATTAAACTATATTTGTCACTGGTTTTTTCAGATAATTTTTCTATCTCGAGAGAAATTGTTCAAACATTACCTTTTTCAAATCGTCTTGCGCACCGGTCGTTATTCGACCGAAGAATATTTCCTCGGAAACACGACCACCGAGAGTCATGCACATACGATCGAACAACTGTTCCTTGGTGTAGAGATACTGTTCGCGTGGTAAATACTGCGCATATCCTAAACCTTTTCCACGGGGAATTATGGAGACCTGGAGATGAAAAAAAAAATAGACGATTATCTAATACGAAAAATAATGGAAAAATTGGAAGAATTACCTTTAATAATGGATCCGCATGCTCGAGGAACCAACCCGCTACAGCATGGCCAGCTTCGTGATAAGCGACGGTTTTCTTTTCTTCCGGTTGCAATACGTTGGTCTTCTTTTCCATACCAGCCACGACTCTCTCAATCGCCTGCTCGAAATTCTTTAATTGTATACTGTTCAACATATCGCGAGCCGCTATCAAAGCGGCCTCGTTACAAACATTGGCGATATCAGCTCCTAAAAATATTCGATCGTTACTTCATCAATTTATTATTTAATTTAATAATTATCGGTTGATCGATCGATACGTCAAATAAATTACCGGTAAATCCAGGAGTCAAAGACGCCATTTTTCGTGACAATGCTTGTTTATCTAAAGTAGTTTTCAATGGTTCTAAATGCACTTTGAAGATGGATGCCCGTCCTTTAATATCGGGGGCTGGAACGAAAATCTGTCGATCGAAACGTCCCGGACGCAACAAAGCTTTGTCGAGTATGTCGACTCGATTCGTTGCCGCCAGTACAACGACGTTCGTCGTCGTGTTGAAACCTGCGAAATATTGCGAATTAATTGTACAAATTTTTCTTTTCGATGCTCGATTTTCGTCGATTTATGAGACACGACAAAGCGAAATTTTCTACACACCGTCCATCTCGACGAGAAGTTGATTCAGTGTATTTTCCTGCTCCGAATGACCACCGAAGTTACGACCGCCACGTTTTCTGCCCACTGCGTCTATTTCATCGATGAACAATATACAAGGTGCGTGCTTACGAGCCATCGCGAACATGTCGCGTACTCGCGAGGGACCGACACCGACGAACATCTCCAAAAATTCGGAACCAGACACTGTGATGAACGGAACGTTAGCTTCCCCGGCTGTTGCTTTCGCTAACATCGTTTTTCCGGTACCCGGTGGACCTAAGTAATATTTCGTGTAATTTCGTGATATGGATTGCTCGTTCTTTCTTGCACGTCCATGGACCATTACCTGTGAGCATCGCGCCTTTAGGAATTTTTGCACCAAGATCTATATATTGTTGTGGATTCTTTAAAAAGTTAACAAACTCCATTATTTCAATCTTGGCTTCCTCGCAACCAGCGACGTCCCTGTAGGCAAGGACGGCAAATGAAACGAGTGAAATTTAGTAAAAGCAGTGAGATGAATGTAAAGAAAGCAAATTAGATTGTACGCACTTGAAACGAACACCGATTTCGCTAGAGTTTATTAATTTCGCGGTAGACTCCATTACGCCACCGAACAATCCACCCTTTCGGCCTCCACGAGCTCCTCCTCCCATGAATTCGGCGGAACGACGCATTCCATACACGAATAGACCTGTATTCATGGATAACGATTAATAAAAATGTTTTGTAATTTTTATGCATTTTTATGTACTAGTAATGTACCTATCACCAATAGCGTCGGCACATATGAAATAAGTTGAGAGATCTCCATTTCAATTTTGTAGACAACGGGAAGATGATTCTGGGGCTCAATATTCATGTCCAGCTGCGCATTTTCGAGATTTCGCTCAAAAGTATCGGCACTCCCAATGTTAAACCACAGAGAAGCCTGAAGAAAAAATAAATTTCAAAACACGTTGGAAAAACAAAAAGATCTTAGTTATGCGGAATTAAATCGCAAATTAAATAGAATATTACAAATTTAGAAGAATTTTGGTGATTTAAATTGTGGAAACTTACCGCTCCGTCGGCCGTATGACCCGGCAGAAGTCTTACACGCACCCATTTCTTATTAATGACCTCTAATTTTTCAACCATTCCTTTGTTCAAATAGCTAAAAACATATGTACGATCCAGTATCAGATATCGAGCTTTTCGATCATAATGAAAAATTGAAAAAATCGAGATTCGAGATGGGAAGTCACCTGTATACAAATTCTCTCCATGTTATTTCTTTACTGGCTACATCAAGAAGCGACATAGCTCCGAAAAGACCGACGGCGCTCACTAAGCCAAATACCATCCATTTGTCACGATCACTACCGCCGAAGCCTTTTCCATCTCCACCAGAGCCAGACTTGGTGTTTGGACCGAAAGCTCCAAACGACCAGGAATTCATGTTCTGCTTCGTGCCTGATGAAGGCGGAGGCTGCGCAGCTCTGCTCGAAGGGGCCTGTTTACCCTCAGCTGGCTTACCCTGGGCTGATTTGGTTTCTTTAGGCGCACCACTGTTCGGAGGTTCTTTCGTTCCACCAGGCTTGAAAAACTTCTCAAAGCCTTTAGGAGGCTTCTCCGCAAAGACTCGCCACTGTCGTTGCATCTGCTCCAAGAAGGAGAGACGAGTTCCATTTTTCAATATGGACAATGTACGACAGAACTAAAAAATAAAATAGCGCATTTATGTTTATCCACTTTGCCGATAGTTTCATAATTCTCTTCAAAACAATTTTTTATGTCGGAATTATTCGAAATTTGGGAATCCGAAAATCGATTTGCGTGAGAACAACGCAGCGCTATTATGTAATAAATATATGTTCTAAAAATCATGATTATAATAATAATGAAAAAAAGAATCTGTGAAAAATAACTTTCCACTTCAAATGCTCCGGCATCAAAATATATCATGAATACGAAGTTGACACGGGAAAGAGCATTGAAAATATTCCGTGGTGAAATGTCTAAGGAGCAACGATCGTGGCATGTATGCTTCTAGTGTATGGCAATGTGAATTTTCGAAGTGGAATGAAAAACGCATTTGTCAAATGGATTTTAAAAAAATGTTTATTGCTGCTCGCAATTGTGAAGCCAAATTGTGCAATAATTTTTTGTCATGATCGATTAATAGCACCTACTTGTTATATCATAACATGGCGAAAGAGGTTATGCGTGAGATAAATGAGGTATCGTACCTGAAGATGATCCAGACGTCCTTTTTTAACAGAATTCAGTATTAATCTTTCTAGTTTACTAGCCGATGTCAATAACTGATGAGCCATTGTAAATTCATAAATACTTCAAGTATCGTGTGATAAATGATGAAATTTATATTTTTATTGTGAATCTCTGGCGAAAGAGTCGGGACACTACCGGCCGCTAGCGACCATATTACTGATGAATATCAGTGAATTTCGACAATGATTAGCTACTGGGTCAAAGTGATGAATGAATTTTTTCGTAACAAATTTCAAGTGTAATTCATGACTGATAATTTTCTACATAATTTATTTATAGAAATAAAACGATTTTTTTAGCCCGACAATCGTACAAATTTTTATCTCGGGCGGTTGTTCATATTTGTGCATATAGACGGCGTTATGGTCGAGCGATATTAATTTACAACGACGTAGTATTCTTACGGAATATTAGGTTTTCATCGGTGAAAAGCGCCGAGCGCGGTGGAATTCTGAACCTGCGCAGCTCTGTCCCACCAGAGGTTCCAGGTTCCACCACAGCTGTCCGTTAGAACTGACAGTTAACCACCCACCCCCTGTACCTTTTCTCTGATTAAATAGCAATAGCAAGCAAGTCTCGTTACGGCTGTAAATGCTCTAAACGTACTTTTTGTACACTCGCAACAACTAACAAGAATGTATTGATAATAAGATCGAATTCTAAATCTGCATATGTCAAAATATAATGAGGTATGTTTGTTTCGAAGTGGGACACTTACTACCGCATCGTTCCTAGAATTGTCATAATTATAAAGAATAGTAACAATAGTAATATGGTATAAGGTTAGTTAGGAAATGTTTTGTAGTAGAATGCTTGTCAACCTAGATTCCCCCTTCTCTTGTTTCACCATCGTAGAGAAAGCTAATGTGTCGTCATTGAAAAATGCGTTTTATAGAAATTTCCAATTTGTGCATTTTCTTTATATTATTTTATATTTATTTTTCGTATGTTGGTTTTAATTTTTGTTCGCAAGTACTGCATGGTTCTATTGAGTTTGTCGTCGATAAAATGTCTGCTTTGGATACCGGAGTCGGATGCGTCAGCGAGGTGACACTAGCTATTAGTAAAGCTCGAAGTTCTCAAGCAGGAGCGGTACACGTACTCGACAGTCCCGATTCAGATGTCTCCGGTCATTCAAATTCGTTCACAGTCCAGAGCTTCAGTTACCCAGACAATGGTACTTCCGGCCTCAATACCGACAATCTGCAAACGCCGCTCTCGTCCGAAGACCTGAGAATACCTATCGTGGGCTACGAAGTAATGGAAGAGAGGGCCCGATTTACAGTCAGTGCACATCTGTTCTTCTCGATCTTCAAATCCCTGGACCAACCATAAAAATTACTTTACCTTTATGTCACAGGTTTACAAACTTCGTGTTGAACTCAAGAACGGAGATTGTTGGTTCGTCTTCAGAAGATATACAGACTTTGTGCGTTTATTGTCGCAACTACGAAGACAAAAATTTCCAATAGCGCATTTATCATTACCAAAAAAGAAATGGCTGGGGGATAACTTTGCTCCCAGCTTCCTCGAGGAGAGAATCTGCGGTCTTCAAGCTTTTGTCAATGCGGTGCTAAATACACCCATGCTCATAGGAAATACATGCGTTAGAGAATTTTTTTGCTTAGACGAGCCACCTACTCTTTCCGACACTGTCGAAGAAGCCAGAGTACGTATTTTTTGTACGTCCTTCAGAATATTCGCTTTAATTAGACTTTGCATAAAAGTTAAATCAAAACATTCGTTTGGTCTGACTTGAATCAGGCGATATTCGAGGCTCTCGAGGACACGATATATCACCTGAGGCAACAACTCAGAGAACGAGATGCTGCCTTGGCCGCTGAATCAACGATCTGTGATGAACTCAGGAATCAACTTCACCAATTTATGAGGTGAATTCAACTTATGAAAAATTTAATTTGAAACGTGTGTTTCCAATGTCTCGTTTAACAAATACTTTCATCGATACCTTTCAGTGAAACTCGAATGTGTTCAAAATGTGGCGCATCGGCGGATCGCTGATGCAACGGTTTTCCATGCGACGTTATTGTACATACAGGTAAAATCGTCAATTGTATCTATCCCGATGAAGGAGCGACCGCAGTGTTTTGCTGACCGTGATACAACCAAACTATTACGTTATTCCATGATATTATTTTTGTTGTAAATCTCACTCTTGGCAATTAAGACTAACAGTATTATCTTAAATGTTAATTGGAATGCAGGCAGTTATTTGTGTTTGAAATGTGGCGAACAGAGACACAAAACAGTATAACGTTTTATACTACCCATAACGATGCCGTTCCAATTTTGTTAACGACTGGATGATTTCAATGATACACGACGAAATGAATTCTTATATATTTCTGGGAATATACTGTTACGATTTCTCGTCATCACGCAATAAGAACTTTTTCGTAAGAAAATTTAATAGTCTCTACTCGAATTTATGTTCCATCATGATTTCCAACGAGTCGTTCGCTTCATCGCTACGACTCAGTCATTATCGTCTCGATTCTTTTCCGGTGCAACGACCAGGCACAATACTTGAACGACGTAGGTCATCTTTCCTGTAAAAAGAATCCATGCAAAAGTACTTAACGGCGCGAGAACGACGTCGAAACAATCTGAATGTTTTTACTTACGCGAGAGGTTGCTGTTCCTCCTGTTGTAAACGTACAGATGATAAACGCCGACACCGCAGCTGATGAATACAAGAGCGAATAGATATTTCGGCGATGGATCAGCTACGATCGGCATCACAGCGAGAAACACAGCCATTAGAAGAACCATCCAAGGTATAAATATCGGCACGGAATAAGGACGCGAGGCTTCCGGTTTCGTTCTTCGCATAACGATCAGAGCAACCATCGCCAATCCATAGAATACCCAAGTGAGAAAACTCGCAAATTCTATAAGAGCGGTTATATCACCAACGAGAATACAGGCAAGAGAGAGAATCGCCTGAAAAACAACAGCTGCCGCAGGAGTCATTTTTGTTACATGAACGAAGCTGAGAACCCGAGGAACGTGCCCCTCTCGTCCAGCGACGTAGCATAATCGAGAAACGCCGAATTGTATACTGAGTGCGCATCCGAATGTCGAGAGAGCGACTCCTAGAGGAATTGCACCGCCGAGCCAAGGGGGTAAGACTCGACTGGCCCATAATACAGCAACGGCTCGTGACTCGATCATTTCCGGTATTGGAAGTACCGCCATGTACATGAGATTCATGCCAACATAGAGGACCGTTATCGTCGGTACAGCTATGAGTATGCTTCTTAAAATATTGACTTCCGGTCTCTTGACTTCTTCCGTTACAACGGTGGCCGATGTCCAACCATCGTAAGCCCATAGACCACTGTAAAAAGCGAGAGCTACGTTGCCCGGTGAGGTGGTCGTACCTACGAAAGGTTCTTGCAATAATTCTGTTTTTCCAGATGCCAGCCAGTATATTCCACCCCCGATGACGAGAGCACAGGCGGCTACTTTACATACGACAAAGACATTCTGAACTTTGACGTATAACTTGACGCTCGTCAGATTGATGTACGTTATCAGGAAGAGAGCCATTAATCCGATAAGCTTCTTGACGTATCCCATTGATTCGGGAGATAAGTGATGCATGAAACTAGCAAAGGGCTGTACACTGTATTCTGCAAAGGTCAGTATCACCACGGCGACTTCCGCAGGTCGTAAAACCATAACGTATACCCAGGAACACGTAAAAGCTGGCAATTGTCCACCCCATTTGTGCAAAGGACCGAAAGCCTCGACGAAATAAGCATATTCGGCACCGGATCTTGGAACGACCGTACTGAGCTCGGCAAAGGCAAGAGCACCGCAAAGCGAGAGGACGCCACAGGTTGCCCAAACGATCAGACAAAGTCCCACGGATCCTGATCTCTCCAGAGCACTCGTCGGTGAGACAAATATTCCAGATCCTAGAAATAAGTATAAAATTATATTCTTCGTTTCTTTTAAAATTCCTTTACTAAATTTGTGTAACGTCGCCTCTTTTGCGCCAACTCTAATCCTGGCAGGCCTTGAAATTTGATTAATCTCTTAGAACGTCACGAGCTATATTTATCATCTCGTACAATTGAATTTATTAAATTATCACGTGGTATTACGACCAGAGATTGTTTTTGGTGATAATTTATTTCATAGGACTCGACGAGGGCTATTTGCGTCTGGAATGAATATTCAATCGAACCGTACATGTGTCCACCTATGTGTGTATAATATAATTTCTCTTGGCCAGTGGTACATCAAAAATTACAAGGCGAAGCCACGCACGTGGGGTCTCTATTCGAGAAAATGATTACGTCTCATCTACCGAGTATAGAGATAAGAGGTCATTGTCACATACGTGCCGGCGTAGGATCATACGAAGCGGTCTTTGAAAGAGAGAGTATGCGATTAAGAATATTTCGTGTCTGACAAACTGTTACAAAGAAGCAGCACAGTCGGTAAGTCCGCTCACATAAGCCTCGTCGCTAGACCGGCAATTATGCAATTTGTATTAACTACTAACCGGCTATGTTTTCAGAACAATGGCTCGCCCTATAATCATGGACCGCTCCGTCGATCCAATTGGGGCCAGGAAAACACCATCTATCGAGGAAATTAATCGAGAGACGATATTTTTCGTATTATCTTTCCGCCACATAGAGCGAATAATGGAAGAAAAAGTGGAGCGTACGAGCTTTGGCTAATTGGTGGTCAAAGTACGAGACGAGAATATCTCGCGTAATTGAGTCAGCGCATGAACGCCACTTTTTTTCGTGCTTCGTATAAATGGAGATTTTTTTTATGTCTTACGGTCATACCTATCATCACAGCGAGTATAATGCTCACAGCGCTGAAGAGGCCGAGTTCGCGTCTCAATTCCACCTTCCCGCGAGTTTCCACACCAACATTCGCCATCGTCTTTCTTTTTTTTTACTCCTCCTAGTTTCACTGTAATTGACTTAAGGAGTTACTCGGGAACTTAGAGGCTTCGACGCATCAGCGAATTTCGTATACGCGTGACGTGTCGATGCGGTTCGCGCTTTTGCTGATCGCGCGAAAGAATAACAAAAGGCGAGCGAATCGCGGTAATAGTTGGTCACGAAAAGTTCATTGTTCGAGCGACGAATCACTGGATCGAAGACACCGGAAGTCAAAGCTTGTTCGGACTTTATTTTTAGTCGATACTTTTCGCTATTTGAAAAAGGAACGGTTGAATGCGCGGCCGAGTCAAAATCCGCGTGACCTTATCGCTACAGGGCCCAGCATGAAACTGATTGAGCGTGTACCAGTCGGACTCGGTTAACCAGTTGCTTTTCTACTGCCCTATGGATCATCGGCGTTAAGTGATAAGAAAACATTTCTCCGTTGGTACGCGAAGCATCTGCTAATATCGTTACAAGCAAATTCAATGTATCACATTCGCGAATATTTTTGACAGTCTATAAAATTATTGAGCCATCGTAAATTTCACTTTCGCATATTCTTTATTCTACACTTTGCTTTTATCACCGTTGCTCAACATCTGTCAAACTGCAGTGCGTTGTTCAAACAAGGAGATATACTGAGAAATATACGCTGTATTAAATCAAGCGATAAACGTTTTGCATTTATCACCCGATTATATACGTATGTGTTGTATATTGCCGTTTTGCATGTGGAAATATGCAGATATATGAGAAAAAAAGCCCCTCCTTTTACAGACCAGTTATCACTTATCTGTTCAGGCGATAAATTTCACATTCGGCCGGGTCAAGATCGAATTGTATTCGTGTCCGATAAGACGTCCATGCTATTGAATGTTCGTACAATCTCGAGAGGTACTCGAACTTTGTCGAAGTATTTCGGCAATGTACGTCGGAGATCTGAGATTCCGTTTGAGACATGGATTCCATTTTTGATAATAAAACCAGAGATTGGAAATACAAAATAGGACGAAGAAAGGATCTTGGTGTTAAGCTGTTGATCAGAGAGGGAGAATTTTACTTTCACATTCCAGTAAATGTATTGGCATAAGGAAGAATTTTTTACCATTCGGTTATAAAAAGATCGTAATGCAAACGATTAATTACGTACAATTTATATATTGGTGGTAATCAAGGTCACAGGATGGGACAAATTTATTCGTAAATTTTTCCGCATTCCAAAAAGTACCATTCTACTTTTTCTTCCCTAAAAAGTCCCTACTTTTCCCCTTCCTCCTGTCATACTCGTAATGTCACGTGTAATTTTCGTGGAGGGGCTACGCGCCAGCTGTTATACATACATATGTTATCGTCTAACATTAACTACTCTGGAAATTAAATAGTCCAAGTATCAAAGGACTAAGGGCAGCTTATATCGACCCTCCTCAAATTCGTCGTCATAAATTCCAAAAGTACGATAAAACTTAGTGTCGATATCATTTTGAAATAACTTTTAGGTTAAACATAAGTACTATGAATCGAGTTTAATCCTAAAAGCATAGTTGATCTATGATCTATAAGAGGCTATATTTCGATTTCAACAGAATCGTAAAAGTAAATTGACAAAATGGACGAAGTAGAGGAAAAAGAGGACAATGAATTCTACTTCGAGTCTGACCACTTGGCCTTGAAGGGAAACAAGGATTACATGGCGTTACTTAAGACTATAGTTATACTACAGGCTCAGCGTACTCAAGCTATCGAAGATCTTGACAAACTGTTGGATTCGAGAGCAAAAGCTATTAAAGACCCTATATCATTCGTGGCTCAATTGCAAAATAGCGATTTGCCAGAATTACCCGGTCCGCAGAACATAGCAGATATACCGTACATAGATTGGGGCCAATACAATGTTGTTTCCGATATGCGCTTGAAGCCGCAAACTCGTGGGAATGCAATGCCCCAGACACAAGTCAAAGCCGAGATCGAAGATGGAAAGGTAGAGACCCGATCCAAAGGAGTTGTTAAAAGCTTATTACTTCTTATCGTTTAAATACTAAAATACACGTCTGTGTTCAGATTCTTGTGCGTGGACGAGCTTTCGACGAGAGCAAGCCAGAAACTTTCAATCAACTATGGACGACGGAGGAGCAGAGACGATTGGAGGAACTCTTGATCGAATATCCACCGGAAGAGATCGAGATGCGACGCTGGACGAAAATTGCCAATGCCCTGGGTAAAGATTCACTGATCATTTATGCAGATAATTAATCATCCTAGCTCATTTGATAAAATACAATTATTCCCACAGGCAATCGTACTCCAAAGCAGGTGTCCAGTCGAGTACAAAAATATTTTCTGAAATTATTACGGGCGGGTTTGCCGATACCAGGACGTGGTCCCAAAGTCAAACTTGACGTTAAAAAAGGCCTAGCTGGTCGTCATCAACGCAATAATTACTTACTCTCGAAGAAATCAACATTTTTCCCTCATCATGATTTATCGTGTGGCGGAAGCGACGAGAACAAGGATAATCCAGCTACCGAAGAATCCGTTAGCAAAGATACTTTTACCTATCAAATTTACGATTGACTAGCGCATTTTAATAATTTACGAATTATTTTACAGGAGGATGATTACAGTAACACGGGTATCGAGGAGAATCCTGAGCTGCGTCAGATTGAATTGTTGAGACAAGTCAAAGCCGAGAAACAACAGGATCAGACTACCGTTTACAAACATTTTGGATACAAGGTTCGATATGAACTAGAATCGAAGCAATTTTCCTACTTACCGCTTATGTCTCGATAAATTCTTTTTTTTGTCGACAGTGCGCAGTCTGTGGCGAAGAACCTCTCAAAGGAACACGTTGGCACTGTTTAGAATGCGGTAACACGGATTTATGCGCGGATTGTGCGGTCGCTCAATTAGAATCAGTAAATCCTATTCACTCGCCGCTTCACAAATTAACACCGGTACGATCTTCCCAATGTCCCAGGACTTACGACACCGATTATTGTCCTCAGAATTTTGATAATTCGTCGTACAATTATCTCGATCCAAACTTCTTACCCGAGTGATCCGTAGCATTGTAAACAAAAAATTGACAAAATATCATCGGTAAAACGTGAAAAGTTTTTTAATCTTCATTGCAAACATCAACTATGTAACTTAAATTGAGTTTCTATCGTTGTTTGAAAGTCCTTAAACGTGCCGCTCTTTATATTTTTCCTGATGGCTTCGAAAAATCGAATATACTGATGAGTATTGTGGCTGCGAATGAAACAAGAACACAAGTTTAAAAAACAAGTACGGAAATATATTTAACGTTTTGAGAAGTAAAATTTTCATGTAAATTTCAACGCACATCATCAGGAGGACGGGACCAAGCAGTTCTTTGGTGTGGCAGAGATGATTAAGATAGGCTCGTGTGTGACTCTTGCAAGTTAGGCAATCGCAGGAATCACAAATCGGTGAAAAATCGTCCACGAAACTGTCGCAATAGAAACCGATTAATAAAGCATTTATTACAATGTAAATTTGTAGAATTAATTGATAAATTCGTTACCATTTGTCAGCTAGGGATATCTCGGGTCCTGGATTTCCTTTGGAATGTCCGTGAGAGCAACATAAGAAAGTCAGAGCTTTGGAAGATTCGGTCATTACGTAGGGATAAGAAGAATCAAAGATATCGACTCCCAGTTCGATAAGATTCAGTACAACGACGGGATTCCAGCAGCCCATGGAAACTTTCATTTTTTCTGCTGGCAATAAATTCTGGAAGTTTTCCAAGATAATTCCAGTTAAAGATTAAAAATTTCTCGCTCGTCGTAGAGTCTATGAAGTTTATTTATACCATGGTGTGTTCGACGATGGTTTTAATCTTCTCGAATGGAATATTCTGGACATCAGCTCCGTTAATGTGCAAACCATCAATGACGTAACCATCCGGATCTTTATCCATTAGATATTTAACCGAAGTTTCTCTGGCTTCGAGATTATAGCCACCTTCCACGGGACCCAATATTCCACTCGATTTCAGAATATCCGAAGAACTGTGTCTCTGCAGGCATTTGATGAATTGATATTTACTTCTCTCAACGGCTTTTGCAACGCGTTTTGGCCCACTGTCCTCGTCCGTATCGCCGTCGCATAATGCAACATATATATCGGGTTTAAAAGCTTCGACGAGATTCATGTAAGTATCAGCGTTTAAGGAGTGTCTTCCATTTTTTGTCCAAACTGGTACAGAATTTTTGCTCTGGTATCCTCTGATAGTTTCTTCAGCTGCGTCTTGTATGGACAATAATAACGGATATTCCTGGAAAAGCATAGTTCTAAATTTTTCTATCCCGAGAATTATCGAACACACGGCGCATACCTTCATGCTGACAAATTCGGCGAAAGAAGATGCTTGTTTCACAGAATCGATCATGTTGACAGTGGAAGGTAAAGAAACTGAGAGAAATTGCTGCTCGGGTGTTAACTTGTGAAATACATCTTTGGTGAGATGAGGAACGCTACCGCGCTGAAAAGTACAAATTCTCAAAGCTCGGTGGAAATGACACGCGTCGTCGGACTATGTTATAAAAAGTTTCTAATCGAACCTTCGTATAGATCAAGAGTAACGGTGTTTCGAATGCGACACCCGGCATTCTTTCTAATTCTGTGAGAGAACCTAATCGAGCGGCACACCGGGCCGCGGAGTCGGTGAAAAACTTCATAACGCGGATTATCGGCACAAAATGTTCCGAATAATGTTTGTATTGCTGTTTTTCTAACCTAGTCCCAGCAGTTATTGCGCTGGTGCTTGACTTTTATAAACGCTCCGATACGACAATTTCACTGTACCAACGTCTGGGCATACTGATAGATTCGAAGCTCGCACAGTAATTCTATTGTTATAGTAATGTCTCTTTTTCGAGATTTGTTTACTTTTATTGCAAAAAAATTAACGCTTAAATTGGAAAGACCGCATTTGTTTTACTCCAAAAATAATTTATAAATGGCGGGTAAATGTACCACGCATGGGCGATAAAGTATCCTTAGACGTAAACTAGAATAAATCGTAAAGTCCCTACGATCGCTTTCCTTGTCGTACCAACCGTTTCGGACATTTTCCTTATTCAAAATATTCCTAGGTATCAAATTGTTTTGTTCAAATTTAAGTAATTGCAATAAGAATAGTTTAATTTTTCATTACACGGACCGAGGGATGTTTTGAATTATATGTCCCGAAATCGCGCCGATCGAATAGCGATCACGACAAGACTATAAGAGACTTTTTTTTTACATGTGCTGCAGTTACTCTTGTGTTTTTGTGTGCGAATAGACGAACTGAATGTTGACATTCAACATGGCGGCATGTCGTCAGTGCTGTGCTGTGTCGTGGTGAGTTTGATAAAAGTGTATTATACAGAATTATTGCGAGCTTTGCACCAAAGTATATACGATTTGAGAGATTGAAAGTCCTTGAGCATGCACCCTGGAACTGGCTAATTCGAAAATGCTTTTTTACCCTGCAAACTTATGCTCCGAACGAGCTATGGTTACACACACACAAACAAAAAAAATAGAATCTTCGTAACTGCCGAGAGAGCACACAGGATACCCTTGGATCTCGATGATTTCAAAGCAAAAATATTTGTTCGAAAAACAGGCTTTTCAGATTTTCTTATCCCGCGAGATGAATTTTTCATATTTTGCAAGAATCGTCTTACATTCGTGACTCTGTCAATGTCCAATCGATTTTTGGAATAATCCGGACATTTTTGATACACTGATGGAAGGGGCACGCACATAAACCAACCAAAGATCTTTGGATCGTTAATTCGTACGATTAACCATCAATTGGACCAAACTTTTATTCAAAAACATTTTGGAGCATTCGAGTCAGTTATTTCCTGATCGGAGACAGGAGGAGATTAGGAGAGAGTTGTGCCACTTGAGATGGCTTAAATTACACTGCATCTTGGTTGTGTTATACATTTACTCAATTGTCAATAGACTTTTATGTATTGTCGATGATGCATTGTCTCGGGTTCATTGTAGTTATAAAACCATTGGAAAGAACAGATTGGTACTTGACAAAATGCAGTAACTAACCAACCCTTTGTTTCCCATAATGAAATATTCATGATCGTGGATTGGCTCTATATCTCTCTTTCTCTCTTCCCTCGTTTCGAATCCTGCACAGCCTTCGAGTTCTCATCTTCTAAAAGTACAAAACAGTGGCTTTGATTAACGCGCTTGACTCTTGACAATTCCGCTTACGAAAACTACATTCTGCATTTATGTAGGTCATAACGTATCTCGCGTAAGGTTTGCCCAATAAAGCGATCCGCCTCTTCTAAAACTCCAATACTATTTTTCGTTCTATGCCAAGTTCGCAATAAACATGAAATTAATGAATAAAATAACAATTACGGTTATTTGTTTCTTATTTTCAGCTTGTGTAATTGTTAGTTTAGGACATTTCTGAAACCAACGCTCACTGTAAATTCCACATTAAAAAAAAAAAAAATAACGATCTGAAGACGAAGAAGGCGAAGAAGAATATTTAAAAAAAACGATAATATACAATTGTATTATAACGACACAACCACACTCAGCACGCATTGAAGACATCTGAGGATCATCCACCTGAGCCAACATTTATCCTTTAAACACATATTCAACGTTTTTTTATTTATTCCTTTTATAAAGGATGACTGATGTTTAACGAAAAAACACGGTTGTTCTCAAACGCGCTAAATTCAGTTACATGATATGCATACATACACACACACATACAAATATATATAAATATACATATTATCAAGCCGGTGTTACGATATTGTCGAGAATACATGTGGAATCCAATCCATGGTGTATGATGATCTAAGAATTTTTGTATACACAAGTTGAATCATAAAATACCGACGTAAACTGCATTGTCCTTTCGTTCGTTTGTATACCGTGTGCGTGGAAAAAAAATACACAAAGAAACACATCATCATCATCATTATCGAAAAAGAAGCCGAAAGAATCATCGTGCAAGTGCATCGTGATTTGTGGCTGCTCCAAACTGTGCAACTTGAATGCGATTTACGGAACACAATACGCATCTAACAGACATTCGGGAAGTGCCAATTTCAACCCGGAAGACAAAAGAAGCTCGGTGCTTTTTCGATTGAATTATCCTAAAAACAAACAAAAAAATACGTACTATAATACCATTGAAAAGAGAAAGAGCGAGAGAGAGAGAGAGAGAGAGAGAGAGCGTGAGTGCGCGAGGAGGGGAGACGAGAGCAAGAAATATCCGACAACATCAACAACGACCCACTATCTCTTCCCTCATTATCTGGTCACAAGAATACGAACCCGCAAATACACGCATACACACGCGTGAAACCATACATGAAATATACACACACACACACACACACAAAGATACAGACGCAGGAGTCTGCATTTGTGCAGCATTTGAAAAAAAACCTTTCTTCCTCTTCATTAAGTTCTCGTAACGACGTAATAGTAAAAAAAAAACAAGAAAAAAAAAGAAGATATAAGGTACCAAGAACCATTCTGTGATATCTATGTTAACACTTAAATAATTGAAAAGACTAAAATTTCTAAATATAAGTATATATATTGCGCGACAGAGATAAAGCAACAGAAGGAACAAAACCATCTGTTTTGCGGTGAAACAAAACAAGATAAACAAAATATAAACAATACAAAGAAACGAACAATTATAAATATAACAGCGCAAATTTAGAAGAGATGTCCAACAATCCTCAGTGGAAAACGTTCCAGCCGCCAATCATGAACTCTGATCCATCTATACTCGACTACAAGTCTATGGCGATACCAACGAAGAAAGTCTCGGGAGGATCCCAACAATCTGCCAATAGTTACCGAAACGGCACCAATTATACCGGCGATCACTACATCATGGACTCCGACACGGAAATATATTCCGGTGTGATAACGTCGCCGCGAAACGGAGGAACGAGATACAACACCGGGCGTACCGTTGCGAGCATGGAAAGCTCTGTTCCTGGCTACGCCGGAGATTCGACACCAAGTACCAACAATTCATCCTCGTATCAGGATCAATCCAATAATCAAGGGCCTCGCGAAGCAGGCATTATCGAAAAATTGCTGGTAAGCTGAACAACAAAATTCCCAAAAATGTACTTCGTCATTTTAATTGCCACGATAATAATCCACGCTGTGTTGTTTTTCAGCATTCTTATGGGTTTATACAGTGTTGCGAGAGGCAGGCAAGACTATTCTTTCATTTTAGCCAATTCAGCGGAACTATAGAACACCTAAAGGTCGGAGATCCCGTCGAATTTGAAATGACTTATGATCGACGGACCGGGAAGCCCATTGCTAGTATCGTCAATAAAATAGCTCCCGAAGTGGTGAGTATGCTACATTACGTTGATCATTTTTATGAATTCAAAAGAAACGATTTATCAATACCTCATTGTCGTATCTTTTCAATAATAACAGGTGCTCAGTGAAGAGAGGGTAACCGGAACTGTAACGACCGAGCTACCAGCGAGTGGCGAATCGCAGGGTCGAATCAGCTACGAGAATCGAGGAGAATGTTTTTTTCTACCTTACACCAAAGATGATGTCGAAGGAAACGTCACTTTGCGTTCTGGCGATACGGTTTCATTTCAGATCGCTACAAATACACGGTATTTATTCGTAAATCGTCCAACAGCCGTTACCGTCAACGTAACCGGATGTACGAAAATTCATTCATGAAATCGTTCCCAATTTCAGCGGAAATTTGAATGCTTGCCATGCCCGACTGGAAAATCCAGCGCATCCCGTTCGATATCGCGGTGTCGTGTGCTCGATGAAAGAAAGTTTTGGGTTCATCGAGCGTGCTGACATAGTCAAGGAGATTTTCTTTCACTTCAGCGAGGCCAAGTCCGTAAAGGAAGAACTTAGGCTAGGAGACGATGTCGAATTTATTATCCAGACGCGTAACGTAAGTAAAACGCGCGTCTTGTTCGATTTTTTCGATAGATCGATCCGTGCAATGTTTTTAATGTCGTTTTTTTTTTTATAAATATTTCAGGGAAAGGAAGTAGCATGTAATATAACGAAACTACCGCCTGGATCTATAGTCTTTGAGGAAGTCAGTAGCGATGTAATGAAGGGCCAGGTTTTGAAACCTCTGGAAAGAGGAACCGCTGCTCGCCATCAGAACGATCCTTTACCTGGGCGAATTCGTTACAGAGCTCAGGATTATTCCGAGGTGGAAGTGCCATTTGGCGATAAGGACCAGAAGGGGGACTTTACTCTCAAGTAATTGAAAACCGAAATATATATATAAATAATTTTAACCGAAACTGCAACATTTTAAATTTATAAATACGAAATACAATTTTCAGACACGGAGATTGGGTTCAATTTCTGATCGCGACGGATACGAGAGATCAATTGAAGAGAGCCACGGAGATATCGCTACTGCCCGAATCTTTCGCCGTATCGGGCGAGAGGCGCGAACAAGGTGTCATAGTTTCCCTAAAAGATGGTTTTGGTTTTATTCGATGCGCCGATCGCGATGCAAGGCTCTTCTTCCACTTTAACGAAGTTTTGGATCTCGACAGGGAGATTAGCGTGGGCGACGAAGTCGAGTTTACCGTTATTCATGTAAGTCACTGTATAAAACGTGATTTGGGAATTAGTCGCGATTTTCTAAAGAAAGAAATTCAATTATCAATCGCATATTTTTCAGGATCCCTCGTCCTCGTTCTCCAATACTCGTCATAGCGCAATCAGGCTCAAACATTTGCCAGCGGGCAGTGTACAGTTTGAAACGGTAATAGAGAGCGATGTGCCCGGTAGCATAATACAAGACGTCAGTGGCATCGAGCCTGGCCTCATTGGCTATCTCAAGGATGAGCAACAAAAAAGCATTATTTTCTTTACAAAGGATTGCGATTCTAAGAACATCCCAAGGCTGGGAGACAAGGTTAATAACGTCCCCCGTTTATCAATTGTTTCAACGTTTCAGGATTAAATTATATTCCCAAACTTTTCATTCTCGTTTTCTTCAGGTTCAATTCAGTATCTGCCAAGTAAAACGAAATAAGGAACTTGTGGCTGTAGACATATCGCTGCTGAACGCCAGTGGCGAGAAGATGCAAAACGGTAACGAGAAGACGAACGGAGCTACGTGCCAGGGCTTTATCGCGGCACTCAAGGATGGCTTTGGTTTTATCGAGACTGTGAACCACAAGAAGGAAATATTTTTTCACTTTAGGTAAGCGAAAAAGGAGAAGTTTATTCGCGATAACGTCGAGGCGAAATGTATTTAGATAGATTTTCTTTAATATCCGTTTATGCATTTCAGCACGTTTGAGGGAGACGCTAGCATTTTGGAATTAGGCGCTGATATCGAATGCACGATCAGCGCCGCAAATGGTCGCGGTACAGGCGGTTGCATAGCCGCCGATTCCGTGCGTATCGTGCCACGAGGTTCGATTCCCCGGCCTACAGCGGTCAGTGAGATACTCGACGGTGCCGTAGTGAGGCCGTTGAGAAGCGCAAATCCGGAACAACCGGAATACGCTGGACTGATCAAAATTACTTCGGCAAACGATACCGAGGAAACGCCGGAATACGAATTTGGTATAATGGGCCTTGTGAATAAACGCGAGCTTCTCCAGGCGGGTGATCCGGTGCAACTGCAGGTTGATTCCGAAGGTCACGCTTGCAACATTGTCGCAGTGAGGAAAAAACGTATAGCCACGGTCGACGCGGTAAAAGGTGCGTTTGGCTTTTTGGCTTACGAGATCGACGAGGGCAAGAAATTGTTTTTTCACATGACCGAGGTCAAAGATCATGTGACTCTGCAACCGGGAGATCAGGTCGAGTTTGTCTTGGTAACTAATCAACGCACTGGCAAATCATCGGCGTGCAACGTGACGCGATTGAGGTAAATATTTACTTGCTTTTTCGGCGTTGAACGATTTCAATCGAAAAATACTAATTTTTATTTATTTATTTTTTTTTGTTGCCTTTTCGACAACGATTTACAGTGATGGTGTACAACAACGACCTGAACGTTTGATAAGTCGGTTACGTACGATATCACTGGAGGGAACGGGTCCGAAGTTAGCGGTGGTTCGACAGCCAAAGGGACCGGATGGCACGCGAGGCTTTAGTCTGGAACGCTCTCAACACATCCCGGGCGTGATCGAAGAGTAATTCGTTAAATCGTGAGTGAAGTGAAAAAGCTAAAAAATAGAAAACTGTCACAAGTATCCGAAATTGTATCCATATTACTTATTTTTAGTCCACGCACGTCGATGCCGAGATTATTATTGTAAGCATGAACATGAACATTTGCCAAATGCCAAGACTTTGTGTGTGTGACAACCATGATAACGATAGTTCGGCGAAAATAATCGGATGGTAAACAATTTAGAGAGAACAAAGAGAACAACAACGAGCCGTTTTATTATCTCCTTGATGCGAAAAATAGAGAGAGACCTCGTCATCGGGGAGGCGATTAGGCCAATATTAAATTAGCAGTACAAATCCAACTATTTGGAGCATTTGCGGCTACTCTAAATATTATGTTTTGCCTTTCCTCGCCCCAAAACACCCCTACCACGATCAATATACAATGAACACGGGTTTTTTCGTTTCATTCGTTCGTTTTTTTTTTTCTTTTTTTTTTAATACCCCTCGTTTTGATGAATTGTAGCTATTGCGAAATAACGAGAGGGGTTTTTAATCAATCGAATTTGCCATGCGTGAATGAGCAATAATTGAGGAAACATATTTATGTCGGTGAATACACGCAGGTGGAAATATAAGACGAAAACAAAAAGAAGAAGATAAATACAAATAAAATGCAAGTAGACATTGGACTGTCGACGTCCTGCCTGTTTGTATGTTCGGAGGCAAAATGTCCTGTCTGCCTTTATAAAAATATACGTACATGTTGATACAATCTTTATTTATATCACAATTTTTTTGGAATATTTGTTCAACCCATTCGATATATTCACTATACGAAAGAAATGACACATAAAAAGATACATTCATACACACATATACAGATACACTCACGCACACCCTGTGGATGTGTATAATCGATAGACCAAAACACTATACAACGTATTGTTGGACGAAAGTGAAATACAAAATTGCATGACTGACTCAGCAGAAGATACCGTGTAATATCTGCATAATAGCTGCAAGGATTCGGGAATAAAATGTCCTTGCCCGCTGTCTTATACCAATTGTACTGTTGTATCCCAGCGGGAATCTATTATTTTTTTTCTTTAATTTTCAAATTTTCACGAGAAAACGACAATGTCTATTAAAGTATGGAGCAAAAAAGAGAAGTAAAGTTGCAACTGGCCAACTGTTTGTTCTAGATAATATATTATATATATGAATCTATAAATACGTTGTTAAGTTCCTGACGCAGTCTCGTGTTGTGAAATCAAATTAGGATATAATGGAGAGATACGGTCGAAGGATCCTGAAGGATCGAAGAACAGTGAGAAAGTTAAAGAGAAACGAGATATAACCAGAAAATGTTTAAATTTTCTCTCTCGAGTCTCTGTCCTTAAAACGCCGTGGCCAAGGTAAAAGATTACGTCGATATTCTTTAGTCGTATAGAGAGGAACTGGGAGAAGTGGGAAAAAATCAAGCTACTTTCGGTCACGACAATTGCATATATATATCACGTAAACGAGCACTGTCAAGAACTATAAAGTGCCTGTTTTCAAGAACTTCATATTAGAAAGGACAAAAAAAGCATCGTAAGACGACATAAAGATGTAAAATTATTTGGTGAAATAAATCTTGCAAGCAATAACGCAATGATATAGAGGTCCTCGTAAACATGCTGAGTCGGTCAAATATTAACGATAGAAAAGGCAGTTTGAGACTGCGGTCTTTCCGTATAGTTGTATTTTTTTTTACGAGCGTCCTTTTGCATTTCACGTTGTTAATTATTTTATTGATAATTATGTACAAAATTGTGTTTGTTTGGTGATTTAGCCGAACGGAGAAATGCGATTTTATTGCGATAACTTCAACTGTTTAAAGGATCATCGTGATGGGGAGTGGCAATTAACGGCTCGATGATTCTCGAAGTTCTCGGGCTCAGATGACAACGCACTCATATGGGAAGCGCCCACGAGAGCGCGGATTGTTCGGTCCAGGACAGGCTGTAAATATATATACACATCGTTCAGCGCGTATCTCGAACAAACGAGTCTTGAAGAGAACCACTCAATATATAATTAAAGTCAGGGTTCGCTCCCAAATGACGGATCGAGCGAGTCTCGTTTAAAGACAATTAAATGTAATTATTCATTGATTATACTGACGTCTCTCGCATTGGGTTCCGTAATATCCGGTTCCGTCGCATCGGCACTTGAATCCCGGTGCTTCGGATATTTGCGAACACGAACCATCGTGCATACAAGGCTTTTGGTTCGTGCAAATGTCGTGACGTCCTCCTGAGAACGGTCGAAGAAAAAGAAGAAATAATAATCGATGAAATATTGAAGAAAATTCTCTATATTTATAATAAGTTCTCCTCGTTACCCCTTAAAGCCATTCGACAACTCTCGTTGTTGTCGTATCGATATTCGGATTTGCAGCCATAGCCACAGCTGCACTGGGCTTTTACAATTCTGCACCCTGTACGCATCTGATCGAGATCACATGCATCAGCCAATACTCCTGCAAATAGAGGAGAAAAAATACTGAGAAAATGGTCATCGCATTCCATTTCCCTCTCGTGTGTGTGTGTGCAACACGTGTTGTGACGGAGATAGAAACAATGTGCACCGGATGCATCACGTTCTTCCCACTCTTTCCCTTTGTCGAGCTGATAGGGTTGCAAGCCAGAGATAGAAGGCAAAAATATGCCTTGCGTGGGTTCTCTTCTCTTTTATATCCTTTACAGAGGTTGAAAACTTGACCGTAATGCGCGAATAACTTTCTAGATGAATAATTGTTTGTTTTTTTTTCGAATTTATCATCTATTAATATAAGGGGAAATAAGGTATAAGAAAATTCATACCTAGTACGAGGAGTACAGTGGTAATCACGATCGTCGATTTCCGTAACATGATGATACCTGATTGTATTCAAAATATTATACGGTTTAATACTTTTGAAGAAAATGTTCGTCGCTATTTTCCCACGTTGAAGAACTGGATGATGATGATTATGACGAATCACTGTTTTCCTTTTCTTTTTACAACACGTATTTTATACAGAAACTTAAAAAAATGACGATTATGCACAGGAATACACTTTGGAGCGGATATTCGTTGTACTCGTGGCTCCGATGATGAGTCGAATGGAAAGGCCCAGGCAAAGAGTCTACTGCAGAGAGACGCGAGCCTTGGGTTGATGTACGAAAAAAGAGAGAGAGAGAGAGAGAGAGAGAGTGAAACAAGACTAAAGATGAGAGCACGGAGGACCACTAACAGCTAAGAGCGGAGTACAACTAAACTGGGACCGTACTCGAGTCCGTGTGTAAAGCCCAACAGTGATGTTCACTCTAGTAAACCATGCGTGGGGTGCGAGTCAACCGTCGCCGCTATGTTTGCTCGTTTTCGCTTTCGTAAATGACGAGCTCGACGATAAAACTGACTGAATATAAAAATCGTATGGTACGAAGGCATTGCACTTGCTACAATTACGATGGATCACCGAGGGTCACGAAGCTTCCTTCGATTTTTTCTTCTTTATTTATCTATAATAGTAGTATCTTCCACGACCTTCGTCGTTTCCCGAAGAAATTTTAATTCGTAGCTTCAACGAGTTCTTATGCATGAAAATTTGACGAATAAACTATATAAGAATTATTATAAGAGCCCATGAAAGATGCGATGAAGGATCTGCATTGTGTGGAAATAATCAAAGAACTTCCGTCCGCTATTTTTTTTTCTCTCTCTCTCTCTCTCTCTCTTTCCCGCGCTCCCCCTGTACTACGAAGCCATTCCGATGCAAGATACGGACTGCTCGTTTCGAGCTGCGATAACACTTGACATCCCGCGAGTCTAAGGGCACAAAGATTTTATGTGTGTCACGATGAATGCGGCTTTTTTACATTAGAATTTAGTATTCATCGACGAAACGTGCTCTGCTCGGCAAGTCTCTATTGCACGTGGAGAAAATTTTGTTTCTTCACTTTTTTTTTTACTTACCTCGATGAAAAAACTAATGCCTCATGACCTATGAAACATCGTGCATCGTACATCAGGGGATTATACTTTCGTTTATCGACGTAACCGCTGCGGAAGCGACGATGGAGCTTATCGGCGTTGAACTGGTCAAATGAGATAGGACAGTGATAATGCAATTATCTACAAAGAGCCCTGACGGCGTATAACTGAATTTTGGTAATCGTTAAATACTCGGTTTCGAATCACACTTCGCAACTCGTTGATTTCGTCTTTTTCCATTTTTCAGTGATTGTCCGCAGCGAGAGAACCTTCGGATTGGCAAACATCGGCTGAAATGCATCAAAAGGGCAATGACTTGGGCGCCGATAAGAAGCGTCGAACATTTAACGAGAGACGGTGCGAGTTTCGATGCGTAGTTGGAAATAAGCTGTTGTTGGGTAAATCGAATAATTTATTACAAAAAACGTATTTAACGTACAATAGTACAATTTCGTGGACGGATTACAACGGTTAATGATCTATTATAGGATTTCTATTTATGTATAACAGCTCTTTTCTCATTTTTTCGTTTTTTTTTTCTTTAATAATGGAATGAATAAATATATTTATTAGCTTGCACCTGGCGTAACGAGAGGAGTTCTTCTGGGAGAACTTCATATGTTCCATTATATTCTAAAAAAAAACAGACAGAAAAACGTAAATCGACTCTACGTTAGATGTAATATTAGGAGGGAAAAGATATTTCAAGAGCCCAGGTGTATGGAGAGAAAGCTGGTATCGTTGAAATGATAAATTACTAGGGTGGTATGGTAAAAGAAACAAAGATCTTGGGAATCGCACATTCACTAGAAATATGTTAGTACCTTACATGAATGTTTGATCGTGTTGTTCGTGAATCATCGTTGATCTTCGCGACTGTACCATTCCGGCTTGTCTGCTGTACAATTCGCGCATCAGATTGTCTTTCTCTTGTTCGAGAAGAGCTATTTTGTGGCTCTTCTTGCTAACCTCCTGCGAGACATAAAACAAAAGCGCTATTTTTCAATCCACCGATCTGTGTGTCTAATAATTTTTTTGTCACGATCGTACACGAAGAAAAGAAAGTATGCGTAACCTCGGTTAATCGATGATTTTGATGCTTCAAACGCGACAGCATGTCCTGATGAAGTTGAGCAGCACTTGGTGTACTGAGAAAGGCTAGATTCATGTGAAGAGGAAGACCACCTCGTTCCCAGCTCGTTATAAGCGCTGCCAAGTGCCTATTCACCTCAAGAACTCGGGCACGCTGGAGTTCAAGGCGTTCCTGTTGCGCCTCGGTCCATTGCTCCTATAAAAAACAAAAAAATTAGAAATTTATATCGAACAGTATTTTTTTTTCATCGTCTTATCGCTGTACGTTAAGAAACAAGCATCGTACCACGTGAGAGCCCATGCGACCAAGATGCTTTATTTTCTCTTGAGTGGATGATATCTGTTTGAGATACCATTCTCTAGCTTTGTCCACGGCGGTCAGTCCTTGCATCAACAAATCTCTCTCTTGCTCAATCTGGCGCATTCTTTTCATCTGTAACGTCATAATGAATTGTAGATGATTCGTCAAAGGTTTTTGAAAGACGAAACAAGCTTCCCAACTATTCGAGGAAACAAAATCATCGAAGATGCATCCTTCTCGTTTAATACCGATATTAGTTGAGAAACCTAATGCTGAACATCCTTTACCATATTGTAATCAATACCATTCTGCAAGGTATGACGTCGGGGTTCCCGGCGTCTACCTATCATTTTCTTAGCGGGTAAACCAGTCTGATTACTCTGCAAGTCAACGGATTTTCCATCTCCCAATGCTCTAGCCGGCCTCATTAGCGTTCTAGAGTCTGTCTGATAATTTGCATTGGCAGCTTGACGTTTGTCCTCTCCCATCATTAAGCCCATTTGCCAATTTTGCAACACCGTTCTGATTTCAGATTTATCAATATTTCTGTCGGAGCTTAGCGCTCTACCCTCCGTAGCTGCGCCTGTTCTGGGAGGTTTTGGCGGACCGTATGTCTTGATTGGCTTAGGTTCGGGCACATTTCTAGATTCCAATGGCTCGATCGGGGCATTAGGGTTTTCTTTGCGACCTCCTAGCAACTGTGGCATGCTTAGAGTGCGTTGCTGCGATATGGCATTGTTGGGTCTTATTGCGGCGGTATTGGGGGACGTCCAGACTGGCTTGTTTTGATTTTCGGCGAGAATGGGTGCCGAGGGAGGTCTGCTTGGTTGACATTCCCTTTGTTTCACCTCGGTGCCATTCTGTATTTGGAGAAGACAAATTTTCAAGCCGGCACAGAATCTCTCGAATGTTAAAAGACCATTGGTAGGTGTGACTTTCTTGAGACTCTCGAGTACTCCCTTTGGTAGACCTTGAGTACCGTCGTCCTGCCAACGTTCCTCGATGTCAGAATACTTCACGTAACCAGTGTTCTGATCGTCCATTATGCGAAACAACGTGCGCATAGCGGTGACAAAACTCTTTGGCAACACATCGGGACTTGACGTCTGTATTTGCGCCATGTTTTGTAAACGCCCTGACAAATTACAGCTGCCCACTAATAATAATCGTCGACGAACACATCAGCGACGTGTCTGTTAACGGGTTCCCTTAATATCTCAGATAAACAACATCCCATTGACCTATTTGCGATGTACCGTACGAATTACAAGTAATAAAAAAAAAAAATAAAAAAAAACAAATCACAACAACAGGATTACATCAAACACAACAAGCGCATCAGCGGCAGCAACGCTGCGGAATGCGAACCTTCGAACAGTATTACTATACATATAAGAATATACATGCATATGTATAACATACGGACATACACATATAATTGCCGTTTAGTTGAGTCATCGGCTACCAGATGGAAGGACACGGACGTGTAAGTAGGTGCTGCCCCTGGTGGAGCTTCCTCAAAGCTTCATAGTTTTTCCCCCCAAATAGCGATTCAGTTTCGATCATGAAACGTTGCATCGAGACTGGCGATTTTGACTCATTTCAAGCCCCGAACATCCCTTAAAATCTCCCAAGAACTGAAAATCAATCATTTTGGAATTGAACGAAGGCATTCATGGTAAGCATTACCTTTCATATGCTTAATCTCGTATATTTCGGGGACGGATTCGCGGGGTTATGTGTTATATATTTTTTCGTTGTACTGTAAAACTGGCTTTCCTGATTAAAACAAGGCGAGTATCACACGATTGCAAAGTTATTCTTTCGTGCGAAAGCTGGCGATTCATTAATTATGTGCATATAATATGTGCATGAACAATGATGTTTGTCATATATATTAAATATATAGCGCCTCTTCAAACACGCTTTTCGCGCGCGTTTCACCCTGCCCCCTCCGCACAAATATTGCAACAGGTATGTACATACGCAATTATTTACGAAAAGGCACGTTCAAAAATCGCATACCTATATTTATCACTAATCGTATCGTATATTTATGTATGTTTCAGTAATAGAAGGTGCAATGCGTGTCGGTGCATTTCAAGTGTTTTGGTGTAACAGGAATGCCGGTAAAAAACGGATTTCAATTTGTTCGAGATTCATATTTTTCGAAGAATAGGAAGATGTAGTAAAAAGTGAGCAATATAAATTAACACATTGTTCCTACATGTTATCCTAAGCAGTTTGTAAGAATGTTGGTTGTAACTAATTTGTTTTCATGAGAAATATTCATAATGATTGTATCGATCGAGTCTTCTCGCTTTCCATTTCGCCATACTTTCTCAGTGCGAGTACATATGTCGCTACGGTTAAACGGTTGTGCAAAATAAACGTTCGATTCCCCAGAGACGAGCACGACTGTAGCGAGACACGTGCATTTACCGGCTCTACCGGCCCAAGATAACGGGATTTCGAGTGCCGATCTCGGACTCTGTTATTATTAGCGATTATTGTTTTTTTATTGATCCAAGCAAATGATAAATTTAAGACGCGATGACGCGCCATTTGACATATGGAATAGTTCGTTGTGGAGTTTCATCTGCTTTCGCTCTTGTCGCGAACATGTCGAAAACACTTTTTTTGAACCGTGTTCTATGGTAAAACGTATACAAAACTGGTGATCGGAATAAAAGTTTATACGTTATACACCCCCCAAAAGATGAGAATTCGGAAAGGCGAAGGTGCACGTACGTGAATGATACAAACGACTCGGGAGTGTTTTTTTTACATCGTTGGACCGGACAAATGAAGTTCAATTGTGTCGATGGTGCGTGCAAGATGCACTGGGCATATATCGTCCTCACGCTCTTGCTCACTTGTGTTATGGGGTCTGTTCTCGATGAAAATTATTGCAATGTGAGTCGGACTCGTTTATTTCATTAAATAGTGCATTTGACAATTTTATTTACTTGTAGCATCGTACTATATCAATCGATGCAACTTTTCTAGAATCTACATTTTTTGTTTTTATTATGAAAATCAGCGACGGGTCGTTTCAAGATTGTAACTTGGCTCATTTAATATTCCAGTTATAGAAGACGCGGTCCCTGAAACATTTTAATAATGCATATTTCCAAAGTAGAAAATAGCTAAATAAAAAAAGAAACTTGAAAGATATTTTGACGAAAAATTTGAATAATTCGAAACGGACATGTTATACATCAAACATAACCTCAAAAAATTTCAAAACATATATACCGTTTTCATTGCCGCCATTTAAATCGCACTTACTCAATTTACCGATGAAATTACTGACCGAACATTACAGTACGTATATAATCATGGATGTCGAACGCGTCATAACACATCTGGAATAGAATACAGAGGAGGCAAGAGTCATAGGTCATGTTCTATAGATGCGGTCACGAGCGACATCAAGTTCACCATATTATTAGCCAAGGATCGGCCAAGGTCATCTGGTCTGTACACGGCATTAAAGTTCAATCGATCGTTAAGTATGCCATTAAAGTTCAATCGATCGTTAAATAAAATCTTTGGTAATATCAATTATATTTCCACGCAGGTATAGTAAAGATCAATTTTACATTACCGAATGTAAATTGCGATTACGAAGTAGCTCTGCTGGTAAATTCGTCAATCACAAATGAGCAAGACTGTAAGAATCATGTATTCCATAAAAGTAATTCGTACGACGATGAGATACATTCCATAGAGAGGACAGTCTGCGTTTTATCGCACTTGGATGGCACGATGCAGGATAATTGCGAGGTAAAAGCATCGATTACAGAGCTGTTTAAATATCACATTCAAGTTATACGTATTACAATTAATCACAATGATTAATCGCAGGAAGACAAATTTTCAATGTGGTACGAGCATGTATTCACCGGGTGTTACGCGCTACGTTTCACCATCGATGGTTACAAATATGCTGTACGCGGCAACAAATTTCTGGTAACCGATTATAGTCGAACCGAAGTTGCGGAGCCAAAATTCCGATGTTATTACGAGGATCGAACGGATCACGTGCCAAGGTGATTGATTTTTATTCCAGTAACACCGTATCATCCATCGTTTCCATAGCCGTTTCATTAAAAAGCGTTGCTTCATAACTCGTAATTAATTTACGTCGACAATAAAGAACCATCGAGCTTTTTTTTTCGATATACATACATATATATATATATATATATATGTAAATTCTTGTGTCTTTGATTTCTTTTTCTTGTGGAGGCGTAACACTTAGGAATCTATTCGACGGTCTCTTGTAAGTATACATACATCGGTTAAAGTGTTGACATCGTTTTTCTTGCGTTATTAACACCGCATGTCTTGGAGTATTATCTTTCTTTATTTTTAAAAGTAACTGTTCGCATCTTGGGGGACTATACTAAATATCGTCCAAGCTCGGAATTACGAGGAATGTGCTTTTCGTTCGATGCTTCAAATAATTCGTTTAACCGCAATAACCGAGAACTCGATCCCACCTCAATCCCAGATCTCCGATGCAGTTTAGCGCTTTAGCAAGCTTTCCTCATTTTCGTTGTCTTTTGTTGGATAAATGGATCGGGTATAAAAAACAACATAAAAATATATAAACAAGAATAAAAAGTAAACGGACGACAGTTTTGAAACGTGGGAATTACAAAAGATGTTGCTTTTACAGTAAGGAACTGGTGACATTCGCATTGAGCATTTCAGTACATGCTGATACAGCGGGCATGATTTTAACACTGACGCCAATGTCGTATCTGGACGAAACTAAAGAGAATGCTTGTGTTCAGTACAGTGGACAACCCCTGTATACCTGGGAAATTAGTATGGTAATATAACCGATTTTATATTATTTATCGTTGCGTATGTTAAACAGCATGAATTTGTTTCTATTAATTTCTTTTAAACGGGCCATGTGTTATTTATGTAAAAATAAAAAAGATTAGCGCGATAATCGACAATCGCGTAAGAACATTTCCCCTTTTGTTGCAGGACGGTGCGAGCCCGGCATTAGAAAATTGTAGTCTAACGACGGTAATATCGAATATATATACATATGTTTTGGAAGCTCTGCCTTTGCTCATACACAGTGGAATATGATGATCAAGGATGTAACGTTAATTGCGGATTTCTCATCAGGTACAACTAGACAATGACACCTTTACGAAAGACGCGGAGTGCAATTTTGCTCTTCGCGTGCCGCAAAATGCGAGTTATTGTTTCAAGATTAGTCTACACGACGAGCGTTGTCACAGGCAAACAATCTGGAATCCACCGCCGGAAGGTATAGGTGGCAGGCCACCATGCGCTTGGCTTCAGAGCTGCACGAGAATTCATAAAAATACATCGGCTATCGAGTACAACGGTATGCTTCGCGGTAGCAAGCAAATAGACTCGGACAACATGTTATTGCTTCCAATTGCCATAACGGTCATACTGATGATACTCATCGTAACCGGTACCGTATTATTCGTGTGCCGTTTGCATTTGCGAAATGCCAGAATCCCCGTTTACGTTAATACAAACTTGAGAAATTTGAAGACGACGGAAATGGACAGCGTCGAAACTACCGACGACGAGACGCATAAATCGAGCGTCAACAACGACGAGGATGATTCCGAGGCTATTATATTGTTGTACGCTCGTGGCACTGCGCCCTTTATGTCACTCATGACGGACTTTCGAGAGATTCTCAAGGTCCATTGTGGTTGTCACGTGAGTACGACACGGACCACTCCCTTAGGATTGTTCCGTGAGGAAAAAAAAAAAGAAAGTAATAATTTACCGTTATCCGTGAATCGTAAGAGGCTGTAATGTTCACAGGTGCGCGATTGGTACGCGGCTAGCGAATGGGACTCCGTCGCGAGAGTCGGCCCATCCACGTGGGTCGTCGATTTATTGAAACAGAAGCATCGAGCTCTTTGGATCGATACACCAAGGGCTAGAAATCTGTTGGATCCGGAATGGAGAACAAATTATTTTGCAAATTCGCGACATTTTCGCGAGCGTGATATTGACGAGGAAGCTATCAGTGATTTTCGAGACTTGGCTCTCCCGGTCGTCCTCGATTTGGTAAAAAAAACTATCGGCCCGGAAGCGGCGCTTCAGTATAATAAACATTTTGTCGTAAGGTAAGGACTGCCATTGTGATACTCGATTTTCGTATCGAACGAAAATACTTATCGACTTTTGTGTGTGTGTGTTTTTTTATACAGGTTGGAGGGCTTTGATGCAGCCAACAAAAGAGACGATCCTTTCGAGGATCTCTCGCCTCACACGCGTTACCTGATTCCGTATCATCTCGGTGAACTGTGCTCTCATTTGTGAGTTGTTACCAAACTCGTTAAAATGTCGTCGGGCTTTTTTTTATAAACCTTACAAATTTTGTTTCAGATCGTCTTGGCCATCGAATATAAATTCACAGCTATTAAAGAACGAGGAGGAACAATTGAGAGAACGCCTCGTGCGAACGAGGAACAATTTACCTTGAAATATTAATTAGCCATTTATATAAATAAATAAGGATTTTTTTATAAGAAAAATTTCCGCATTTCCATTAATTAGTTGGTATGTATCGTGCCTGTTTAAACATATTTGTTTCTACCCGCTTTGATCTCGTTAAGACGATCACCTTGGGTCCTATTGCCATTATTGATTTTGCCACATTTTGCCACATTTACGTCTAATCTTCGATTTCCCAGCGGCTCTACCTTGGGAGGCGTGCGTCCTCGTACCATGCGAAATTTTCCTGTTGGCAAATAATAGAAAATTCAGACTCGCGATGAATTAAAAATAAACCGATAGAAAAAATATTTATCGAGCCAATTCTCGTTCAATTAGCAATTGTATTCTATCAATCTCATTTCAATCACGGATAAACGATACAAGGTGATTCGATTACCAAAGATACTCGGCTTGGAAACTTTCTTCCCACCAGACGTATTGTTTCCTTGCCATTTGTCATCCCCAACGATGCCAATTCGATCGTTCGAATGCTCGTTACTTTTTCCTGTAAGAGTGAGAGCGAGCATTGATTAATCTCAAAGAATTTCGGTCCGTTATGTAAAAAAAACTTACCAGCCTCCTTTTGGTGTTTTTTATTCGTCTGGTCCTTTCTCGTCATCGAATTAATTTTCTTCTCACTTTTGTAAGCGATCGAATATATTCCACGTTTGTGATGCAAAATCATATCACCATTCCCATGATGTTTCAGTCTAAAAATTGGATACGATCGTTATTTGGAAAGATCGTTTCTCGCTTCGACTCGGACCAACCTGTACTCCTGGCCGGATCTCCAAAGCTCGTTCTCCATGCTCTCGAGCCAAGCTTGTTGATGTCCGATGACCGATCCAGGCCGACAAATTCTCAACCAAGCGATCGCCTCTCTAGCCGACATCCCGTAATGTTTGACGATATAAGCGGCAATGAGCGATCCCGTTCTTCCAAGACCAGCTTTACAATGAACGGCGATAGGACCGTCGGTCGTTTCGGCAAGTTGCAAAAATTCATTGAGAATATTTCTCGGTGGAGCACTTCCGTCCGGCATGAACATGTCGTAATGAGCAATTCCGGCCCTAGTGAATCTCGCAGAGTCGTACGACTTTCTATTGAGTCTAACGACTGCGATCACATCGTTTTTCACGAAATATTGGACGTAACGTTCAGGGGGATGATAGGCTGTTCCTATTTCCGTACTCGGACCCGTAAATGCGAGAAATTTTCGTGGTATCATCCAATTGAGATCGCCGTATCTCATCTGCTCGTACTTTTCGTATTCTGCGAGATCGAAGTCGTCGAAATCGAAGAAACCGAAAGCGACGGCTTTGCGAATCGCGTTTAGACAATCTGTGAAATAATTAACGAATTTTCTCGAGCCTTCTTATCATTATATTTTCGTTGTCTCTACTTCTTAGTCTCGCACCTTTCAGTCGTATATTGTACATCGAGATACCCATTGATGCATCCTGAAAAGGCTTCAATGGCTGTCCGATAGATTCGACAAAATTCGCGTAAAGATCTCTTGGATTCTTCTTGAGATAAAGAATAGCGTAGGATGTCACGAGATAGGCAGCGTTCGCTCTCTTCTGCTGATTCTGAGACGTGTAATGCACTATCTGTTTGTGCTTGTTGATAGGATTTTTCAGTTTTTTGTTCACCTTGCAGCAATATCTGTGTACGATTATTTTATTTTATTTTTATTCAAGAAATTTATCCACATTATTGAAACAAGGAGGTCTAAAAATTCATAGGATTTATTTACTTGTAGACGCAGGCAAGATTGAGAGGACCAAAATCGTTGTAAAAATTATTGTAAACGAGCTCGTTGTCGGTGTTGAAAAATTGAATAGCCGGTGTGCTTCGAATCTCTCTCTTCCCCGCTGCCAATGTGGCAAAGTAAAATTTATTTTTTACGCACTCGAAGATGCACGTGAGATCCGGATGTGCGTGCACGATGCTTGATGATCCTTGAGACGATATCGCGATTCTGAATTATATTCGTTCAATCGTCGACATAAGCGAGTCAAAAAATCACCTTCCATTTTAGCTTCGATCTTAGGATCGAAGTAAGAATACGAGTTTCGAGACGACGATACGACGTCCCGCTGCCGATGGCTCATTCCTCGTCTTTCGATCATATTTAATTTCCGCCAAAATTTGGCCTCAGTCACTCGATGATTTTGCGTCCCGAAACGGCAACTCCATTTTTCGTTTGACCAACGTCAGGAGACGCGGTACGATACACGTATGTTTCTTTTGACGTTTGGTCGTCGGTATTTTGTTTTTTTCTTCTTCTTTTCTATTCGAAAATCATCGTTTTGTCAAAGATATTGCGAGGCTTATGGTACAGTAGGGATAAATAAATTCAAATGAGAAGCAACATTTCGTTTTACATTGTCTATTATGATTATTATTATTATTATTATCATTATTAAGTAAAATTCAAACGAGGGTACAACGCAATCGTTTACGTACGTGTTACAATGTTTATTTTTCATAGCGCTATAATGTCGATAGTTTGCGAAATTCGAGAGGGAGAAAAGAAATGGTCTCGTTCGAAAGCCGGATTCAAACGGTGTTTTCCTTTCTTTTCAATAAATAGTTTTTTTTTGTATGTTTTTTTTTGTTTTTTTCATTTCGTTTACATAATAATATATCATATCGTAGGAGATAACGCTACAGCAGCGTATGATATGTCGCATCGACCATTGGTATACACATAAATATACGTACATAGAACCACGATCGAGAATGAATAATGGTTTTCGTCGATTTTATTTTTCTTCAAACCGTTTGTGTGTGTTATTCTCGATCGCGATTATCGCTAGTTGGCCATCCTTTTGAATCCGGTTAGCACACTTCGTGGTGTGCAACCGCGTATTAAATATAAAAGAATAAATAAATCATATAAGTCAAGGAAAATGGTATGTGTTTAGAAATAGAGAGAGAGAGAGAGAGAGAGATAGAGAGAGAGGGAAAGAGATACACGATCGATCGTCAATGATCCGTTTTTTAAGACGACAAAATTTCCGTCGAGGGTCTTCGATCATCTTATTTTTCGCGTACCCTTTCATTTTTTTGGAGCTTTTATCTATTTATAATATCCGCGCTTGATCAAGCCTGGCCAATATTTGGTATAATTGCATTTTTTTTAAATATCAATATCTCGTCCGGAGGATCCGAAATATAATAATCTACGATTATATTCGTTTATTTACATACGACACGAAACTCTTGGACAATAAAATATAGATGAATTAAATACTATAGACTCTCTTTTTCGTATTGCTCCACGTCGTTTTTTTTTCGCTCGTATCAAGTAGCATATTTTATTATTGATTATTTATTACTGTCGTTATCGTTATATCCGCGTTAAGAGAATAAGGATAAAAACAAACAAACGAACAAAGAAAAAATCTTAATGATTAAGCGCACCTTCGTATAATTGCAATCTTAATGCATCGAACGAAAACAAAATAATAATAATTAAAAAAATTCAATAAATATAGAACCGAAACACGCGTATGGCTATAGTATCATTTTTTCCCTCCTTTTAATCGTTGCTTATAACATTTCTCTTTGGATTCAAGTACAATCTAGCGTCTCGCGATACCCCCGGTTTCTTGATTTCTTTTATCTTTTTTTCATTCTCATCGATAATATAATTCTATATACGTTACGTATTCGGGGGAATCCCTAAAAACTATAATATTTTCAGCTATGCAATTTTCTACTATCGAGAAGAGGCAGGGGTAGTGGCGAACGATGGGGGAGTTTTTTTTATCCCCCTCGTCAGCCGATCGCGAGACGTACAGTTTCGTTTCTTTTTTCTTAAACTTAAGATTCGCGTCGAATCGAGAATCGTACACTCTCGATAGCATAAATTCAACGAAGGGTGCTTTCGCACCCCTCTTTTACCGTCCATACACACGACACGCCGTATCACTTCCAGGTACACCTCTCTATTTTTCAATGTGCTGTAGCGACATCCACGTCGCTATTAATTCTTTTCGTTTCCATTTATTTCGTACTGTTTTTGTTTGTTTGTTTAATTCGTTTATCATTATGATAAGTAGCACGTCTATAGATATATTATTCGTAACCTGTAGTATATACATATACACACGCACACGCTATTGCATACAAGAGACTTAGGTACTACATAGTATGGTTGAGGAAATAACACGGGCACACGCACACACACACACACACACGCACGGAGCACGTACGAAGATAAATGAAATATAGGCACAACCGACGAAGAGAAAAAAAAACACAAAAAGATTCGACATTTGTTCCCGCACGATTGATTTTTAATTTGCTGCGCAATGAGGTTCGGATCTTTCGAATTTTTTTTGTTTCGTATTTTTCCAATTTTACGATGGGTCAAAGAAACAAGGGTCGTAGCCACGCTCCTTGCGGGGCGTTTTGTCTCTTCTGGAAGAACCATCGACTCGGCCCGTTCTCTATTTAAATTATCGTTTTATTTTCGTTTTTTTTCGTTTTTTAATTTATTTCCTTTTTTTTTCTACAGGAGCGATCTGCCATACAAATTTGTTTTTTTTTCTCTCTACGTAGTTATAATCCCGGGGATTGTCCGACCGCGCGTCGGCTCGTCGAGCCACGATCTTTAATTTTCGATCGACGAACGCGCGGTGGGTCTAATAGAATCTGTAAGGCACGATCGTGAACGAGATTCGGGGGGTGAACGCTCGGTTCGACCCCACCGCGACGTGAGAGGTCGAAACGAGTCACTCCGCTTACGATATTATATTAATTCAATGTTTTTCTTTCCTTTGTACATCACCTCGACGACCTTCGATCGTCCTTTCTCTTTCTCTCTTTCTCTCTCTCTCTCTCTCTCTCTCTCTCTCTCTCTCTCTCTCTGTCTTTCTCTTTCCGCCTCTCTCATTCATCCTTCGATCCTCGATATTTAATCGTGATTTCTATTGACACCAAGAAGCTTGGCAGCATCATCGGCCGATGCCTGAAGTACCTTGTCGATTATGCTCTTGTCCCGAATCCCAAGAAGATTGGAGATGAGATCGTTTTCCGTGTCAGGACCCTCGGTCGCGTGAAAATTGTGCTGAGCATTGGCCAATTTACCCGTGAGGGTCGTTAATTTCTCGTAAGGATTGAACCTCATGAGGGCACTGGGTGCCGCGTCGCCGGTCGCGACAGTAGCGACCGTCGGTAAAGATACTCTTTCCTGTATTCTCGAGTCGCAGCTCGTAGAGGTCAACATCGATGCTTGTTGTTGTTGTTGACTGCGAGGTGTTATCGTCGGTGGTTGGGACGGTGCGGATTCCTCGTCACCGCTGGTACCCACGTACATCATCGAATCGACGGATTCGTGTTTCTTGCGATGTCGAAGCATGCTGTGCTTGAGGGTGAAACGTCGACAACATATGTCGCATGAAAAGGGCCTCTCGCCCGTATGAGTTCTCATGTGTCGACGAAGATCCTCCGCGGACCAGAAACGACGCATGCAGAATGCACAGACGACCTGAAATCATTATTTTTTAAAAACACATGTCTTTTACGCGTTTGTCCCAAACGAGTCGAATTCTTCTTATCGAACGTCGGTTTGATAAGAACGACGACTGCGACGACGACGACGACGACAACAACGACGACTCACCTTTCTATTACTGTAGTCGGGAAATCTGCCGCGTTTTTCCTCCCCGTCGCTCAGATGTTGTTGCAACGATGACGGTGGTTGTTGTTGTTGTTCCTCAGGAGTTTCGATATCCATGTCTAAAGCGCCCTTGGCGACGAGAATCTCGTAGGATCTTGTGTGATTGATTCTAATGTGTTCGAGACAATCTTGACGCTCGGAAAATCCACTGTCGCACAGATGACACTTGAAGGGTGCGTCGGTCGGACCAGGGGAGGAACGGGGCGACGGGCGTCTAGATTTCGATGTCTCGTTCGTCGTCGCTGTCGTCGGTAGGCTGGCTTCGTTGTTCTTGCTCGGTGGATTTTCCAACGACATGGAATTATCCGGTATTTCAGCGTTCTCCACATTTTCCCCATCTTCGTGCTCCATCGGCTCCGAATTCTCCTTATCCCCCGTGATTTCACACGATTCCGTCGAATCAACGTTCTCGGTAGGTTCCACCTTGATCCTCGTCTCTGTCGTCGTATTCGCGCAGCTCACCTCGCTATTTTCAACAGTTTCCATTTTATCCCCATGATGGTCCATGTTCTCGGAGATACCGGACGATTGGCTCTCGTAGCCACTCTGATCGTTCTGTTTGTTGCAAGCCATTGGACTGTTTTGTGGCTCGCTGGTTACGGGAGATTCCGGACGTGATTTTGTACCCCTCGAGTGCTTCGAGGATTTGTGCTTCTTCAGATTTCCCAGTGTGGAGAAGGTCGAGCTAGGGCAAAGATTACACTTGTAGGGCCTTTCGGGCACGTTCCTCATGGCGAACGTGCTGCTCGAGCTGTTGTTGTTGTTGTTATTGCTGCTGTTGTTGTTGTTGTTATTGTTGTTGTTGTTACTACTGCTGTTATTGTTGTTGTTGTTATTGGAAAGTTGTTCTCGAGTATCCGGGGACGAAGAATTTCTCAAACGACGAATCTTATTGGCGTTGTTTTTGTGTTTCCTCAGCAAGTGACGATCGCAGTTGGATTTTGTTGTAAAAAGGAGGGAACAGTGCATGCACTGATAGGGTTTTTGTCCCGTGTGTGTGAGAATGTGTCGTCTGAGGGAGGAGGTCCAGGGAAAGGGTCTCTCGCAATACGGACATATGACTCGGTTCGGTGCCATCGAGTAAGCGGATTTCTTTTTTTTCATCTTCTTCTTCTTCTTCTTTTTCTTCTTGGACGACGTCGAATTGGTGGAATTTGCCGAATTTACGGAATCGGATTTTTCGTCGCTTCCAGAATTGTTGCAATCGCTCGTCGAGGCAACGAGGCCTTCCTCGTCGCTCATGTACTGAGGCTGAAATTGTTGATACTGCTGGGACGCGTTGTCCAATAATTCCGAGACACTGGCGAGATCGGCAGTACCGTCCTCGTTCTTCTCGCTCATACCGTCGCGAGAGGATTGCTCGATCTTGGTAATTTCCGCGACGCAGAGCTCGCTCGGCACGCAATCCTTGATGTCCTCCTCTCGTTGCTCCTCGGGTTCGACCTTCACGTCGATCGCATCGCGATAATTTTTCTCAGTCGTTTTCTCCATCTCCGCTCGTTCCCCGCTATCTTCCTCCATCTTGGCAGAATTTTTTTTAATCATCTCCGACGACGCTTTTTGCTGTCTCGCCGCGACATCTTTGTACAAATCGTTGCCCTCGAGTTTTCCTCTGAGAAGACTCGTGGGTCGTTGGGTGTCGTCGTGCTCGTTCTCGTGGGATTCCCTCTCGTGTGCTGCCTCGTCGATCACCAATTCTTCCTCGGTGTCGTTCTCCTCGATCTTGCTACCCTTTAGCTGTTGAGCCAATATCGCATACTTGACCTGATCCGAGATCGAGTGTTTCTCGTAATTTAAACTGGTCGTTGATTGACCGATCTTGGGCAAAATATTTGGATAGGATTGTGACGATTGTTGGCTCGTATGATGATTGGCATTGTGAAGAAGAGTGGGTGGATTCGCTGGTGGTCGTCCTCTGGTCGAATGGCCACCTCTTGGTCTTTGACTCCAGTGTTGAGGATGCTGTTGCTTTATGTGCCTCTCCATGTTGCTTCGCAGGGTGAATCTCGCGGAGCAATGCTCACACGTGAAGGGTCTCTCGGTTCTGTATCTTCGTTGTTTCTGTTTTGGCATTAGAACACCGTTCTTTATGACCATTTTAACGGAATTCGACGATTGGGAATTGTCCATCTTCTCTCGTGGGCTGACCATCTTCGTCGGTAATTTAGACGACATGAGTTTCGCGTAATCGGTCTGTTCGGCCATCGAGTGGACCGGTATGTCCCTGCTGGGTGGATAAGCACCTGCGAACGCCGTGTTGCCGATCGGTGGCTCGACTAGGGTACCACCGCTCGTCAGTTGCAAACCCCTGACCAATTCCTTCTGGAGCCTGTCCTTCATCGCAAAGTCTTGTCCGAACATGTGAGGATTGAAGAGATAAGGTGGTAGTATACCAGCCCCGACACCAGCTGCCGAAAAACCCCCGAAATTTCTATAAATCATGTGGGCATTGGCATAGAGAGCTTCCAGCGACGTTGCTGGATTTCCAGCCTGTCCGGCTTTCAGAAGTGCCTGAGTCAATAAAAATTGATTGGTCGCGTCGTAAAATTCTTTCTGATTTCTGCCAAATTCGGGGTCGGGGGTCGTCGTTGCCGCGGGTGAACTCGCCGGGATCGCGTTTCCTTTGGATTTTTTGCTGAGATCGAGAACGTCCATGGAGAGATCGAGGGGTGCGTCCTCGGTTCCGGTCGATGCCGAGGCCTCGCCAGGCTCGAGGCCAACCGGGAGGACTGTCGTTGCTGTCGTCGTCGTTGTCGCACTCGCCGTCGTGCTTTTCTTCAGATCGATCGGACTAGCTTGAACTCTTTGGTGAATAACGTCCGATTTGGTATCGCTGACTAGAGAGACGCTCTCGTCGTCCTCCGACGATCTCGAGTTCGCCTCGTCCTCCTCTTCCTCCCCGTCCTCGCCGCCATCCTCCTCGTCCCCATCTTCCTCGTGTTTCCCACTATAATCCGACTTGGCCACGTTCTCGATCCGAGACTTGTCGCTTCTCCTTCTCTCCTCCTCCTCTTCCTCCTCCTCCTCCCGTTCCCGCTCCTCCTCGTTCATTCGATGGCTCAGTTCCAACGGATGAATTCCACCGTGGCTCGGTATTCTCGAGAAGATATCGGAGTTGTCGTAACGTCCTAGTTGCATCGCCCGAAGCGACTGCAACGACATCGGACGAATCTGTCCATCGTCCGAAACGTTGCCAAGCTCCTGTTTGGTCTCGAGCGACAATCCCGAATAAACGTTCTGCCCGTAATCGTCTCTCTCGTTCGGATAGACGAGAGTCTTGCGAGCATCCTCGCGAATACCACGCGGCGATGCCCTGTCGAGGGAACCGTCGTTCGTGTAATCCTCGCTCGGATGATAAATGAGAACGCTCTTGATGTCCTCCCGCGTCAACTTTCCATGACGATTTCTCACGTGCCTCTCGCAATTGGCCTTGGTCGTGAAGGCGTAGTTGCACAAAGAACACTCGAAGGGACGATCGCCATTGTGAGATCGCAGGTGTCTGACTAGGGTTGCCTTGTCGGTGCTCGTGTAAGGACACATGTTGCACGGATAAGGCATACCCGGTCCAACCCCCATATGAGCACGATTGTGACCCTTGAGGGCTCGCAAATTTGGAAATACCGCTGTACATAAGCGACAGGGGAACTCACCCTTGAGCTTCATCTTGCGAAATTCAGCAGCGAACGCGTCCTGCGCCTCCTCTTCCTGGTGATACTCCGAGGAGGGTGTGCCGGACGAGCCGGACGAGCCGACGTTCGGATTCATCTTGATCTGGTGTTCGGGCGTGCTGGCGTCCGAACGTGGGAAATTTTGCAAGATCGGTCCCGACGTTACCGATATAATGCTCTGTATGTCGGCGAGATCCTTTCCCTCCTTGGCCTCGTTCAAGGCCGCTTTGTTCTGTAGATCGAGACCGGCGAAAAAATCGTCCCTCCTCGATTGATCGTCGACGTAGACTCGGGTCTGGGACTGACTCGTGCCGCAGTCGAGTTCGTGGGCATCGAGGGCCGACCGACACGGAAAAGCTCGAAGACACTTGCCACATTGAAACTTGGCGATCTCGCCGGAGGCAGGACGGTGCAAAGATTGTTCGCAGACCGCACGGGCTATCGCCGGGAACTTGTCCGACGAGAAATCAACGAAAGTCAGATCGTGAAATCCGACGACCGAATTTCGTAGATTTCTCGCGTTATTTACGAACGAATTCTCGGCGATGTGTTTCATGTATTTGTGAAGATTGAGAACTCGATGATTCTTGAAGGAGAGATTGCAGGGATCGCATTTAGCCGGAAATTCGGGATGATTTCTCTCTAGATGGGCCTCGAGAAGGGCGCTCGTCGCAAAGTCCAATCTACCGCAAACCGGACAATTGTGAACCGGTGTTTTTTGTGTCTCGATCGCGCCAGCCTTTAGCTCGGTCCTCGAGTTGTTCAATAGAATCTTGTGCCTCCTCTGATTATCGTTGTCATCCGTGAAATCGGGACACTTTCTTTTAGCCACGAAACTCGGCGATTCCGTCTGATCGATGAAATCCGGGGATCCTCTCTTCGCGATCTCGTTGTTGTTGTACTCCTCGACGTGACGTCTCTTAGCTGGCTTTTCCGAATCGCTGCTCGCCTCGGAATCCGTGTAACCGTTTTCACGTGGCGACAGACCACCGTGCGCCGTTCTCAGGTGTCTGTTCATGTTACCGTTCGTCGTAAACGCCATGTCGCAGTATTTGCACTTGAAGGGACGTTCGCCCGAATGTACGAGTACGTGACGGTCGAGGGAACTCGCCGAGGACAAAACCTTGTGACAAACGCCGCAGGAATAATCGTCCTCCCCGCTATAATCTGTGCTTCTGGGTGAATTGTGACCGCGGAGATGATTCGTCAGATCTCGCGAGGTCGTCAATACTATCGAACAGGCTGGACAGGGATAAGCCGCTTCCTGTTGATCCGATGTCTATTTCGGAGACAAAAACAATAAACGAAACATAACGCTTTACGCAATCTCTTGATTTTTCGACCATCTTTCCCGGGGAACCAATCTTCCAGATTATTTACTTACCAATGATGCTACCGCATCCGCTTGTGTATCGCTACTGCGACGATTATTCGATCTGTTTTCAGAGTGTTTTGTGCTCGAGTGCGTCGTTCCTGCTGCTGTTCCTGCTGATGCTGCTGCCGTCACTGTCGTCACTGTAACGCGAAAAGAGCAACCCATTATCGGTGAGACCATTCTTACTCACGACGATCTTGTTTTTCGTCTTGTTTTTCATGAATCTGGTGGTATTAATGGTACGAGTCGCGTATTCATACAGGCATATGAATATATATATATACGTGTGTACACACTCGTCGAAACGGTAGACTTCCTAACGGCGGAGATAATGATTAAGTACGTAAGAGCCTGACCAGCTCAGCCTGACCACTGACCATATCCACTTGTCGAGATTCAGAAATATAGGAGAGAGAGAGAGAGACCGCGCGATCTCCCCTCTCCCAGCCCCATCACGCTATATAAATACAGCGGGGCGACACTTTTCGATCCCGAGGCGAAAGAGAGGATGTCTCGCGGTCTGGGACTTTCTGGAACATCTCTCGTTACTCGTGAAATCTCTAACGCGATGTTTCCTTCTCTCCGACTACTCGACTCCATTTTCCTCCTATATAAAAGATATACTTTGCCTTTTTTTTCGATTCGTATTCACGATCTTTGTTCGCTCGACGATAAAACAAATACCGACGAGTCGGATGACGGGAAGTCGATGATTCAGTCTCGACGACGATCATCAAGAATCTCGTTCTCTTTCGAGAACACGAAAGATATCCCCCGCCTTGACTTTTTTCCGACAGATAAGCACTTGGAATTGCTCTCTCTCTCTTGGTCGTTATCTTGGACGAGGATGCGTATTATATTATATACAATTGCAATAAATATTCGTCTCGAATATACCGCAAAAGTTAGCTCATTTTTTTCGCATCGACATTTCCTCGTTTAGATTTTTATCTCGCCGGGGATTGCGACAGATCTTCCTCCCGAGGAGGAAAGAAAGAAACACGATGAGCGATGCGATCGGCTATATCGTGTATTTCACACGTATATACACACACACACGCATAAACATACACACATACTTAAAGTGTCGCGGTGCGGAAAGCCGCGAGTCTCCGCAGCAGCCGACGTGGAGAATTATCTGACGTGTTCCGGAAGTCGCGAACGGGAACGTAGCACATACGGGGGAGCGCCTTGTAGCTCGTGTGAGACCGGAGATGCCGGGACAATAACATTTATCAGTGACCTCGCGGACGCGTTTTAACCGCAATAAACGTGTGCACGAACGAGCTCGAGCTCCTCCTCGTTCGTTTTTTTTCTTCTTTTTTTTTAAATTTTCTGTCTATTTTAAAATATAGTTTTTTTCCCTAGTTTATTTACAAAAAGAATGGAAGTTTCTTTTTGTAGGGAAAGGGGATTGGCGATTGCGCGGGGATAATAACGAGCTCGGTCGCCGCCAGGTGGATTTTTATTCGAGCGTTGGGTGGTCGACGCCGTGAATCATGCGTGCGAGCATTACGCTTAATTATTATACGTACAAAAGGCTAACACTAGCGTATTTTACGAGTATGTATAACGTATATGAGAATAAAAGGAGTTTGGCACGAATTTTCAACGGTTACGGCGCCGAGAATACTCGCTCACTTCGGTAAAAGTAAAACGCGTACACTCGTCTTCCGTCCGACATTTATCGAGTCGAACGTTCTCAATTTATTAGATGTATGTTTTCCGTGATGGGAAAATTATTTTATCGAGAGTAGAGGAAAGAGATTTTTGTGTGTTTTTTTTTGTTTCTTCATCGCGCGGTACGAGAGTTACTCGAGAAGTTGGAACGAGATCGATCGGATCGATCGTGTGAGATTTTCTTATCGCGGATAATACGAAACGTCCGATTGCCGTGCCGATTTCGCTACAGAAGAGTTAGATTCCATGAGATAAAAATTGTAGAATGCGGAGAACGAAAGAGAGAGAGAGAGAGAGAGAGGAGAACCTTGAAAGTGGCAACCGACGGCACGTCCCTCCTCTCTCGTCGACGGAAGAGAAACGCGCTGTATTGTAAACTGGTCCCAGACTAATTTCCGAGTCATTTTTTTCATTATATTTATCGGTTCTTGTCACTATCCGAGTCGATTTAAATATTCCAATATGCTTTCAATAATCTAATCCAAATAACATTGTCTCCCAAAAAAAAAAATAATATAATCGTTTAAATCGCAGTCTCGTGTCTCAATTACGAGTGACACACTTTTTATATAACTTCCCCCTAGGTAGCCACAAATCCGCATTAATATCTGAATATTTACTTGCTCGATCCCGCGTCACGATAGAAATGCAAGGTACTTGGACATCGACGTGAAAAGAATAAAGAATAAAGAAGAAAAGAAAAGAAAAAGAAAAAGAAAAGAAAAAGAAAATTCCCTCTCGAACAACACGTGAAATAACATCGACCGCGACCCGAGCGTCAGTCACAGATAGAGTTCGCCTCTGCTTGTCAAGGGAGCGTTGGAAGATAGAAAAAGGAGACAGAAAGACTAGCGGCAATCACGATAATATATAAGCCGAAAGTACGAACGCGCTCCTCCGTTATAATGCTTTTCGTATTGAATAATTAATCAACTGGACACACTTGATGGAACGAAAGAAATTTCGCTGTATCGATCTTTCGCTTATACGTACGCTATCTTAGCCTTGGATTCCTTGGAACTGTTTCTCGTAGTACACATACACACATCGTATGGAAAAATAATAGACATATTCAACGATGAGGCTTCTCGTCGGGAGGACGAAATAATCCACGGCAGGAATTGAACGCGGTGCCTCTTCTCCCCACTACTTTCCTCGCTATGAGAAATAACCGATCGGCTGTTTCGATATCATTCTCGCTATCTATATTCGTATATATATATAGTAAAATACCTGTATATACGAGAGGTAGATAGAGAGAGAGAGAGAGAGAGAGAGAGAGAGGGAGAGAAGCTGATCGGCGCGGTCACGAGTAGCACATGCGCACATTTTCCCTCGATTCGCGTGACCCGAGCCACGAGTATCCACGAACACGACTCTCGGGAGTCTTATGTACAGCAGACATTTATATATATATATATATATATATATACGAGAGAGTACATATATCGAGTATAGAACGAGGGACAAGTGTGGGATGCTGCGCTCTTCGACTTTTCCACGTGGTGGGGATAAAGAGCGAGCGGGGGCGTTGCCCCTACCTTCCATTGGTTGGTCTTCATCTCTCGAGCTTTTATCTCGTTCTCAGCCTCGTCCCCTCCTGAAATCCACCCCACCTCCCTCTTTCTCTCCTCAAGCAGATTATGCGCTCTGCTCTCCTCTCCCTCTCCCTATCCTCGTATACATCAGACTTTGAAAGAGCGCGCCAATCGGCTTCCGGCAATCACAGTCTCGACCTCTCTTTCTCTCTCTCCCTCTCTCTCTCTCACTCGCTCGCTCACTCGCTCGCTCACTGGAGAAACGACCTCGCAACACCTCTCGCAGCCTCACTCCTCTCTCCCACTACCATACCAATCCCAGTACAGGTATAACCATGAATTCAAGAGGTTTTTCTTCTTTCACTCTGTATCTTCGTTTCTCGAGGTCTCGAGGCAAGATCCTTCGTTCGCCGCCCTCGCCTTAGCCGCTCTTCTCGCTCCGTTACGCTCTTCACCCGCCGCCAGCCCGCCGTCGCGTCTTGGCCGAGGAGAAACGCGGAGTGAAAATGGCGGTTCTACGACTGCGACGAGCTATATAATATATATATATAGAAACACATAAAACCTGACAGCAGCACCGGCAGGATGATCTCCCCCTCAACCCCCTCCTCCTCCTCCTCCTTCTCCCCTTCTCGTCCTGTGCCGCATATACGTATCTACATAGATAGGTGTGTTGCGAACGTGAAATACACAGAGCAGCTTGCACATGTGTTTCGAGAGTCGTAACCCTGACAACCTTGGACTCACCCACCCGGAACCCCCATCCACCCTCGCGCGCCCCCTATGCGCGCACATACACATAGACAGACACCTACGTGTATTTGTGTGTACGTCTGTCCGTCGGTCTGTCGGTCTGGTCTCTTCAGGGGGAAGAATACAAAATGATGAAAAAAAAAAAAAAAAAAAAAAAAAAGAAACGACCACTTCGCCGTTGGTGTTTGCGTTGGCCCGAGCTCACGCACTCGCGGGTGCGTAACGCACGCATCGCGTGTTTCACCCGGCAAACGCACGCTCTCCTTTGCCCTCTTCCCCTCTGTATATACATCTATGTATATATATATTTGTATATATATTTGTGTATATTATATTTGTATATATGTATCGCTCTCCTCTTTGCCGATTTCAAGTAAAAAACGTAGTGAAATATTTCAGTTTTTCATCGATGGCGAATCGAGAGTATCTCTCTCTCTCTCTCCGACGATCCAAACGCAAGAGGAAATAGTCTCGCGAGCCGATCGATCGGAGGGATGACACAGTTACCTCGCACTCGTGTCTTTTATCATAAACTCTATGCTCCAAGTCACTTTCTTATTTCGATTGAAGAAGCATTAAAGGGAGTGAGTAAAAGAGATAGATAGATAGAGAAAGAGAGAGAGAGGGAGAATGACTCTAGCGGTTTTAATGCCGATTCGTTTGAAGGTGGCCGCGTCGCATTGGCGGATATCTATAAAGAAACGTGCGGAAAATATCAAGCGTTCATACGTGGCCCAACCGAGTTTCTCCACATGTACAAGACACGATGGCTACGTAACCCGCCCCCTTGACGCATGCCAAAGATAGGTTATAGAAGCATATGCACTTTTCGCAAATCCACACAGATATACAAGCCTGGCATAAGACGGATTTATATATTTATACGCGCGAAGTGTTCTCTCGCGTATAGTGGCCTACAGAAGCCAACCCCCTCTTCCCTCCTGCCCCTCTAGTCTTCCGTCTATAGAAACTTAATCTATATAATATCGTTCGTACGAGCAACGTGTGTTTCTCTCTCTCTCTCTCTCTCTCTCTTTCGACGACCCTTTCGAGTCAGCGACGAGCTACGTGGAAGATCGTTCGATCGTTACGGTACCCGTACGTAGAATAACGCACGATCGAAAGCCACACCAACCCCGGAAACGCGTGTACATATACACCCTCGATATGTTTCTGTCTCTCTCTCTCTCTCTCTGGCTCTATCTCTGTATTATATGCCCTTTATTGCTCAAAGTTATATATTCGAGGCTAATTCACGTGTCGCGTCACGAAACCGGAAGTTTGTTTGCAGAGGTCCTTCTCTTGTTTCGAAAGCGTTACGTTTCTCGAGGCTCTCGAGGTACGTACACGTCAGAGATAAGGCGCATTGCGTCGATAAACTCGGTCAGCGACATAAAACTTTGTTTTCTCACCGATCCTAGACCTCGCGAGCGAACCTATAGATTATCTCAAAATGGCGAACGCATCGCGTCCCTCGGTCCACGTTACGCCCATCCTGTAATTAATAACGTTTGAGTTTCACGGATTCTCCCCATATATTTATATTATATAGATATATTAACGTGATATAAGAAAGAAGAACCCCTGTTACGAGTCTCCGGGGCTATTAGGGGTGTGTTGCTCCGCCAACAGCGGGGGAGCAACTCGGGGAGGACGAGAAACGGGGCTGAATCCCAGAAGGTATACGGGAGAAGCAGGGCATGCAACAACGATACACGCCACGCCCTGATTCACGTTTTTACCCGGCCACAGTAAAACGACCCTCCGTAGTCTCGAACAGCCACCCCCTCCGTTTCTCGCGTCGAGACGACATGGCGCCCCGGGAATTTACTCGCATCCACCGCAGACGCCATTCTTTCGTCTCGTCGATGGAAAAATACAGATTTTCTCAGCCGAGAGATCGAGAAACAGAGAGAAGGGAGAGAGAGAGAGAGAGAGAGAGAGAGAGGGAGAGAATTGGTGCGATAAAAGGGACGAGAGAAGGTCCTTATCTCGAAGCAAGTTTGTCCATTTTGCCGGCTACCGTGTTTGCTCTTAAACACGCGTCTCTTTCACTCTCGTCTCCGAACCAGATCGTTTCTTCGATTCTTATTTTATTTATTTTTTTCCTTTTCTTCGTTTTTCGAATGACCGTTCTATACGAGATTACAATGTCTCGAGGACACGTCATTTTAGATTCGAACGAGCCAGCTCTTTATTATTATCTCTCCAAGATCCATGTGTGTGTCTGTGTCTCTCTGCGTCCGTAAGTTTGTGTGAATATCGAGATACTAGAACTTATCGCTCGTTCGCAGCCTCTGCGTATTAAAAAAAAAAAATGACGATTCTTTTTTACATTTAACGAAGCGTCCTTCGATTCTCGAGCCGATACGCGAGCGTATCTTCTCGTACCCGGTATCGTCAGATTCGAGGAATTACGAGAATCTTTCGTAATCTCCCCACTTTCGAACACGTTCCTCATCTTGTGTTTAGAATCTTTGGTTGAAGGCTGAAAAACCGAGACGAAGATTCGAAGATTATATTGAAAATCGTCGAATGAAACGTACGAGAAAGAGGATGAAGCCTCTCTCGTGCGGCAGTGAGCTCGAGGAAAGAGATCGATTTCTTACGAGTCGTATATTCATCGAGCGCGTCAAAACATCCTCGATTACGGTATACGCCTCGGTATTGTATGTATTATATACACTTCTTAATCTTTCATATATACTTATATTGTATACATTTAATTTGTGTAACGCGAGAGATGGAACTGCTTCGCGTCTTTTCTCGTCTCTTTCTTGAGATTTGAACTCTCTCTCTCTCTCTCTCTTTCTCTTTCTTTCTTTCTTTCTATCTTTCTTTCTCTTTCGAGAAAGGACGAATACAATGTAAGAACGTTTTTATCTCTCGTCACGCTACTCTTCGAAGGAAACAAAAAATCCTGAGGCGATGAATCTCGAGTGGTGTCTCGATTATATTCGTTAATTGGGTCAGTATTATTTTTCCAACGAATAAAATGGCAATGAATCATCGCCCGTATCGCGCATCGACGATCTCTCTTAAATCTTATCGTCCTCAACTTTTGTTTCTTTTCTCGTTCTTAATTGTCTCGAGCAAATTCTCGCGATCGTTCGAGAGGAAATAATCATCGAAAGAACAAGAAGAAGAAGAAGAAGAAGAACAAGAAGAAGAAAAAGAAGAAGAAGAAGAAGAAAAGAGAATGTTATTTACGTACCTTTCGTGGAGTAATCCATGCCGGTGTGACCTCTGCGAGTGGTAGTTTACTCTCGGGTCATTGAGACGTAAACACGAGGGTCGCGAATTCTTCGTGCAGCTTCACCGACTATCGTACTTCTCTCTCTCTCTCTCTCTCTCTTTCCTTCTTTACGAGAAATACCTCGTTTTTTTTTCTCTCCGTCCACCTTGACCCGATTTTTCTCACGTAAACAACAAAACAAAAAAATAAACAACGATCTCTCGCAGCACACTGTGTCACGAATATTAACCGTGTGTCCCACGAGCAAAACCAAAGTCGTTTTATACAACGAGAAACGAACAAAAAAAAAACAAAAAGGAAATGCTCGTAATTTTGTTTTTCGAAACGCGATCCAAAAATCACGAAGAATTCGATACCGCGAGGTTTCGAGGTTCGGCTTGTTGGATGATTTACGTCCTATCGATACGTTTAACGTAGGGCAGGTGTCGCTCTCACCGTGACACCGCACACGCACGCACGACACACTGTCTCTCCCTTCGTCTCTCTCTCTCAACAAAATTTCACCGGATAACAGAATCTCGATCTTCGATCTTCGCGACGATTCTGCCGGCTCGAGATTATACTCGCACTCCCGAAATTATTCATCTCGATCGTATTTTTCCTCGATAACGTGTTAAGTACGACGAGATAGAGAGAAGAAAAAAAATCAAAAGTAAAAGAAAACAAAAAAAAAAACAACAACGACGAGATCGTTTCGCACAACTGTCACTAAATCATTCGCGCGACTGTTCGTATCTCGGCAGTGACACACTCGCAAACATATATATGTATATATATATATTAATCGTCGATACCTTTATATATAAAGGATTAATAATAATAAGCACCCGAGACTAGGAGACACACCGACACTCGTCTCTCTTGGTAAACAAACCAATATAATTATTTCTATTAAACGTAAATACGTCCTCTCTCTCTCATCCCCGTTACTATTAAATATCGTTGCGTGGGCGTTTATATATATCTGTATTTATATATATATATATGTATGTATATATATATGTATATGTATATTTATATATATATATATATAATAATATATATAAATATGTATCTCTCGTATAGAGAGAGAGAGACCCGAAAAATGTTAGAGATCTGACACGAACACGATCTCAACGGCACGAGCAACCGCGGAGAAGTGACTCGGTCGGGCTTCTGAAAATTTCTCTCAACCTGGCCGAGCCACCACCGCCACCACCTTTTCTGCTGCTGTTGCTGCTGGCTCGCACACATACACACAGAGGCAGACGCACCGTCGAAGAGGAGAGCCAGGAGAGCTACAGTCGGCAACGCATAAGGTTGCGCTCGTTCTTGATGAGTTTAGTGTTTAGTGGTGGGGGAAGAGACGGGACAAGGTGGGGGGGCGGCGGCGGCGGCGGCGGCGGCGAGGTTGGGACAAGAGAGGGCGGTAGAGGGGCTACGGGAGCTCGAGGTGTGCCAGCGGCCCTCGTCGTCTCTCCCTTCCAACCTCTTCTCTCTTTCTCGGGGGTTATCCCCACCCTCTCCACCACGTAATGCTTCATGTGCTCTTCGTCGTTGCTGTCTGTTTCTTCTTTCTCTCTCTCTTTGCCTGGCCGACTGCCTACCTGTCTGCCTATTCGACTCTTTCTCGATGCTGCTGTAGCTCGAGCTGCTGGCTACAACGCCGCATCGTCGTCGTCGGGGAACGCCGGACAAAACTCCCCGACATCCTCCCACCCCTCGATTAACTCCCACCACCAGTATCACCAACGTGGCTACCACACCACACGTTCGACTAGTACGCCGACGCTCTGTTCATCCCCCCCTGCCCACTACTTTATACTTTTCTCTCTCGCGGTCACCCTCCCACCCCTCTTTCTCTCTTTCGTTCTTTATCATTTTTCCGGCCTCTCTCTTTTTTTTTCTCCCGCTCTCGTTCTCTCTCTCTCTCTTTCTCTTTCTCCCTTTCTCTAACGATGTCTCTCGACCATTTGCGTTGTCCGATATCTCTCCTGTGGTGCCGGGGCAAAAAGAGTCGCGAGTGCTGTATGAAAGAGCACTCTTCGTTGGTTCCGGTGCGATCGCAACTACGAGCTTCTGGCTTCTACCGATTTATGAACGTATGCATAAAAGGTAGAGAGAGAGAGAGAGAGAGTGGATACCAGGCTGGCGATATTCTTGAACGATCCATCGTGAAGAAATTCTCGCGTTCGAGGAATACACGTAGATCGTACGTCTGCGCGAGGATCGACCTCGTCCTCCCGGGCATCGAGTCGACCAAACCGCTGCAGCAATCGCGTATAGAGATATTGATTATATATCAGCCGGCTGATCAAATATGCAGAGGGGATGATACAGAAATAGACGGATAAAGCTACATATCCGCGTTTCTTTTTTTTTTCTTTTTTTTGCTTGTTCAAGAGAGAGGGAATATCTCATCATACCGGAATCTCCAAAGAGGAATCTAATACACACGGCAAGTCGAGGAGAAGGTATTAACGTTGTGGATAATGAGAGTGTTATATATATATATATGTAGCTCGTTGCCCATATTTTCACTCGTGTATACAGTTATATATATATATATATATATATATATGTAGTACATACGTAGTTTACTCTCTCCGCTTCGCGAACTCGGCAACGTTCATGTAACGCGCGCGCCAAGATAATTATCGATTAATAAGATAAGCAGACGAGGAAGAACGTGATTTGTTATGTCCGAGAGTTTTACCACCACCCCATACACGCTTCGTATTTCCTCAAAGTCGATGGGAAATTATACGGGGGAAAAAATACTTTTCAAATATTTCCCAAAGAAAACGAGAGACAAGGTAAAAGTGTGGTTTTTCGGGGGGACACTACGGTCATAAAGCATAGCGGGCCATCAGCGATTATCCTTTGACAAAATTTTATTGCATCCTCCCTCTTCTTCTTCTTCTTCTTCTTTCACCCTCGAAACTTTTCTCCTCGATTTTCATAGCTCACAAGATCTTTGAGAAACGACCTCTCTCTCTCTGTTTCGTTGGACGCTCCAATTCTCTGTCACAAGAAAACAAAAACAAAAACGAAAAAACAAAAATTTATCCATAATTCTTCGAAAATTTGGCGATTCGACGGGACAAAAAATGCGAAACTATAAAAGCGACTTTGCGCGTCCGTTAGAGACTCATAACGAACGAAATGACCCTCGAGAAGAAAACGTGAGAGAAAGAGGGGAAAAAAACAAACGACCGCTGTTTGGCGATTGATCATAGGGATGAGGGTAGTTCGTCTACCTGATGAATCCTCTGCCGAAAGTCAGATCGTATTCTTTCATAGTCGCACACGATAGGAGTGGCACGTAACGCGTACCTGACTTTTGATAGAAATTTACCTGAAGCGAAAAAGGTCCGTCCGTTGACGCGAGCCACGAATGGACCAGAGAAAAGCACCCTCGCGACTCTCGAGTTCCCAACCCCTTTCTTTTTTCTTTTTTCATTCTACCGACAGAACCGACGTTTAATATATTTAATTCATTGCCGGACGTGTTTGCCGTCATTAGACCTAAGGAGAGGAACAATTCGAAGAGATAAACGTAGAACGTTTGACCATATCGTTCTCAACGGTCATCCGGGTACGAAGATGTCTCATCTATACCTGGACTCGTACACATCTGTCGAAAAGTTAGATTCGAGATGGCGGTTGAAAAATTTCGCGACGTCGAGAGGTACGCGAGAGCTCTGTGGCGACGAGACAATCGGCACAAGGCGCTCTCTTTTCTCTCTCGCCCTCTCTCATCGAGCGAGAGAGGGAAAGAGACAGACAGAGAGAGAGTCATTTACGACTTTGGATGAATCTTTTCTTCCACTTTCTCGAATCGTCTCGGAATATAGCCCTCATTGCGGATTAACGAAAGTCCTTTAAAGTTACGGTATACTCATATATATATATATATATATGTATAGATGAAACTACGCACCTACCGAAGAAAGTGACTCGTCGTTCTTTGGAAAACTCGTTAATCCCTTTTATTACATGGTCGCGTCGGTGACCAAATGAATTTTATGACAGTGGCCAACCGGAGAAAATCTTTAGAATTCTTGGGAAAAATTGTGAATTATTCGAGAGGGTGGGAGGGAGGGACGAGGGAGGAAAATCGAGCTGTCTAATTGTTGTATATATATAGTATATATGTATATATATCGATATTATCGATACGAATATTGTTCAAACAATTGGGTCAAACAAATAAATTTTTCTGAAAATTTATCAAAGATACGAAGAAATGATCAGAGACGCCGATCTTCGACGGAAGTCAATGTTATCTGGCGATCTCGATCATCCGAGAGCACATCAACGCCAATTTAGATCAATGTCTCGAGGGAACTTTTTTTCCTTTCACACATACGGCTTGTATATTTTTTTACATGTTCCTGACCTATGCGTGAGACGCGATGGGTCTCGTAGCCTCGTGTCGTTTATGTGCAACTATATATATGGATATCATACGGCGACAGCTCGCTCGATAGCGAGAATCGATAACGTGCTCGGATAAGAATTTCGCACTGTCCTCCAACTAATGCTCTTTCATATTGCCGAGCTATCGCGTTGTCTGGAAGATCGAGAGATGCCGGATAGCGAAAATATCGCTCCGTTTCAATTGATCAAAGTCTCGTAATACTTTTACTTATTACGATTTTCTTCGTTCGTAATTATCGTTATATATTTGCTCAAATGGCTACGAAAAGATTTTCATCAGAGGCTGAAGATATTTTTCCACGAGAATACGATTAATGCGTCATTGACAATGAGAGAGAGAGAGAGAGGGAGGCTCCGTCTCCAAAAATGTTAACGATCCGACGATGACCGTCTCGAGTCCAATAAGCTTTTCGGTTAATAATCAAAGTCGCGACGACGTCGAGCCGTCAAACTTTTGTACGGTGCGATTCGATAATAGCTTCGGAACGAGCTCTCTCGTTTCCGTAATCTACGAGGCATCCCGCGTCTTCGAGATTTTATTTTTAGCCGATAATATCGCGTCGTTAATTATCCAAGAATGCTCTTACATCGTTAAGACAGGAGACAGGAGAAAATTCGTCATTTTGTCGATATTCGGGATCGACGCGTTAAACGTTAAACTCCCTGGGTACACGAGAATTCTTGTAGATACGCGCGTAGTAATAATCGACCGCGTCAAAAACGCATTATATCGCTCGACTTGTTTGCTCCGTATATTTATATAATTGTCTCCCTTTCTCTCACTCGTTTTAAATAAGCCGCGTGCGATAAGGTGTTTTCGTCAACTCTATCGTTTACGCGTATTAGCCGAATGCGCGAAACGATCGTTCGGTGATTCTCGCCGAGTCTCCGAATAGTTCGACAATGATGATCGAAAAATTGATAAAAAAAAAACATCTTGATCGTTCGAGTAAATTCGTCGCACGCTAAATTCCTCTTGAAAAAATGAAAATAGTTTCTCTATTCGACGTTCTACACGTTTTCGTTATTATGACAAGGCGCGTATCTACGATAATTTACCTCCATGTCGGGGACGAGAACGCATTATTTATTGTCTTTTGCCTGTCGAATCGACAAAATTGTATCCCTCACAGATCCATTCTTGGATCTCGTTCGATAATTCGATTAATCGCATCGACTATTTTTATTTTTTCTTTGGAAAAGATAGAATTTATTTGCAAAAGGAGAGTCAATTTTTCTATCGTTCTCTCTGGTATTGTCGGTGATGCTGCAATGTCAATAAAGCACGTACATCATATCTTATTATCTTCGATATCCATTCGCGCATACGTTCGCTCCAATCTTGGATTTTAAGAGAACTTCGTAAAAGTTAAGACGCGCGCTGATAAAGCGACGATTAGATCGTATTCTTGTTTGCCTCGAGAACGATGGTGTTCTCGCTTCTCTCTTTCCCTCTCGACTCGTCCTCACCCATGTTTGAACAAGCGATGACGTCAGTCGTCTCTGGCAATGGTCCATCCGGTCTCGCTCTCCTGACTGGGTACCAAAAAATTCTTTTATCTGATAATATTACGTCGCAGAGAGAGAAATAGAACGAGAGAGACAGAGACAGAGAGACAGAGAGACAGAGAGATAAAGAAAGAGAGGGATGTTCTTTCATACCTCAAAAGCGATCGTAGAATTTTTCTCTCGCGAATATTCTCAATTCAGAGACTCGATAAAATACACGTATCTTCGATACGGAAACGACGAAAGAACATGCTCGTCCTACTAATAGTCAGCATGCCTCTCTCTCTCTCTCTCTCTCTCTCTCTCTCTCTCTCTCTATCCCGTTTCTCCTCCCACAGAGTCGGTACTCGCGAGCATTCGTCCTCCTATGTAGGTTATCCGTTACAGTATGTCATCAAATATATGTTAGGTACGAGTACGCGTATATAATTACAGCGGTATATATTTATATCGATGGGTGTGTTCGTATACCAGCCGATGTATCAAAGTATTCGTCTCGAGTGTACGAGCGAGGCAAAGGTAAAATCGTTGTACGATAATACGCTTGGTGGGCCCGATCGGTTCTCTCCCCCTGTGTCGCTCTTTTCGTCTCGCGAGAGACTCTCCTCGTCGCGAGTTGGCCATAACAGATGTCTGGCAGGCAGAGAGAACCAAGAGGCACACCGTTGCGAGTCAGGCATGTGTAAATATACCTGTGCCTGTTCGCCCCCCCCCCTCCTCTTCGTTCTCGATGCGTAAAAAAAAAAACAGAAAAATAAAAAAAAACCTCTATAGCACCTTCGCCTCGCTTTGATGCTTTTTCTCATCCGACTCCCCTATCCTTCTGTCTTCTCTTCGATGTAACGTGCTCTTCTTCTCCCTCGTTCACGAAAACAAGACCATTATATGGTCATCAACGATAGACACGCGCGACTGTCTCGTGCCAACTACCCTTCTGTATTTTCGACACATATATATATGTGTGTGTGTCGTTAATGCACTTTGGGGCTCTACACGCGATTCTCGTGAGCTTTTTTCGTTTATTCGAGAATCGACGAATTTACAACAGAAAAAACGCCCTCTTTCGATCGATTTTCTCGATTCGATATATTTTTGTTTTTTTTCTTCGGCCTTTCGCTCGAATATAATTTTGTACCTCTGGTCGTGTCTCGTCTTCTCGGTCGCTTGACATTCGGAGAGTCGACCAAGAGTATATATATCGGGTTTACGGGCGCCTAAGCTCATTTGATAATCCGTTCACGTTCCTACGCGACGCCGTTCCTGTGGCTGCTGCTGCTGCTGCTGCTGCTGTTGCTCCTCTCTTCGAGATGAAACAGACGTCGAGAGACTCGTTCGTTCTCTCTGTCTTGCGCGCGGAAACACGAAGGGCATAAGAAAGGAGCAGCTATATATTTTTTTTCTTTTCTTTTCTTTTTTCTTCTTTTTTTTTCGTTTGTTTTATTATTATGCTCGAAACTCGGGGATCTCCTGTAATCCGCGTTGCAGGCTCTTTCGCTCTTTCACGAGGTAAAAAGATCGTACATGTGTAAAGTCGCATTGTATAAGAGAGAGAGAGAGAGAGAGAGAGAGAGAGAGAGATAACGTTTTTTGAACTTGTTCAAGTTGAACACGCACGTGTCGCGTGTCGTATCGGGATAAAAAAAACAGAAAAAAATTATAATTCATGCATCGGCTCTCCTACTATATATTACGATTCGATCACAATGTAGCCGATAAATCATTTTTCATTATGATATATATCCGTATAGCGAACGTCTGTTCACTTTTGCCTCGTGTCTATTGACATTATCGCTCTTATTTCTTTTTTATTTTTCCTTCATCCGTTTCCTCGCAAATTTCGCTCATAGAGCTGAAACGCGACTCGAGAAGGTTTTGTTACAAAGTAATACACTCGATCGTGTAATTATTCTCATCACTATGGCGTTCTTCCGCATTTCTGTCTCTGTTTCTCGAGCGATCGATAATCGAGCCACGATCGTCGATCGTTCTTCGTGGCATTTCGTACATATTTGCTCTCGTTCGTTTTTCCTTTTTTTTCCCCCTCCAAGAGAAGAGATATATTTATTTAGAAAACGATAAGAAAAAATATAGTTTATTGAAAATCGTGGTGATAAGAATTGATCGCGAGTCGAAGAGCGTGGCTCGGGAGGCTGCGTCGAGTCGTGGACGTGGGAAGACAGGTAGCTCGCTTCCGGTCGGTCCGGCCATATCTCATTATCTATAGATATATACATAAGGCGTTCATGTACGGTGCATTACACCGCGGCATCACGAGAAGCCGTCACGAAGGCAGAGCTGCGCTCACTCTTGATGCTCATGGAACATGCTTCACGTACGTCGCTCTCTTTTGCGTTATGGCACTTGTTTGTAAGTATATAATACACGCACATGCGCGTAGCATACATTTCTCTCTCTCTCTCTACACACATATATATATATATATATAGAGGGAGAGAGAGAGTAGAGAGTAGAGAGAGAGAGAGAGAGAGAGAGCTCGCTTCGGTATGTCATACATTGTTCCGTGAGAGTTTGAGCATGCGAAGAGTGGCTTCTCTATCCGCCGGTTGGAGAAGAAGTCTTTGAAATCTGTTCTCATACGACGAGAGGAGGATGCGCGTTCAACGTTGAAAAATCGTCTCTGTTTCGGGGTCCCCTTCGCGAAAAGAAAAACGGCAAGATAATGTTGCGAGGCTTCGCCGGCAGCTTCTTCGTGGCTCGCGTCTCCCGGATACAGGATGCTCGGCGTGCGATCCATGGCGTATCGGGAGTATTTTCACCGAGATACAGGTTGCTCACAAATTTGTCCGTTTTTTTTCCATCTTTCGTCGTGGCAGAGTCTGCGCGTCGTCGACGATAAAGGATCTCTTTCCGAGCTGTGGCCCCTTTTCTCTTTCTCGCTCTCATATTCTTCGAGGAGCGTTCCGCCGGTCGTAGCATCAACGGTGTACCTACCTCTACCGGCAGAAGGAGGAAAGGAAACAGGTGGCACACAATGAGCTCTGCTCTCGAGACCGACCGAGAGAAAAGAGCGGAGAAGAGAGCGATGCCGCGCAAGAGAGAGAGAGAGAGAGAGATAAACGACCTGTTTCTTTTTCAGAGACTTTCTGACTTCCACCTTTTCTCGAGATCTTCTGCCAGTTCAATGGCCATTCACTAAAAGAGAATAAATAATAAAAAACAAAACAACAAGCAAAAAATGAAACATCCGAGACTCTCATTCTCTCGTAGAGTTCTCACTTTCCGCGCACATCCGTGACGTTACGAAGAATTCGTCATCGCGATTTTTTCTCCCGAACCTTCGAATTTAATTCTAATAACGTTTAATCGATTATCGATAATATATCGAAGCTCGTTCTAGCTAATCGTGTTATCTAAATATCATCGGGAAAGATCCGAGAAAAGCTCCGAAATCCGCATGTTTCGAGCGATATAAAATGTGTCTGTGTGTGTCTGTTTTTTTTTTCGTGTGTCGAACGACAAAGCCGAACGAATTCTCTCGTTGCCGCATCGTGCGAGAAGATAATAACGCACACGAGCGAGCCCCGGTGTACACAGGTGCTCGCGCTCGAGACGAGAGACTACGCAGATGCTGCGCCGCATCGTCTCCTCCGCGACGAGTCTTCTCCGTACGCTCTCACTCTTTCTTCCTTCTCTCAACGGAAAAAGAAGAAGAAGAAGAATAAGAAGAAGAAGAAGAAGAAGAAGAAGAAGAAGAAAAAACTTCAAAATATATCCCAAACGCCTATTCGTAACTCGAAAAGTATGCGCGCGCTCGCGCGTCTTATCGCGACTCTTGTTTGTCTTTGTGACGGCGGTGCTCTCTCATCGCTCGTCCCATTTCTATCATAGAAATTACACGGAATTTCGATACTCCACCGGGAAGATTTATTTTTATTTTTTTCAACGATTCCTTATTTGTACTGTTGCGTAAACCTTACGAGAGAGAGAGAGAGAGAGAGAGAGAGACAGAGAGAGAAAAAATAAAACGATAAACGATAAGACGCGAGAGGTTGTTCGATATTAGCGCGATAAATTCGAGTCACAGTCATTGGCCATCCCGGTCTTTCTCCCCTATTGGCCACTCGAGCCTTTTTTTCTGCCTCGGCTAATCGATCGTGGCCAATAACTAAGCGATATTTGATTTTTGATTTTAGAAAATAATAATTCACATACGCAGGTACGAACTTCGAGCAACGAGTCGAGGTACGTAATGGGTACCGGCCTTAGTCCGTTATCGCATCTCGTGAATCTTTCCGTTCGACAAGTCGAGTGTCGCACAGCTGGATACAGCAGCCGGGAGGTGTCGATCTTGTCAACTTTTAACTTTTATTCGGCCAAGATCGAGCACACACGTTTATTCGATAAGAACGAGACCGCGGCCAAAATCCTATATATATATATATATATATATATATATATATATATATATATATATATATATATCGTTGTACGAAAGGATATAAAAAGCGAATTGGCTCTCGTTTCGAACGTCGCGTATGAAGTAAGTTGGCGAAGTAAGTCGATCCAGAGGCGTATCGAGGCGAGCGATGCGACAGAGAGCAGGTGCGATCGTAGCATTCCGTCGAGATAGAAAGTCTTTTCTGCGTCAACCAAAGGTCCTCCTCTTCAATCGTTCGAGAATAAATAATAATTATTTCGTTTCTTGATTCGATGAATATTCTTTTTTGTTTTTGTTTTTTTTTTAAAGAAATCGTCGTATCTCTCGAGGAGAAAGAAGGAAGCGTAGAAAAGAATTACGAGGACGTATCTCGCTCGAGGGAGAGAGACGGCGTAGAGGAGAATAACAACGACGCGTAAACTAAAAATTTTACTCGCTGCTCGTGCAATCGTCAGACCGCGAAGATGCAATATAATTATTGCGAGAACGCTCTCTCGGCCACTAGCCATCGCCTTAGCCATTCTCCTTCTCCAAGAGCTCGAGGAAATACTCGCTCGCTCGCGCGGGGAGAGTTGCGTCGTTGCCGGAAAAACTTTGTGCACCGGGAACGCATTCTCTCGTCTCTTCCTAGATATATATATATATATATATAAAGCTCGTAGACGTCACGCCAATTTTCACGATTCGCAATAACCGGTGATTCCTCGAGCCATTCTCCACGCAAAATCCGTGCGTACGCGCGAGTTAAATATTCCACGCGAGAGAGAGCGAAACACCTGTAAGACTTTTCTTTTTTCTTATTTCTCTTTTTTTCTTTACCCCACTTTTACTCTCCATTTCGCCCCTGGCAACGAAGTTACAAACGTCGACGTATTCACGCACCCTAATTACCAAATTGTCATTAATTTTTTTAATGATTCAAACAATTAGAGAAACAAACAAAATTTCAACCTATTTTACGATCCTTTTTGCATAAACTCGTTCGATCGATTTGGGTCTAATCGGTCGAAAGCTCGTTTTCAGATTACACGAATTCTCGTATAAGAAGAAGAAACTCGAAGAGTTCAAAAAAATAATCGAGTTTGCGCGATTTCGAGAGAACGACGATTTAACGAAACGATCTACGGTGGATGATCGCGTTCACCTGCCGGTGGATGCAACGCGTGCACGTTCCCTTGCAGGCGTTGCAGTAAAACGCGGAGAGAATTTTTTTTTTTCTTTTCACTCTCATTAATCCGACACTCTTGGCGGGATGGTCGAGGGGCAGAGGGAGGGGGGGGGGGAGTCGCGGGAGGGAGAACGAGCGAGAAAACGAATCGAAGCTGATCCCGTCTTGAATTCTGATACGATGAGCAGAGAACTTGCGACTCTTGGTCGTCGTTTCGTTCCTTTCTCTCTCTCTCTCTTTCTCTCTCTTTTCTCTCTCTCTCTCTCAAGCAACATACACGAGTAATAATTATTACGACGATGCAACGATTGCATCGCGATAGCGACAAACAATCGAAAAAATTCATCGGACAAAATAAGGAAGGAAGAAATCGCAATAAAGAGAGATGAAAAAAAATATGTCTACTGCTTTTTACAACGAATCGCACGAAATTCACGAGGTTGATGGGAAAGAGGAATAAAAGTATGTGACTTTGATCTCGAATCGAGAAATATGTCGTACTGTCGCCATTTGTTAGAGAACATATAACGTATATTGTCTAGAGTTACGCTTGGTCATCGCGAGCTCATCCTTCTCTCGTGTCGGATCATCATTGGGTATTTAGTTGCAAAAGAGAGAGAGATAGATAGATAGATAGATATATAGAGAGAGAGAGACACGATAGATAAGGTAACTAAAAATATATCGCACACGGGCGACGACTTCCGGAGGGCCGTGTGGCGATGTTTTAAAATGTCATACGAGTACCGTTCACCGCTATCCGCTATTTTGCCTGCTCCTGGCATGATCGCTCGCTGTTGCTACTTGGCCCGTTCTTCACTTTGATCGCGCGTGCCATCGTTCGTAAAATATATATATGTATATATTGTACATCGTATATCGTACAACGATATATATATATATATATATATATATATATATATCGTACATGTATATGTGGAGTACGTGCGTCGCGAGGATTACAGCTATATCAAACTCCCCTCGTACACGTATATTGGTGGCCACTTCCGGCGTCGAAAGATAAATCCGAGGTGGTCGTTTCGTCTTCTTCCTCATTATTATATCCTATATCGTTCTCGGTACGAAAATCGCGATTCCGAATGGACAGCTCTCGCTCCGCGACTCTCGAGGCTCGAGGTAAGAAAGAAATAAGGAAAAAAAAAAAACGAACGTTACGTCGACGCGAGGGAATATTAGACCACGTTGGCGAGAGAGCCCTCGGGAGACCGACATAAGGAGTTTCTAATTCCGCGTTATAAACTCGCGCTACCGTGACCACGTCATCGCTATCATTCCTTACATTAATTCGTCGTTGTCTTATATCACCGTAGAAACAAGTTTTATTTTTTTCATTTTTTTCTCCACAATTATAACGAAGAGTGGAAGACTCGTTTCGTTCGAACGAAAACAAAAAAAAATGAAAATTTTGGACCCGAAGATAAAGGAAAAAAGAAATATATTATAAATTATATTTGGTCTCTCGAATCGAAACGAGGAATGTATAATGATGTTTCCGTCGCGTCTTCTCCTCGTCTTGTTATTCACGGAACGTCATTTCCGTCTTTTCTCGTGAAGCGAGACGGAGGATGAAACGAGACGGGAGGAACGAGGCAAGAAGGAAGAGAAGTCGGAATCGTGTGGCTGTACGGAACAAGCTCGTCTTATATACGCACGAGCTCGATCTGTGTGTGCGCCCGCCCATCATTTATACAGGAAGTCTCTCTCTCTCTCTCGAAAAAAACCCTCGGAAGCTTTTCCTCCCGCGATCGCTCGTTCCTATAACGAATTTAACGCCGGGGCCTCACCGACCGTTCGAACGACACGTGCTCTCGAGAACCACGGTGGCATTGTCCTCGAGCACATACGAGCACACACACACACACACATACAATATATATATATATATATATGTATTATTTCAAAAGTGCAGAGGATCTCTTTCGTAGAGAGACACGAATAATAACGGGTCAACGTTACTCGTTCCCTTCTCTCGTCCACGCTATATGTCGAAAGATCAAACGACCGAGGTCACCTCGCGGCTTTAAAAGGAATAAAAAGGGCGCGATGTCGCGCGCGAGAGAGGATCAAAAGTGGAAAGAGATATAAAGCGAGTTCGAGGCTTCAGGCTCGACCCGTGCTCATCCCGTTCTTCGCTTCCGCGTTCGTTATTTCCACGTCTTTCCACTTTCGTGTCTTGTTTTCTTTTTCTTTTTTATTCTTTCGTATTTCTCGTTCACGTGAGATCGCGCTTTTATACCAAAAATATCATATTTTTCATTCAAAATGTGAGCAAAATTATTACGTAGTAACTTTGGCAACGATCGATAACGATCGAGTCTTGTCTGTTGAACGAATCAATCAATTGTCGGAGACGATACAGAGATCATTGACACTCGAGGAGAGACAGAGAGAGAGAGAGAGAGAGAGAGAGAGAATGCTTTGCCACCCAAGAATTCCGGTTGCGTATACGCTCGGCACCGAATAAGCGGGTATAAGAACGAAAGAGGAATCGGGGCTCGGGGGAGTGCTCGAAAACGACGTGTTAAATGCCCGATGATGGCGTATATCCCTCTACATATATATATATATATATATATATATATATATATATATAAACCTATCTACATACATACATATATATATATATATATATATATAAACCTATCTACATATATATATACCCATATACTCCTCCGATCGTTGTTATTGCATACTGCACGCGTCGCGAACTGCACGATACATGCCTAAATCTCACCTATACGTATATACATGGCTGTATTAAAAATACGAGGAGCCGTCGACGTCTCTGCGGGACGAATCGACACTCACACATACGCACGAGGCAGCGATATGTGCACCTCGCTGACACCGAGAGTCTCAGGTGTACAACCATACATCGACACACCGAGTGTCTCCGATGTGCGCGATCGATCGTTAAGATCATTAACCCCGAGACCGGAACGAGAAGGAGAGAGAGAGAGAGAGAGAGAGAGAGAGAGAGAAAGAGAACGTCGACGAAACGAGACTCGTTTCGGGAACTTATCGCGTTGCGTTTCTTCATTTTTTTTCCTTTTTTTTCGTTTTTTTTTTCTTTCAATTTCGAGAAGCAGAGAGGACAGTTATGATGTGTTTGTACGCCTGACTCTGCATAATATACACCGCATACCTATATATATGTGTGTTATATACTCGCAGGGAACGTCACATAGCGCAAAAGTTTCGTTGCCACACAAACATCTATGTATACAGAGATATATATATATATATATATATATAAATTCTCGACCACTCGCACTCAGCACGCTTATATGGGTACCTGACTCTCGGAAGACGAGTGTCAAATTCTGGAGCGTGAGAGTCTGCCCAGAAGTTGGACGCTCGCACACGTTTAATTAGGATTTAGCGAGAGAGAGAGAGAGAGAGAGAGAGAGAGAAGGAGAGCAAAACTCGCTCATTTCTTATCGTCGTTCCATCGAAACCGGCGAAAAAAGAAATAAAGAAAAATGTTTAAACGACGGGTTGGACCCGTTACACGCGCGTACTCTCGGTCGTTCCATTATTTTCTTCTCTTCAGCTGGGAGAGTAGGTACGTGTCTTCGGGCGCGTCACACGACGTGCCAATAAAACATTGATCGCGAGAGTAAAAAAAAAAAAGAAGAAAAAAAGGAGGAAAATCTCGCGTTGTACGATAGATAAAATAACGCCTCTATATCTCAAGGTTCTTGGTGTTGGAGAAGGCGCGCGCGCGAGAGAGAGGCGCGAGAGAGTTTTGAGAGAAGGACAAGTCATTCGCGAACTCGTTCGCGATAAGCGTAATCTCCTTTTCTTCTTATTATCTCGCACTGTCGATCTCTCTCTCTCTCTCTCTCTCTCTCTCGCTCTCGCTCTCGCTCTCGCTCTCTCTCTCGCTCTCGGTCGACCGTGTGGTCGTCATCCGGTATAAAAGGAGGCGCGATTAAGCGCGGTTCGGCATCGTCGCGATAATCGACCGATGTTGGTCCACGGTTTAATGTTCGCGGCTCGTACGTGCCTATTCTTGGAAGCTTGTCGAGGCTCGAGGTCCGTACACGAGGATCGCATTATCTGCCTCGACGCTCGTATTCCACGAGTCCTCTCATCGTCTCGTCTCTCTCTCTCTCTCTCTCGGCAGCCCCACTCGTCATAATTTGGCCATTTGTCATCGGATGACAAAACGAGGAAAAAAAGAAAAGAAAAAAAGAAAAAAAAAACATCGCGAATCTTAACGAAATCGAGAATTACGAACGTGTCTGTTGCGAGAGTCGAGGATTCGTGATATATCATATATATATAATAAGAAAATCCACGCGATGCATGATGACTTTCCTAAGTTCCCCTCCGATGAATTACCCTGCGTGCCGTTCTCCAGACCGAGCGCAACTCTCCCGAGTCCGAATCGAAACTATTTTTCTTACGTAAACGAGCGCAACGCGCGCCACCTCGTCTATTCTTCCGGGCTGATTCTTCGCTCGAACCGAGAATCGTCGTCGTCGCTCGCTCGATTGCGAGCACATTGTCAGTCTCGAATTCAATTCGATCGTAAGCTTCGCGATAAGAAGGATATTTTTCGGCACGTTTTTTTTTCTTCTTTTTTTCCCCCCTTGAATATCTACGAATCCGAGGTATTTCGTTAATTGTAGCACACGTCGTTGGTACGATCGATTAATTCAATCTCATCGACCAACACCTGCACGCTCTCGCGATTTATAATCCCCGCCTCGGTGTTCGCGGACGCGCGAGTTGCATACTTCATGATATCGCGCGGAGCGCCCGCCTTGTCGTCTCTCTCTCTCTCTCTCTCTCTCTCTCTCTCTCTCTCTCTCTCTCTCTCTCTCTCTCTCTCTCTCTCTCTCTGTCTCTCTCTCTCTCTGTCTCTCTCTCTCTCTGTCTCTCTCTCTATCTCTCTCTCTCTCTTCGTCTATCTCGGCTGGCTGGCCGCCGGCGCGTTTTCTCTCGCGCTAATTAGCAAAAGTTGGCCGTCTGTGCAATAAATGCTCGTGTTCGCCAGCAAACTCAAATACAATCGCGGCAAAAGCTTTTACGTAATACGTGAAAGAATAGGCTGGACATTGGCTGGATAGAAGGAAAGAATATAATATGAAGCGCGAGTTATATGCATCGGAAAGTTGGCGAGTCTCTCTCTCTCTCTCTCTCTCTCTCGTCGACGATGTTTCAATCTCGAGTCTCGCGCGTACAAAGTCGAGCTAGCTTCCTAGTCGGTCACCGACGAAATGAAGAGACTCGATCTCTCACTCGAAACCAGCCCTTCCTCATTCTGCTCAAATTTATTTTCAAACAAATCCACTCGGTTAATTTTCGTCTCGTCCTCGGTTATTTATCAAGCGCGATCTCGTTATCTCGCTCGATGTGTCTACGCTCTGTATACCTATATACAACACCTGTCCACCTGGAATCACCGGTTTCTGTGACAGACATTCGGCAAATGATTCTTTCGCTTTCTAATATTAGAAACCGTATCTTATCAATGTATAAATATCGATTTAAGTGTTTCTTCTGAGCGCGGTCCGTGTCTTTTCAAACCTCTTCTTTTCTCTTCATCCCCTTTTCTCCTTTTCTCTTTCTTTCTGTCTTTCTCTCTCGAGATTTTCAACCGAGAATAATGTAAATTCAACCAAGATCGTGAGACTAACCGATGGATATTTTTCAATCTCCGTCGTATACAAAAACGAATCAAGGAAATTCCGCAGTCTCAGCAGTTTTGAAAATACGAAAATAACTCGTCCGGTCGGCCAATGTACCCGTGATGATTAATTTTCTACCTGCCGCGCGTTACCTGTCGCACACTTCGCTCATCGACCCTCGATGATGACCATTGACACGTTAAACTGTGTCAGGAAAGAACGAGGAGGAGCTGGGAACGAACCCGATGGTCATCGAGGACAATGCGTGTATATCATCTGTATTCCCTTGTACAATGCTCGAGCTCTCGCTCGCACTCGCTGCCTCGGCGGTTTACCACGTCAGGGTTGCACCCTTGGTCGATAGGGGTAGGGGGCTCGTAATCCTCGTTCACAAGGAGCCAGAGGGGAAAGACCCCCTTGTGCCCTTTTCGCCTTTTCTCGTTCTCGCACAGTGTGCGCCAATATAAAATCACCGAGAGACAGATTACGATTGTCAACCGGTCCCTAAAGCCTCGTTTTTCTCCCCTCCACTAAATTTTGTATTGTGCCTGTCACTTGTGAGCGTATACAAACACGGGACACGGTACTAACGCGATAAAAGCACCTCCTAATAATTTATTTTCCCATTGTACGCACTCGAGTCAATAATCATTTCGACTTGTCTTTCCGACTTGTCGCCTTTATGTTTGGCTTTCGAGAGATTTAAACACCAATTTTCTTGTCTAGAATTTATTTTATAGAGGTATTTTAATGAATCGAGTGTCGAACCGGCGATTTACTCGAATCTTAGAAAATTAAAAATCTTGATGAAAAGTCGAGTCGTGAGTTATCGCGCAACTTCGACTCGTTTCATCCCCCGTATTTTTCTTGCACGATATAAAAGTGGTTAATAATCATTTCGACTTGTCGCCTTTATGTTTGTCTTTCGAGAGATTTAAACGCCAATCTTCTCGTCTCGAATTTATTTTACAAAGTTATTTTAATGAATCGAATGTCGAACCAGCGATTTTCTCGAATTGTATAAAAATAAAAATGTTGATGAAAAGTCGAGTCGTGAGTTATCGCGCAACTTCGACTCGTTTCATCCCCCGTATTTTTCTTGCACGATATAAAAGTGGTTAATAATCATTTCGACTTGTCGCCTTTATGTTTGTCTTTCGAGAGATTTAAACGCCAATTTTCTCGTCTCGAATTTATTTCACAAAGTTCTTTAAATGCATCGAGTGTCAAACTGCCAATTTTCTCGTCTCGAATTTATTTCACAAAGTTATTTAAATACATCGAGTGTCAAACTGGCGATTTACTCGAATCTTAAAAAATTAAAAATCTCGATGAAAAATCGCGTCGTGAGTTATCGCGGATCGTCGGCTCGTCTCATCCCTCGTATATTTCTCGCACGATATAAAAGTGGTCCCATTAAACGAGTCTTGGCACACGCGACCGCTTCTCGTCACCGCGTCGCGTCGTTGCTTGCGAGAACGTTCGAGTTGACCGGTAAGGTCCGCCGCGAGGTCTCCGACTTCGGGACCCCGGTGTGTGTGTCTCGTCCTCGTCTCTCTCCTCGTTGCAACAACACGCCCCATTACTTCTTCTCCTTTTTCCTCTTTACATGCAGAGAAACGAGGCTGAGGAGCGCACGGAGCATTTCATGGATTTTTCGTGTCCGTTGCCTATATTTCACGTTTTAAATCTCACGTTGACGGATTTACGAGTCGACGAAGAATAATGCGTACGAGAACGTGCTTTTCTTCTTGCGCGCGTACGTCCGTTCTTCCTCTCGAAAGAGAAAAGAAAGAATGAAAGAAAAAGAAAAAAAGATATAACAAACATAAAAAAAAAAAAAAAAAAGAAAAAAAAAGATTCAGCGCTGTTGATACAACGAAAGATGAGAGACGCGAGAGTGAATACGAAGAGAGAGAGAGAGAGAGAGAGAGAGAGAGGATCGGGAGATCGAGACCGACCGGAGAGAAGAGATAAGACGAGAATGAGAGAGGTCGTTTCACGCAGCGGAGAGACAGGTCGCGCGAGTCCGAAGTAAAACGTACAAGGGAGATACGGCTAAAAGGTTAATCTGCATCCGTGTCGCTGATAAGAAGACCCCGGGAGAAAAAAAAAGATAAGCTCACCGACGAGACGATATCATTGTCGCACACGATGTCTCGCGCGTCGCATCGACACGGTTTTCTTCGTCTTCGTCTGTTTCTTTCTCGTTCCGTTCTTTCGTACGAATTAATTTATCTGATAACAAACAAAAAAAAAAAAGAGAATCCCGTGATTTTCGACAGTTGCTCTCGTATTGATAAAGATCGCATTGTTTTCGTGAAGTTTCGACGAGGATTAGATTCGAAAAGATCGGTATCGGGGCATCGAGAGGACGTAGAAAACTATCGCGAATAAAAGTAGGATCGAGACAGAGAATCGCTCGATTCCCCCCTGCGTGGTATTATGCCATGCCGTAGAAGCGAATGCGGCGCACGTGCCGCCTCTTTAAAACTCCCGGTAGCCCGACGTTATTCTGCGGTTAATGCGGTTGCGTCGAGTGTGTGCGTAATATAGTCTCTTCTCACCTTTTACATTAGTCTCATCGCGCGAAAGAAAGAGATGGCGTTGATACGTGACTTTCTTAGATTCTTTCTCTCTCTCTCTCTCTCTTTCTTCCCGCCGTTCCACCGGTTGACTAACAATAAGCCCTTTGACTCATTTCTTAGCGAAGAAAACAAATAAAATACCGCGCCAAAAGTAACGATAATCGGTAGATCTCTGAATGTCTGTAGGTAAGGGATGAAAATTCGCAAAGTGACTCATCGTCGGACAATGTCGAGTCGAGACGATTAGAATGTATTTTATTTTATTTTTTCAGGTAATTCGGCGTTCGATATTTTTCATTCGTGTCAGATTTCGCGATTTCTGACGTCACACGATGTAATTTTTCCTCGACTATAGATATGTACACACCTTTATATTTGATATAAAGTCAGCAAGAATCTGGGTATTTCCAGTGATATTCACAGAGAGAAAGAGAAAGAGAGAGTGGGATGGGATTGTACACGTTCTTATCACGATCATGCCGCGATCACGGAAGAATTAGAGTCATCTCTGTGTCGCGCCCTCTTCGCTGGTAACACACGGTTGGATGTTTTCTTCATCGGTGCGTGTGCCTATATATGTTTTTTCTTTCTTTTTTTTCTCGTCATTCTTCGAATATTCCGTTATCGATGGAGAGGTACGTGACAATTGGTCCTCGATAATAGGGACCGTAATCGAGATACGACGAGCACGAGAGGCTCACGCAGAGCGTCGATGCTTCGATTATTCGAGCATCTCGACGAAACAATATTTTTTTTCAGAGACAAATTTCCGAAAAGACGATGTGCGACAATTATCGATTATTTATTTTACGACGATGCGAAAGAGCGTGCAGCATAATGCACGTCCGATAGATACGAGAGATCTCCACGTGGTTAAATCTTTAACCTCGATTAAAATATTAATGAGCGCAGCAACGAAATTTTGACGATAGCGATTAATAAGGATTTAAAAACGATACTCACTGTTGCCTCCGACTATTGGTTGATCGAACTTGATAATCATTGGGCTCTCCTCGATATTTCGTTATCTCGTGAAAAGAAAAAGAAGAATAAATCGTCGAAAGACGACGAAACAACTTCCGTAATCGTGTTTTCTCTCGATTAATTAATCTCGAAATTCGGCTCTCGCGTCGCGTCGAAGATGAATCTGCGATGAGATTTCATCGGACACTGACGAGACGATCTGTTTCCTGAGTCTCGAGACCATCGACGACGCATGGGAATAGTGAAAAGATGTTTCTCGCTTCTTTTTTTTTCGTTCGTTCGTTCGTTCGTTCGTCGAGGGGATAAAAGGGAGCAGGAAGGAACGAAAAAGATCCACACCCTTTCTCAGGGGTTTCGTGCTCCAGTTTAAGCGACCAATCACAGACTAGCTAAAGTTATCCTTCCTTCGTCTTCTCGAATCTGGGCCGCGACCGAGGAGAGCCCGAAGGAGGTTTACGTACGACCGATCCCCCTTTAACCGACCTCGAGCCTCGATATTTTAATGTCACGAAAAAGTACGTTGACGATACTTACGTCCCATTAATTCAATCCCGTTTGAATAAAATCGAGCAAAGATACAGGTTTTTACAGTCTTCCAATATTTTCATAGCGTCGGTCTCGATTTTTGCTCCTTGCGCCTGCCTCGAGCTCTTTTTTTTCAACCCGTGGAAATAGCGAAAGCTCCGTTAAACCAACAACGTAACGTACAGAGTACGTACATTGGCGATAGCGCGCAGGAGTCATTTGCCAGGAGGCGATAATAATGCACGAGGCATTTTTCTTTCTTTCCGCCTTCCGAGAAAACGAGAAAATAAAAATGAAGCGTCCGAGCGCCGCATGCACGTGAAGTTTCGAAGGTGATATATATATTTATCGCTCGATGGTGAACCGGCCAAGGCGACTGCGAAGGTGTGCGATGGACGCGCGTGTATCGTTCGACTCAAGCTTCGGCAGGTAGGTAAGTATGTATACATACGGTCTCGAGGTTTCGACGTTACCTCGCGATATCTCGAGACGAGAATTAACGACTCGAAATTCGAAATACGATTCGATCGTCCTTTTAATTAATATTTCAAAAAAATAATAATCAATCAATTATATTATCGACGATCAGAAATAATGAATAATTTAATCGAATACATCGCTATGTAAGATCGCTTTGAGGAAAAAGCAGGCAGGTCTCGAGTCGTCGATAAACGAGTAAGCAAAGTCTCTTTATTTCCTCTCTTTATTTCTCCTCCCTCGATCTCTTACGGAAGAACGACGAGTCGTACAATTCGCTCGATTTTACGATAGATAGATAAACTTCTTTTCTCTCTCTTCTTTTTTTCTACGTCGTCTCCTTCTCGTCGTTTCAATATATTCAAACGAGAATAATGCGCGCGTGCAAGCTGATTAGACGGACAATTTAACACTCGTGTTCTAGTCCACCTCGAAGCGAGTCGGACTAGAACAATTGCCAGGATGACTCTAGAGTGCCGAGAGCGCGTAAGGAGCTTCTATACATTACGAAGGAAAAAAAAAACAAGGAAAATAAAGAAAATGAAATATCCACTCGCGACTTAGCTTTTCGTTTCGTGCGTAGAGCGCGAGCCGTTCGCGTTCGTATATCATTGGATGCGAAAAAATATCGTCTTCGAGGACTTCTACGATGCTCTCATTGGCCGTTCCGATAAGCGGCTTCTACCGCCTCGTTATTATTATATCTCGCCTTATTTTCTTCCTCCTCTCTTACTCCCCTTCGTCCCTGGTCGCGAGCCTTCGCAATTATAACATTTCGTATTCGCGCCTCCGACTCGTTACTTCGCGGAGCTCTCTACTCGTTAGACCGATTCTTGTTTTCTTTTCTTTCTTTTTTTCTTGTTCGTTTCTTCGTTTTCGTTCTTCGCTCTCCTCTCACCCTCTCTCTTTCTGCCTATCTCCTCGACCGGAATTCGCTTAGCCGCTCGTTTAACTTTTCCTTCTGCTTACCCGAGCTGGGACAAAAACGACGGATAATAACAATTTTCACGATAATTATACGAGTAACGTCGCGATGGCCCCGTGTTCGAAGAAAACGAACGAAATAACTTTGCGAATATCGTCTCCGTGACCCGATGGCCTATTTGTAAATGAAAATATCCCCGTTTATATCCAGAATTATCGATAATACACGTCGTTATAGTATTTTTATAAAGAGGCATTAATTTGTCTTTAAATTGAAAATTTTCATCGCTATTCAATAATAATACCCTCTTTTAGTTCGAGCAAGATGCCGTCAGCATCTCGAGAGAGAAAATGAGCGAAGGAAGGCTGGACCATCGTTCCGAACAACTCGCGAGACTCTGATCTCTTGCCGGAGAAGGGAATGCGGTACAGCGATTGGTTAGCCTCGAGAAACCAATGGTGGGCACGAGAAACTCTCGTGCAGCCTCCCGACGTTCTCTATACACATAACTATACCCACTGCTTCCATACGAACAGTGACAGTGATTTTTCCATCGAAGTGATTTCCTTACAAACATTATAAATACTTCCAGTCCGATCTTCTCGAAAAAATAAAATAAATTCGAACCGACTCTATTACGAATATAAAACTATAATCTTTGTTCGCAATTATCTCCTACCGGAAATTGCGACAAACCATCGATCCTCGATACTTCGATGACGATGAAAGAAAATTCATTCGATTATATTCGTTTCGTATACGCAGGATACGCAGCTTCTCCGTATTGTTCAAATATGGAAGAGGGTCATCGACTGGACGAACCCCGGCTGGACCCCGAGGGTTCCTAAGGTCGTATACCTGACACGTACGAGCAACGTTGGGTCCTAGCACACGTAAAACGCGCATCCGAGGGTGCGATCTCACCTGCGCACGCGTTTCACGGGGGCAGCTTTCGCACACAGATTTAAACGCGTCGCGGACAGCCCCTCGTGCGTGTCGGAAAAACCTGATTCTCGTCTCGGCTAACGCCGGTTATCCTCGATGCAACACTCGAAGGGGAGAGAAGAAAGAGAAAAAGAAGGGACGGATCGTCTGTTGTGCGCGAGAAGACCATTCGGGGTCACGCTGGAGGGGAAAGAGGGGGGGATCACGACGTATAGGTGAATCAGCGATGATCCATGGGTCACGCAGGTACCGCAGGAACCCTTTAGGTCCGGCCAACCTAACCTCCGTTCATTTAAATGCCCTTTAGTCGCTTTCGATAGTATTATAGGCGTTTGTATAGTTGGAACGAGGATGACGGCATCCTTCCTTTTCCTTTTCTTTTTTCTAGTCGTTTTTTCTCTCTCTCTCTCTCTCTCTCTCTGTCTGTCTTTCGGGGGAAAGAAGATGGTAAGTTCTCGTTGGTAGCGATCGGGGAGAAAGGATGTCCGACGACCGTTACCGCTCCGCGTCCGGCGATCATCGCAGTTCTTTTTTTTTTTTTATATGTGTATGTTTTATTTTTTTTCAGAAATTTTATACGGAATGACAACATTGAAGATGGATTCGTGTTATTCTGGGAGAAAGATTATTGATTCGTATTAATTGAGAGAGAGAGAGAGAGATAAATTGTGAAAGAGGAGCAAAAAACTATTTTTTAACACGCGATCGCGTCTTTTTTCCGTTAGGAGGGTAAATATCGCGAAAACTGGTGGTCGGCTCGAGAGAATTCGTGGCTGCTCGACGAGTCCTTTCGCGCGACCGTTAACGTCCTTCCTCGTCATTGTCGAAAAAAGAAATCCGTCTCCATTTTACAACGGAAAATACGTGCCGAGAGAGGCAAAAAGTAGACCAGTCGTTCGGGATCGACGGAGTTGAAACGAAGCAACGAAAGGAAAAAAAAAAAATAGAAAAAAAAGCCGATATATTCGAAGGCTCTTGCAAAATCGCCATTGGACGATGTAGAGCAAAAAGGGCCGGGCTAAAAGGTTCTCCAACGTTAGAAGAAATATTAGTTCGACCGTTGGCGATCTTGCCCTGGTTCGTAAACATGGTCAACCGTGAAGATCGTAGTGGTGGGGAGAAAAAACTCGAGCAGCACGTCACGCGTCCGTTGCTCTATATTATTTAACGAGCGCCAAACTCCGAAGACGAACGACAATAAGAAGAAAGAAAGAAAGAAAGAAAAAAAAAAACGATCGACTTCGTCCAGGTGAAAGCGCGTATCACGGTCATCGTTAATCCCCCACTCTCTTTATTTTCTTGATACGACGAGATACCCAGATGTTTTCGAAATTTCTTCCGTTGACAATATTCCGTTCGTACTCCGTTGGCGCGATCAACTTTTCGCTCGATCCCGGCCTAGATATTCTCGGTTATATTTTCCCATGGTGTAACCAGAGGGTGGAAGGAAGTAAGGATAGAATAGGATGGGACGAGAGAGAGAGAGAAAGAAAAAAAGAGAGAGAGAGAATGGTTTTCGTAGCAACCCCAAAGCAAAGACCTACTGCCAGAGACCATTGACCGTATCATCGAGAATAAACCGACCAATGAACCAACCCTGTGTGTGCGCGTCTAACGGATCTTTTCGGTCTGATTTAAATGAGTAACGCTAAACACACGTATAATACCTCACGTACACATACACAGACGGTAGATGAAAAAAGAGCTCGGACAACGTCCAGGTAAATTTGGGATGACCGCGTCCAGCCTATAGTAGGAAACTATAGAGAGGGTAAATCCTTCGTCCAGGTATAATGAGAGTTAGACCATGGGAAAAATTCGTAGCTATGGCTCGTTCGGTTTCTCAGCCACGAGATATCGGGCCAAATGATTTTGTCCACGCGGTCAGTCGAGCGACGATCCGAAAAATTAGAATATTCTCCAATTCCTCTATATCCCTCTCGGTCTCTCGAGGGTGAAAGCCGCGGCTCGTAAGGATGGAAAAAGGTAAAAGAGAGAGAGAAAGAGAAAGAGAGGTATATATACATCGTGCGTAAAAAAAGAATCGCTATCGAAAGGAGACGCGCGAATATAGGCAACCCTCGTCGTTTGATATACCTTTCCACCCTTGAGGGGTCCAGTGACCGCGTCGTCACCTCTCACGCGAAGATACGAACGAGAAAACCCTCGCGTGGCTCCGGTCAATTTTTTGACCATCCTCTATCTCCTCTTCCCATGCTTTTCTCGTCTCCTACCTTCACGTGACTATGCATGGGAATCGCTCCGAGTTATAGGTAACACACCGTTTCTATCTCTCTTTCTCTCGAACCCTCATTTTTTTTCGTCCCGTTGCTTTATATTCTTGGCGCGATCGTGTGAATCGAGCACTCGTCTTCGAGATTACAACTTTTGGTGTTTTTCAAAAAAACAAAAATAAAAACCCTTTTCTCGAACGTCGACTGACATTATCGCTAAATTACCGCCTAATTACGTGAGTACGATGTACCAGTTTCTCTCGTTTCGTATGGCATTAAGCCGTGTTATATATATATATATATGCATACCTATATATGCATACCTATATATATATATATGTATATATATAGGAAGCTCATGTGTGACCAGCACAGCCAGCACATCGTCGCTCGGAGAGCACTGATACATTTCGATTAGCATACATTTACAGACGGAACGTCCGGTATAGTCGCCCCCTCGGCTCTATCCGCGTGGTAACTGTTTCATTAACATACGCTTAATCCCAACAACCGAGAGAACAACGAACTATAACGCATGTTCTTTCTCTCTTTGCCTCTTTGTAAAGCGAGCGTTATCTGTCGGCGACGACACCGACAAGAATGAAAAATACATCGATACGAGTAAATGTTTTTTAAAAAAAACGTAAAAAATTCTAACCGTTTTCATCCACCTCGAGGTCCGGATCAGGCTCGTCTCATCCTTGCACGATTCGCGACCCTGACGAAACGTCGGCCGGCCTTTAATTAATTTTCTGCTCGACTCGTGTCTGTGTGTGTGTGTGTGTGCGTTATTGTGGGAGGCTCGCGTGTCGCGACGAGGGAGGCAAGCGTATAATGCTTTTTTATATATACGTATCTACATTTATGTATTCATATGTGAAATACCGCGTATATAACCGCGTACCTTGAAAGCCGAGTCACATGCATCTCTCGCGACATGCGATATAGCTCGATGCCACGTACGTCGCCGCGACCATCGTGAATTTGCGGCCAACTCGAATAAAGAGAAAAAAACATGATTATGATTGAGGATGAGCGAGCGAGCGAGAGAGAAAAGAGAGAGAGAGAGAGAGAGAGAGAGAGAGAGAGAGAGAGAAAGAGCGAGGAGGAGGATGTGAGAAGGGGTAAAATTCCGAGCGCCGATGGACGAAACATCGCAAGAGCGTTAACATCAGATATTGGACGAGTGCGTCTATATATATATATAGATACGTTATGACCCCGAAGATCAATGAATGATCAAAGAGCAAAGTAAACGTGCGATATATCGCGAAGCTTCTCCCGCATCCATATTCATGCTCCGCTGCTGATGATGATCGTGCAGAGGCGCATTGCGACTCTCGCTTTAATCGTCACGAGACGCGTTCCGTTCGCACTGGGAGGAAAGACGGTAAAACAAACGACCCCGAGACACCGCGTCTCATTATCTCTACGACGATCTTTTTTTTCGTCGCTCAATATTTATATTTATTTAATTGACGAATATTTCTCGTCGGATCTGTCGATTTTGGAGACGACCGCGACTCGCTCGCGAGGATGTTGTGCGCAATGCTCGAACCCGACGACGACGACGACGACGACGACGACGACGACGACGACGAACGCTCCCCGGGATCACCGGGTCATCGCGAACAATTCCCACGTGTGGGAAAGGCCGTGACGGACACACGGGGAGAGAGAGAGAGAGAGAGAGATGGATAGAGAGCTCGTGTCGAAAATGACAGACGTCATGCGCGCTTCTTCGAGATTCTCATTCTCGATCGTATATAGACATCGTCGAAATCCTATATATATGTACATATTTTGTATGTATGGATGTATGTGTGTGTGTGTGATTCGAGTCGGAGAACGAAAAAAAAGCGAGCTGAATTAACGAGAACGAGAATGAGAACGAGCGCATCTTTAATGATCGGCGATTCAGTTGAGAATATCGCGTGGAAAAGCCTCGTACGATTTGAATAATAGACGAGTCGAGGCGACATTCGGGTCATTCATTTTGTCACTGTGCAAACGGAAACTTACTTATTTTTCGATAACAAGCTCTCTTTGTTTCGTAATTCGTAGGATTTTTTTTTTTTTTTCTCCAAAACTTTCTCTCCCAACGTATATTAACTCTTTGTCCAGGAACTGAGATAATACAGGCTCGTCTCTACATATCGACGTGATCGATTATCGAATCGATCGATTTTTTCGAATTTCGAGAATCGAATAACGATAGAAAATTAAATAAATGAATTTTTCGAAAATGTCGATTTAACAAGTATTTTTGTATATTTGTCGTACAGCAGCCCGGCAGGTGTCGTCTGGTGAGGGCGTACACACGAAGCGTGGGAGAGACGAGGTCGAGGCTCTCGACGACCCTCCCTCCTCCCAGTTCTCGCATTTTTTTTTTTAGTTTCTTTTTTTCGTCGCTCGTTCGCCCCTTCGACTCGCCCTAAAACCTTTATATACCGAAAAAGCGTATATACGTAGAAACAAAGAGTGTCTCGGCCGCGAACGAAACGGACGAAACGGACGAAACGGACGAGCAATATAGAAGTAGTCATGGAAACACGAATGGAGAAACACACGAGGCAATCGCTCTCTCGGTTTTTCTCCTCGCGGTTCGTCCGTCTCTCATCCTCCTCCTCCTACCCCCCCCCCCCCTCTCACTCTCTCTCTCTCTCTCTCTTTCTCTCGTCACCTCACCCTCCCTCTCTCCCTTAACTCCGACTCGCCAAGGGGTGCGCGCCCCGAGCAGCCCTTGTGTGCCTCTCTTTCACCTGCTCCGCTATCTCGACGTTCCGCGTCCGCGGTGTTGGTCGACGAGGATTCATATATACCTATATTTATATATATATATAGAGAGAGAGAGACGTATATACACACTTACGTGTATAACGAACGCTTTGAGGTCTCGCACGACCCTCCTCGAAGCGCGTCCGCGCGATCGAAAACGGACGTCGGAGAAACGGACGAACACCGACGAATCAACGAACGCGACGCTCTCCGTGTGTCCCATTCCGCGAACAAAAGAATTAAAGGATATTTGGTCTTTTTGTTTTTTCCTTCTAATTATACTTTTATCGTAGATTCGTCAAAATTATCTTACAGAAATTGAAATAAGGAGATTGGTTAATTTGATGAAAAATATTCGAGTATTTCGGGAGTTTTTTTTTGTTTGTTTTAGTCGAGTACGAGGGATGAGAGAGTCGAGGGTTCGTCGATTGATCGAATATCATTAAATATTGAAAAATAAATATAGCTCGCGCGATGGTTCCGGGCTTATCCTGAATTCGAGAGAAAAGCCTCCGGGGCTGTGGGAGAAGGTGGCGCAACGGGGGCGTCGGCATCACCGGGCATATAGTTCCCCGGTTGCCATGAGCACCGACTTCCAAGCTGGTTGCCATCGCGATTCAACGCCACAACACGAAATCACTTTGACCATTTGTTTGGCGCCGTCGATGGCCCTCTCGTTCTCTTTTCTCTCTCTCTCTCTCCTCTCTCTCTCTCTCTCTCTCTCTCTCTCTCTCAATTTTCGTTTCAACTATGTGTACATATACATAAACGCACCAAAGAACTCCGACATTTGTCGAGAAATCGGCGGCCTGTCTCCACCACCCTCCCTTCGCTCGAGAGGGTTGAACGCGTCTCGATTCCCCGTGAGAATCAATTTTCACGAGGGCGTGCTTACGTACGCGGATACACGCACCCCCACGCGACACTTTGGGTCACGGCTCTTTTTTTTTCTCTCCTTCGTGGGAAAACCGATCGAACTTATTCTCTCTCTCTCTCTCTCTCTCTCTCTCGTTCAGTCTCTCAGTCACTCGTGATTATGGGATCTTTATAGGATAGAGGAAGAGCCAGTCCCTTTGCGAGATTGTACCATCGCGCATATATATATCTTAAGAAACGCGTGTGTACGAAGAAGCGGCAAGCAAGACGCGCGCGCGCGAGTTACGTGATCCTAGTCCGCGCGATTGTTATGTAAATAGTATGGTCGTTCGCCGTATGCTCGGGACAAGGAAAAAAAAACTCGGAGCGAGCCAAGAGTACATATATTATAGACGAGATAGAGGATGCTTCGTAGTGTGCGTACGTGTGGCTATGTCCAGCGTACTGTCCTCGGTGTGGCTCTCTGGATGACTGTCAATTTCCCAGTTTCATCTTGGCCGCTGAGAAACTCCTACTTAATGCGATCTCGAGACTCGTGAGAAGTTCTACAACAGCGAACGGGCCAAGATCTCACGTAATAGAGAGAAACACCCATCGTCGCCATCTTCGTGATATCTCGATTTAGCGTCAAGGATACAAAAATATAAAAACACTTGACAATACGATCGCAGCGAGAGAATAATACGAAGGGTTCTATATACGTGTTGTAACGTAGAAAATATATATAGAAAATTATATACGTTTCGATCTACAAAGATCTAGCTTTGATTTAATTCGTTTGAATTAAAAATCGAATATTTTATCGAAAGAAGGAGGAGAAGGAGGAGGTGATTTCTCGAATGAAAACTCGAGCATGCGACGATCACGATGTGATACTCGTTGCCACTGTTGTTGTTGCTGCTGCTGTTGCTGCTGCTGTTGCTGCTGCTGTTGCACTTTCACTCGCTGCAACGCCCTCGCGAGTCGAGCATCGAGCGTACTCGTAATAGAACAAGACCCGGCTCATCCTTGCTCGAGCCGAGAGTCGTGCGCGCCGCGGAACTAATTACTCTCCTCGCGAACTCTCTCGCTCTTTCTCTCTCTCTCTCTCTCCCCTCTCGACTCACAAAGATGATGATTCTCTCTCGAGCATTTTTCGTCCCTTCGGTGAAAAACTGTGGGAAACAACTTTGCCTCTCTCTCTCTCTCTCTCTCTTTCTCTCGTGGATTGCGTCGCGCACACCGAGACCGATTTACTCGCAATCGCTATTTTAGCTCGAGGCGAAGTAGAAAATGGGGGGCAGTGCCGGACGTCGGTTCACGGGCTGATAAAATTACTAGAAGCCTCTCGCCGCTATTCTTTACGTTCCATATACGCGTACGTGTATATATATCGTTTGTTGGCTATAATATATATATATATATATACGTATACTCGTATCGGGTATACGTAATACGTATTCCCGTTTGACGACTTTGTGGATAAATGTGTTGGCTATTGTGCGCGTCACCGCGCACTTCCCTCTCAGGTGGCTTTTGCGGGTGAAGGAAGGAAGAGAGAACAAAAAAGAAAAAAAAAAAAAGAGAAAAAAAAGAGAGAAGCAGCAGCAGTAGGCCGATAACGATAACTAGCGCGCTTATCGCTCGCCCCTTGCTCGCCCCTTTTATCCTACTCCCTCGCGTTTCTCTACTCTCTATCTTCTCTCTCGTTCTTTTAACTCGTACGAGCGACCGTTTTCTCTCGCTCGTTTCGCGGTGGGAGGTGCGACTGCGGCGATCAGTCTCGCTCGGTACGCGATTCTCCTTTCGTCAGTCTCTCTTCTCTATACCAGATTGCATAATTTATTCCGGACTCCCTCCGCCTCTATCAGCCGTCTCTTCCATTATCTTCCATTGTCTCATTCCTCGTGTCGTTAAACGAATGGAAAATTTTCCTTCGTAAGAAACGGAGACAAACAAAATTCACGAAATATATCTGTGCACGCATCGAACTCTCCGTGGAATAAACGATCCTGCCAGATTACACTTGTCCGTTCACGCCCATCCCCGTCTCTCGTTCTTGTATACAATACCTACTCTTCGGTTTTCCAGGCATGAACTATCTAGCATCACGTGGAGTTGCCACGACGAGGGAGAATTGATGGGCCATTTATTTTGAAAACGTTACAAATTCTGAATCATCGGTTCAAAAAAATCTCTCTCCCTCTCTTTATATATATATCGATGATCAATGAGTAGATAGTTATTTACATGTACCTATATATATATGGAGAGAGAGAGAGAGAGAGATATTTTTTTTAATCGATAATCCAGAATTTGTAACTGTTTCAAACTGAATGCAGGATTTGCATTCATTTTGAATGATATATATATATATATATATATATATATATATATATATATATATACGTATCTACTCGTTGATTCGCACCCGCTGACGAGTAGAGATCGTTGACCGTTACAGCGTGAACGAAGAGAGAACTCGACCGAAAGGGAGAGAGAGAGAGAGAGAGAGAGAGGGCGAGAGAGACGAAGCGAGTGATTGCAGAAGAGCCGGAGCGAGGAGAGCGGCTCTGCGGTGCATCAGTGGTATGAAGCAGCGAGTAATACAGAGAAAGGTGGATAAAACGATGTGCAACGTAACGTTTAAATGTGGGTGCGGTTGGTGGCGCGTGCGCCTGCATTTTCTCTCTCTCTCTCTCTCTCTCTCTCTCTCTCTCTCTCTCGCTGGTTCTTTCTCGGGGTAGGGCAGGGTGACAGCTGTTTCAGACCTCGGGTAAAACGCATCTATACGCGTTGCACCTGCCCAGAGCCCCGATCGTTTTCCTCCCTCTCCATCTTTCTCCCTTTCTCTCTCTCTCTCTCTCTCTCTCTCTCGAAGAAGAAGAAGAAGAAGAAGAAGAAGAAGGAGAAGATCTGGTCAAATCCACAAAGAATACGAAACGCGTTTCATCGACCCTCGAACCTCCTCGATCGTTCCGGTGGTCACGACATTACGCTGATTACAATTTTATCAGGTGTCAACGTTCGAAAAAAAAGAAAAAAAAAAAAGAACATAAACAAATTATTTTTTCCTTCAATTTCGCTCGATCGAATGAATCAATTTTCCTCGGCTTATACTCGGACCGATCGAGCCTCGAGCGCATAAAGACTCTTGGCACGCGCGATAGACGGCTAAAAAAACTCCGTTGCGAGGGAGAATGCGCGTCATCGAGTCTCGCACGCTCACCGCGACAAGCCACTCGTACTTATATATATATATATATATATATATATATATAGTTTCGACCATACCAGTGACTGGCCCCTTGCGAGAACAAAACGAAAACCCTAACGGGATTTAAAGGCCGGACTTTCGTCTCTCTCTCTCTCTCGCTCTCTCCCCTCCTTTCTTTTTTATTCTCTTTGTTTTATTTTTTTTGTTTATTGTTTTGTTACACGGCTCGTCGATTCTCTCTCCCAAAGTCTTTCTCGATTTCGATCGCGAGCCAATCTAATGGCACAGACGTCGTGGCATGCCATAGAGAGTGCGCGATCAACGAGAGCTCTCCTCTACTATCGAGGTGGCTCACAGGATGCGCGTGACCACTTTACAAATTAGTTCATCTAACGCCGTGGCCCCTTCATTCACTCCTTTATCCCCGTTTCGTCGTGCGAAATCTTTCGAGGTCGTACTACTCTATCCACGCTTACATCCAAAAGTTCTCTCTCATAAACAAAAAAAAACAAAAAAAAACAAAAAAAAAACAATAAAATAATTTGGAAAAAATTCATCTCCTTCGTTTCTCGCCACAATGACGAAAAAAAAGCTCGCGTGCTCTTCGCCAACCCTCGTCGATGAATCGAGACGAGCGATGACAGATGTTCCGCCTCCCCTCCCGTTTGCATTAGATAATTAATCCGGTAAACTCAGCGGGCGACTAAAGGCAATGAAAGGTGAATAAAATCTATCTTCTAATAATCACACGTTCATCCATCTCGGTTTATTGATCACACATTGTATCGTGGTTAACAACGAGAGATTCTGTGCACGATGCGAGGCCTCGACGTCGTGCAGCTCTTTTCGACTCTCTGACTTTTCACCCTCGCCGCGGTGTACGGAAGAAAAAATCGATACGTCGACTCTCCTCTTCCGCGCCCTCGCGTACCTACACGCACGCGTTCGACTCCGAGGCTCTCCCTTTCCTTTCTTTTTCCCCGACGTGTAGGTACCTACCAAGGACCCCGACATTATCCGTTCTCTTTCTCTCTCTTTCTCTATACTCTCTCGATCTTCGTCTTCTCGCGCTTCACGCTCGTATTTTTTCTTCCCTTTATTGTTATTATTATTGTTATTACACGGTGTACCTTGTGGCACGCGCCATGCGCTCTTACCACAGGAACAGCTGCTCTTCCATCTCTCGTGCGAGCAGATAGCGAGCGTATTGCTCTCTTCTCTCCTTTTTTCTCTTACCCCCCTCTTCTTCTCTCTCGCACTATTTCTCTCTCTCTCTCTCTCTCACTATCTTGGTGTCCGAGCGTCCGTGACTCCGTGACGCGAAGAGGTGGCTCGTGGCCACCGTTCTGGCCACGGCATCGAACGCCAACGGCAGCTCGCATCTATATATATATAGTACTTCGGCTGTATACCAATACATTGTAAGTGTATTATAGAGTGAAATATATAAATACACGTTTTATATGTACGAGAGGAGAGAAACGATGGGCCAACGTTGCCCATACGGCAATTGGCGCGCGTGCCATCGAGTTCCTTCCGTTCTCGGTTCTCGATGGATTCTAGCGATTGAATAAAAACAATATAAAATAAAAGGAATTAAATTATGACTCGTATTCTAATCATTAAAACACGATGAAACGTCCCGACGATCGATAATCTCTTTCGATTTCGCGACATCTTCTTTATCGTCTCGACCCAGTTAAGGAAAATTAATCGACGACCGCGATCTGTCGGAAAGATGATTCGCGTATCGCGAAATACGAAGATAGGAGGTCGCGTTATATCTTTAAAGGAACGAGGGGGAAACGTTGAAGAAGTCGTTGAAGCAGGTGCATTTGGGGAGGTTCTCTCCGGGGCTCGCGAGGAGCAGCAGACGTACGGGCGGGCGCGCGCGCCAACCCGCGTAAATTGTGCTCGAGCCTTGTGATATATACGAGCTATATATATATATATCTATATATATATATATCTATATATATATATATATATATCGTATACGTCGAGTCCAAGCGAGAGAGAAAAGACCGGTATCTCTTTGCCCGACAGTCCGAGGAACATCTTGCGAGTGTGCCGAGGAATACCTGTTTCCCCTTCGTCCCTTACTCGATTTAGTTACTCTCCATCGTCGACGACGACGACGACGAAGACGACGTCGACGACGTCGTCGGCTTCGTCGTTGTCCGGGTGCGTGCTGAACACACGCCCGGGCGCGTGCTGCTCCCGCTGCTACTGCTGCTGGAAAAACACCTGCTGTATTCTCTCTGGCACGAGCCACATCTCTCTATATACAACCTTCGCCTCTTCTTGTACGATCTCTCGTACGTTTGCTTATACGTGTATATATATGCGTGAATTAAGAAGAAGAGAGAGCTGAAGGATATAAGAAGGCAGCTGTGGATGTCGGCGCTACGAGTCATCTGCCGCCGCCTCCTCTTCGAGACTTTCGTTATACATATATCGCAAGAACGGACACACTGACGCGTTACTCGTGCCCAGTGCCGCGTGACGCGTGATAACCATCCCCTCTTTCTTTCTTCTTTTTTCAACATCATCCCCAAAGCACAGCGGACGATCGAATTAATGGATATTTATTATCATCCGAGTGGATACAGCTGACGGGCGAGATATAAGCACGCACACCCTATCTACAATGGTAGATATCGATGTAGGAGAGAGAGAGGGGGAGGGAGAAGAATCGAACGTTTTTAAGAATACTCGTCGATGACAATTTTATTCGTAGAATTTGTATTTCTTCGAATGGATTTGAATTATGATTTTTCAACTCTTATTTGTTCAACGAAGAATCGAACGTTTTTAATAATGTTCGTCGATGACAATTTTATTCGTAGAATTTGTATTTCTTCCAATGGTTCGAATGGATTTGAATTATGATTTTTCAACTTTGATATGTTCAACTTTAATGTTAGTTTGGTAAGAAAAAACGAATATGATCGTGCGATATTGTGGGAAGAGCATACACGATGAGAGGGTGACGAACGTTCTCATCCCTCTCGGATCTCCCGGCTCTCGAGAAACAGCAGGGTGAACATGATCGTTTTTTTTTTGTTGTCTTTTTTATTTTCTATCGTAATGGGACAGTCGATCGGATAGGAAATTGCATCTCGCTGGTGGGCGAGGTCTGTTTAGGTAGACACACGGTGTACCGAACGTATAGATGAAACGATGAAAAGACGAGGGGGATGAAGTCAAATGCCACGCGCCCTCTAGCCCCCCGACCCCTCAACTCAAATGTCACGACAGCATCCCACTAATAGACCGGTACCTACTCTCTTCGATACGGCTCTCCGGAAGAACGACTAATAGTACATATATACATTGTGTGTTAAGTGTATTATACATTGTATAATTGTATACACACGCCCATGTCGTTGTAGAAACGCGGTGACGTGACAGATCGGTTACAGCGCGTTAGGGGAGACTAGGGATATATCTCTTTTCTCCCTCGTTCGCCCCCCTCGATAAATAGGCCTCGATTCACGATTGAGATAAAAGTCCCACGGGAATTTCGTTCGAGGTATCGAAGGAGCTCATTGGAAGAGAGAGAGAGAGAGAGAGAGAGAGAGAGAGCGAAAATGACGCGACGATACGCTGACATTTCGTCCCTCTTTTAGCCACGGATTTAGTGTCTAGTCCTCGTGGATAATTTGCATCGATATATACCTCGTCCTACGAAAATACACTCCTGGGAATTTTCTATCGTTTTTCTTATTCAAAAAGCCTCGATAGACAATTCCCCCTTTCGTTGTATAGTCCCGATGAAAATGATTTTTTTAAATGATACTCGATCGATTCGACACGGATGAACGAACGTCGGATTACGAGGATCGGCGTGGCCCACATCGCTCGTGAAATCGTCGTCGCGATTCGATCTATATCGACGTATACGTATGAATGTTGTAGGACAAACCGTAGAGGCACACTCTACGACGAGAGACTTTCGTGAGTAGCACGATTCACTTTGCGGAGAGGGCTACTTTCTTCTTCGATTCTTCGAGCGCGTGGATCCAAATGCGAGCATTGTAACGACACACGTCTGTGATACATATATATATATATATATATATACTTGATGTTCTTCGTAGCGTACATAGATGAGGCGACAACGAATGACGAGAAGACACAGTTACACACGAACGGTAGGCGGGTGGGAGTGGAACGAGGGGGAGGCACAGCCGTTACCGTTCTCGCATAAGTGTCACGCTCGCGCGCATCGTGTCCAACGTGGAAGGTGGAATGAGAAAGAGCGAGTGAGAGAGAGAGAGAGAGACTGAGAGAGAGAGAGAAAGATAGAGAGAGAGAGAGAGAGAGAGAGAGAAGGTGCATGCATGCATGCACTCGTGCGCGTGCGATTCGTGCTCGGTATTATTACTCTCTCGGTTTGATAGTGACGAGAGAAAGAGGGAGAGAGAGAGAGAGAGAAGAATTCTACGTCGGTCTGTCTCGCGTTGCGTGTGTCTCTGTGGCTCGATTCTATATGTACAACGAGTCCTCTTTGACTCTATCTCGTCGTTGCTGACGACGAGAGGCGTGCGTGTGTGAGAATTCCTCGTATATACGTTCGTTGCAGAGCGAGCCCACCGAGTGGTCGATAACGGACGAACAGTATCTATATCTATATATAGATATATAGTAGGTATATATATATAATATATGCATATAAGCAAGAGCAGAGCAGCAGAGACGACGCCACCCGCCGTTTCGCGGCCGCGGAGAGTATACGATATATCGGTATATACCTATATATATATATATATATATATATATAGCGAGAGAAAGAGAGAGAGAGAGAGAGAAGAGAGGAGAGGATGTACATCGGACACCGTATATCCTGTTATTCGCCCTACTGCAGTGGCGTATACCGCGACGACGACGACGACGACGCCGACGACGACGAAGACGACGAAAACGACGAAGACGACGACGACGAGGACGACACGATCGTTCAATGAAATTAAAAAGAAAAGATAAATTCGCTCTACGAGAAAGTAAATAAACAACTCGAACGAACGGAAGATACGGGAGAAAAATCATAACAGGTAGAAGGAAACGGTATACCTACTTCGTTTTATCCCTCCTCCCGAGTAGTTTATGAATAATAAAAGAACACGAGAGACACCGGATGATCGCGACAGGATCGTTTTACGAAGCTACGAGAAATTCAATCTTATATTATTACAATCGATTATTTTTCGACGTATAATACGACGATTATATCGAAAAATCTGTCGAGACGTTAAATATCCACGAGACGTCGATATGTTCGTATTTCGTATCGGTAGAGCGACGACGAGTCTCGTGACGCAGCTCGCAAAAGAAAGAGAATCGCGGGAGTTTGCTCGAGGTATAGGCATTAACGATGAGTCAGCCGCGCGGCAAACGCGGCAAGAGCGGCAAGAACCAAGCGGAATGTCGCTAATGAGAGTGGTGGTGCAGCTCCAGCTCGAGCTCTCGTTCGAGCTCAAATTTATATTACACCTATACACGCATAGGTAAAACCTTCTCGTTGAATTCTTGGCGTTTCGAGCCGCGAATCGGCCGATCGAGCATCATCAGCACGCTCTTAATTAATATCAGCGTTGAAACGCGCGTGGCAGAGGAGGGTAGCGCCATGGACAAGAAGGAAGGAAGGACGACGCGTCGCGAACTTTGGGAACGGTCTGGTAACTCGGACGGAACACGGAGACAGATGCACGAACGAAAGAAGGGATCCGCGTAGGTAAATGACGGAGTTCGAGTTTCGCGAAACGATCGCAAAAGAACAAAAAAAATAAAAAGGAAAAAAAGGAGCACCGTTAGACGAGTGTTTGTGGCAACTGCTCCAGTGTCCTATAGTTGGCTAATCGTATATTATAATAATATGCGCATAGATATAGACGAAAGAAGGAAGGAACGAAGTGCATGATCGCACATATATCGTCGATGCGCTATCGTCGAGACTCGTATTATGCGTGTATATAGGTGATATTCGTCGGTGAGTTATTCGTCGTCCGACGAACGAGAGAGAACTCTGGCTTTAGCAGAATTAGTATTTATTCCCGAGGTAGAACAATGCGAAGGATTGTATGTTTTCTGGTCTGGGTTGTGTGGTGCGCGACTGCTCGCTTTCGTTACGCCTCGGTGGCTCCTCTCTCTCATTCTCATTTAGCTCTGCGGGCACAGAATCCTCGCCTCCTTGTTCGTTCTTCTAGAGAGGAAAGAACAAGGCCGTATATAACGCTTTTATATATACATATATATAGATAGGTGTATATAAGTATATAGCTATCGTTGTTAAGAAGGGAGAAAGAAGAAGAAGAAGAAGGAAAAATAACCGACGTATTTGCATCAGCCGAGACCTTGGTCGTTTCCTCTCATCCAAATAGATCTTTATCCTCTTTAACTTTGTTAAAGGATTTCTCCGTGGATCCTGGAGAGGCCTACCTTCGACTCGAACATAAAAATTCAGATAAACAAAATTATCCAGGGTTGAGAAGGAAGGGAGTTATACGAGGGGGTGTAACCAACGACGCGCGGCCCTCGTAATTTTTCGCAGGAGCAGCAGCAGCAGGAGCAGTGCGAAGAACCATGGGGAAGAGAGAGAGAGAGGGAGAGTAACCTCGAAGCGGTAGAGAGAACCACCCCTTGGTCACAGCAGTCGCGAGGGCTGAAAACAGCGGGAGGGTGAAAAGCAATGGCGGCGCACCACTGTCAGGACATCCGGGCGTGGGCATTGGAGCATTTTTCGCCAGAATGAGACGAGGAGGATAAAGAGCGAGGGAGAAACAGAAAGAGAGAGAGAGAAAAAGAGAAAGAGAGAGAGAAAGAAAATTCCCTTTCCACTATGGCGTATATTTCGCGGAAGAGATACCTCCCAGTTCCAGTAAAAAGAGGTTGTGTTATACATAACTGCGTGTACCAGGTATATACGAAGTACACAAGCTTGGGAGAAGCGTGTAGGCATCGGGGGAGAGTGAATGAGCCTCGTCTATACACGTAGAGACAGGAGTTGCGACGTGAGAGCCAAGAGAGGAGAGGTGTTCTCCGGCTCGCACAGGTATTGATCGAAACTCGCTATCTCTCTCGGTCTGCCTGGCTGATTTTACGCCTCTCTCTGGACGTACACGGACAAGAGGAGGACCATATCTCGCTCTTTCTTTCCCTCTCGCTCGCTCCTTCTCCCAACCTACATATATATATATATATATTTTATACACTACGAGATATAGGGAGCCAAAGCGAAAAGTGAGCTCGCAGACACGTGTCGGTCGCTCGCGAATGGTAAAGAGAGAGACAGATAGGTAGAGAGAGAAGGAGAGAGAGAGAGAGAGGGAGAGAGAGAGGGAGAGAGAGTGCTTGGCATCCAGCGAACACAGAACGTGTGTGGGTGGTTTTCGTATCCTGGCAACCCGCACGGACCGAAGCGACTCCCAGCCACAACCGCACCCCTCTCGATTGGCCAATTTACTATTCATATAATAATAGTATCTCGCCCCCTCCTACCTCTCTTCTTCCACATCCTCTTATCCCTCTTCCAAATCATCCACTTTACTTTTCCTTCTTCAGAATGCTTCTCGATTTCCGATATTCTCGTAGATAATTTCATATCTCAAACCACGTATACGTTCCATATTCGACGTTGCCGAGAATTCTCATCTCGGGTTTATCGACTATTCCAAAAGTTAGGACGAAAACATAAATATTCGACCAGAGGCTATAGATGATATCCGTATATATCCAAGAATCCGTTTCTCTTTCACTCGGGATAATTTAACGCGATGGATCCGCGCGACCGATTTTCCCTCCTCTTCCACTTCCACCTCCACCGCACGCCAACTCGTCGTAAAAGCTTGGTAGCTGGCTCTCCGCTCCGCTACCACGCGCGCGTCCCCTCGCTCTAGAAGTCAGATCTTCCAAGGTTTTCATAGGTGTGTTGGGTGCAAACGGTTGCCAGGTTACGCGTGGAGGGAGCTCTGCCAACGGGTCAATACCTGGGCGGCCACGACGGGCTGGTACACACTCGACTGCTTCTCTCCCTCTCCCCCCCCCCCTTCTCTCTCCATATAGCTTTTTCCCTCTGCGCGAGCTAAAACGTCACCAGAGTTACCAGTGACAGCAGCAGCAGCAGCACCAGCAACAGCAGCAGCAACCCCTCTGCAAGCCTCACGGTCATCGGTATTAGCTCGCTCAGTCGTCCGAAGAGCCTGGTTTTATGCCTTCGTACGTATATATACGTGGAATATGCGGTATTTAGTAGGTAGTCGTCGTCACCGTCATCATCCAGCCACCGCGTGCAAGCCATCAGGCCGAGGTCCCACAGTTCGCTTCCCGTAATCGCGACCACCCTCTCTCTCGGCTTATTTTTTCTCCTCTTCTCTGTCGTCCAATGGTAAAACATCACCTGAGTTACCCGTAACAGCAGCAACAGCAGCAGCAACAGCACCAACAGCAGCAACAACCCCTCTGCAAGCCTCACGGTCGCTGGCATTAGCTCGCCCAGTCGTCCAAAGAGCCTGCTTTTATGCCTTCGTACGTATATATACGTGGAATATGCGGTATTTAGTAGGTAGTCGTCGTCACCGTTATCATCCAGCCACCGCGTGCAAACCATCAGGCCGAGGTCCCACAGTTCGCTTCCCGCAATCGCGACCACCCTCGCTCTGGGCTTATTTTTTTCTCCTCTTCTCTGTCGTCCAATGCTAAAACATCACCTGAGTTACCAGTAACAGCAGCAGCAGCACCAGCAACAGCAGTAACAGCAGCAGCAACCCCTCTGCAAGCCTCACGGTCATCGGTATTAGCTCGCTCAGTCGTCCGAAGAGCCTGGTTTTATGCCTTCGTACGTATATATACGTGGAATATGCGGTATTTAGTAGGTAGTCGTCGTCACCGTCATCATCCAGCCACCGCGTGCAAGCCATCAGGTCGAGGTCCCACAGTTCGCTTCCCGTAATCGCGACCACCCTCTCTCTCGGCTTATTTTTTCTCCTCTTCTCTGTCGTCCAATGGTAAAACATCACCTGAGTTACCAGTAACAGCAGCAACAGCAGCAGCAACAGCACCAACAGCAGCAACAACCCCTCTGCAAGCCTCACGGTCGCTGGCATTAGCTCGCCCAGTCGTCCAAAGAGCCTGCTTTTATGCCTTCGTACGTATATATACGTGGAATATGCGGTATTTAGTAGGTAGTCGTCGTCACCGTCATCATCCAGCCACCGCGTGCAAGCCATCAGGCCGAGGTCCCACAGTTCGCTTCCCGCAATCGCGACCACCCTCTCTCTGGGCTTATTTTTTCTCCTCTTCTCTGTCGCCCAATGCTAAAACGTCACCAGAGTTACCAGTAACAGCAGCAGCAGCACCAGCAACAGCAGTAACAGCAGCAGCAACCCCTCTGCAAGCCTCACGGTCGCTGGCATTAGCTCGCCCAGTCGTCCGAAGAGCCTGCTTTTATGCCTTCGTACGTATATATACGTGGAATATGCGGTATTTAGTAGGTAGTCGTCGTCACCGTCGTCATCGTCCAGCCACCGCGAACGAGCCATCAGCCCGAGCTCCCACAGTTTGCTTCCCGTAATCGCGACCACCCTCTCTCTCGGCTTATTTTTTCTCCTCTTCTCTGTCGCCCAATGCGGCGTCTCGTTTCTCCAGTTGGAAGCCACCCGAAAGCACCGTCCTATATATATATATATATATATAACAAACGGTAGTAACAGAGGGTGCACGGGGTTAGGTTGGATTTCCATCCCTCTGTGCTGTTCGGAGAACGAAGGCTTGTTTTCTCGCTCGCTCCCTACCTAACTTCCTCGTACCGTGTTCTCCCTTCTTTTTCCTCACCTGACCAAGCCCACGAGCTAGAGTCATCGACAGACCCCGTGCGCTGCTTCCAGGAAATCGGGTAGCCCACTGTTATCATGAGTTTTTAGGGAAATTTCGTTGAGATTGTTATTAGCATTACGGGTATTACCCAGGTGAATAGGTAATACGTAATTGCGGACGATTATTGATTCGTTGGGTACGGAGTTGGCGTACAACTCCACCTCTCGGTCGAAGAATTAGTCAGTGAGGCTGAGTCATCAATGCGGAGAGCAGATACTCGAGTACTTTTTCCACATTAGTCATGCCTTATTCAGGGATTTTAGTTCGTACGTTTTTTCTTTTTTATCTTAAAACATATAATCTCTCTCTCTCTCTCTCTCTCTCTCTCTCTCGCTCTCATTGTGCAAGGACTTGCTCGTCCATTGTAAAATTGATCGTACAAAAGGCTCCTTGAATCGCGTTCATCTCACCGCCTTTCGTCTAGTTCAATATCTCGTCTCGATCGACCTTGGCCCACTTTACGTACTTTCAGGGAGATTCCTCGTTACTCGCTCGCGAGGTACGACATAAAGAAAAAATCTCACATTTGAGGCCTCTAAACGTCGCTTTTAAATATTGTTTCGTATTAAATTCCCAACCGTACAACGATATAACCTGTACCATTACCAAATTCCTAATGACCGTTATACATCGTTTACCAAGAAAATGAACAAATTTCGCCTTTCGCATCTTTCTAACGACTCTCTAATTACTCTCGTTTCCACTTCCCAAAATTCCATCGTAATGAGACAAACAATTTTCTTTTTCGAAAAATCTTTGAAAATAATCGACGTTGATCGTTCGAAAAAGTAAAAAAAAAAAAGAAAAGGAAAGAAAAGAAAAGATTCCAATGTTGGCCGCGATCGCTCGGATACGACGATGCCCACCGCATCCAAGATCGTTGAACTCAAAATGGTGCTGACAGGACATGCCCCTCTTACCTCCGCACACCCTCTTCCCGCACTTCACCGCGCGTCGTGTCCTCCCGCGTTTATAGGAAACGATCCCCACTCTTTTCCCCAGTCGAAAACTTTTGTCTCCCTCTCTCTCTCTCTCTCTCTCTCTCTCTCTTTTTTATTTTCATACCCCTCTCTCGTCGACATCTCTACCACGTCGGTGCGCACCGATCGAGGCACCCAACGATGCCCAACGATATCTTCCAAAATGAAAGAAAATTACCATGTCAAAATCACGTACTTTCTTTTCTCTCTCTCTCTCTCTCTCTCTCTCTCATTATCGTCTTCTTCTTCACAAATAACGATTCCTACCTGTATAATGCACTCGATATTTGTCTCTCATTGTGGCTATATACGTATGTCTATGTATCTCGATAATGCATGTGTTTGTGTATGCCACGTTGGCAATGGTAGTGGTCTCTTTGCGGTACCAATCGCCGGCTGCCACCGTCATACGAGAACACTTCCGAGAAACCAGATAAAGAGACTTTGGTAACAGCATTCGCGAGTCTTCTTTCTCTCTCCATCTCTCTCTCTCTCTCTCTCCCTCTCTCTCTCTCGCTCTCTCTTTCTCTCGCTCTCTATCTCTTTCTCTCTCTCTCTCTCTTTGGCTCCCGTTCGTCGTTCGTACGAGCGTGTATACATTTTTCGTTGTTACATTCTCTCGTTCTCTCGGTCTCGCAAACATACATACCATTATACATACACAATGCCTCTTATTGTTATTTGTATAATAATGATTATTATCGCATGGCTGTTACGAACACGAGACGAATCTCGGGGGGAAATATGGCTCACGAGGATTCTGCAGACTGCAATGAAACGATGAAACTTTTGTTTTGGATGATCTCACGTGGCTGTTGCGAGAAACGTCTAGACGTTATATATATAGAGAGAGCTTGTGATCTCTTTTTTCGAATGATTAATGACAAGGTCGCGTCTTCTCTCGTCTTTCAGGAAGCATTTCTGCATCAATCGCGATCTTGCTTTTCCGTCTGGGTCTCTTCGAACACGAACGACAGAGGCTGAAATAATGTCTTCTCGAGTCGTCTCGCTTACGTCGAGAGATTCTCGTCCCGATAAAATATATTAGCTTACACGGTTTTTTTTTCTTTTTCGTCATTCGCAGAGTACGAATATTCGCGATGACAACGAGTTCTCATCTCGAGTGGCACACGCGTGTTCTCGACAGTCTAGACTACGAGAAGTATCACTGATAATTATTTCTATATATATATATATATATATCATCCCTCGCTATTCTCGTAACGTAAGAAAATTCCGCGTGACTCGTCAAACGCGATGAAGAACAAGGTCGTGTACGTCTCTCATCGTATTTCAGGAAGAGCGATAGCGCCGTAACTTCGTCAAAGATTCGACGAGACACGCTGACGATGTCGAATTTTTTTAAACTCCCCTTATACGATCCTTGGTACGAGACGAAGAAAATTGAAGGACGTTTGCCTCGAGACTCTCCTGGATGGACGAGTCCACCTGAACTCATCGTTCCGTATACAAACGACGTGTATGGACAAAGTCGAGAAGAAAAAAATGCCGGTAACGCACGAGTAACGTCGTCAGGAACATCGGGAGCAGCGGGAAACGAGGGTAGGGTGAACAGTGGTGTTTTATGGTATAGCTCATTGTCAGAGAGGAAAGACGAGAATGAAGAAGAAGAAGAAGAAGAAGACGAAGAAAGAGTCCAAGCTCCCTTCGAAAAGGAGAAGGTGTCTCACATGGGTGCCCCTGTACAAGTTCCCTCTTTGCAGCGTTGGAGAAGAAGGCTAAGAGGTACGAAGAAGAAGAAGAAGCAGAAGAAGAAGAAGAAGAAGAAGAAGCAGCAGCAACAGCAGCACAGACACACGGGAGAGAGAGAGAGAGAGAGAGAGAGAGGTCCCACAGACGTGGGGAGACATCCGGGCAGCTGACGTTCGAATGAGACTGACTGACTGACTTCGGTTTAACCGACTCCACATCCTCCTTCGATTAAGGCGAATTACGTCCGGAGATATAACGTATGTATAATAAAAAAAGAGACGCGTATACTCGCACGAGTAGTAGATATACGAGGCTAGACAGAGAAAAGACATCCCTCCGCTTTTTCCTTAGCCCCTTCGGAAATGTACCTCATCATATCCTTTCCTTACCTTTCCTCTTATTCATAATAATACCATCCCTCGTCAAACGTAAACAAAAGAGAGAATTCACAGTAAAATATCATCGACCGTATAATTTTATCGAAGACCGAATAACTTCTTTTCCTCTAGTTTAAACTTTTGTCTTTTGTGCCGAAAGAGAGACACCCACCATTACTCGAGGTCCCCGCCCGAGGCACTACGCGAACAAGAGTTTTAAAAGCTTTTCTTCGAGTTAATTATACCAACCGGAAGGAAACGTGTGTTACTCTCTCGACGACTCGTACCTACTACTACTACTACTACCTACCATCCTCATCAACCCTTCGGACACCATTTCTTTTCTTCTTTTTTTACAACACGAGGTAAAAGTCTGTATCCGTACGGTGTAGTAAACCCTCTCACGAAGACAGAAGGAATCGGAAGAGGAGCATCGCCGGTATACTCGTGAAAGGGAGTGATGGAGGGTGGTAAAGGATGGACGAGGATGAAGAAGGGTGAAGGAAGAGGAGGAGGAGGAGGAGGAGGGGGGGGGGGGCGAGACAGGCACAGAGGCGAGCAACGTCGGATAAGAGGAAGCGTGGGCACTCGGGTGTGACTCTCTCCCGCGGGTGTTCTCCTCGTGGCTGCTCTCGCTCTCGTGAAAACTCGCACACTACGCCACATCCCCCCCTCCCACACACTCATACAAATCGTGTTCCTCCCGATGGCCCCGTGTGCCTGGCTTCAACGACAGATATATCGCGTTATATACATATATATATATGTATATATATATCGTCGTGTATAATATATATATATATATATATACACGACGAGCCTTGGACGAAGAGGGTTCTCTCCGTTTCCCGCTCGTTCGCGGCTACGACCTCTCCGCACGCCGCAGCCCGCCGCGTTTGTCCGGAAGTGCTCTTTATCTCCGTCGGTCTCTGTCCCCTTCGTTCGGTTACGCACACCTCGTGCGTGCGACGCGTTCTTGCCACACTCACACACGGGGCTCGGCTCCGAGATATATCGCACCACGGTTAGGATCATCGTGCGAGACAAATAGTACGTATATATATATATATATATATGTATAAAGCGTTACCGTCTATATGTATACGTATAGATAATTGGTATGTGTGTGGGTGAGTCGACGATCGGTCGAGGTGAGCATAGCGCGCGTTAACACAGTTGTTCTTTCCTACGTATTTGTATATCTATACGTTATAACGTAATAGCGCAAACCACGTTTCTCTCTTTATTGCGTCCTCCCTCCTGGCCGCCCGCCTGACGGCCTCTGTACAGCGTGTACCTATATCTCCCGCTCCCTATCTCTATGAGGGTAGAGCCCTCGTCTCGTTGCTCTAGCTCTCTCTCTCTCTCTCTCACACTCGCGCGCGCGCGCGCTCGCTCACTCGCTGCCCCTCCCCTCCGCCCGTATCACCTGCGTGTTGCTTCACGACGCGCTACATCAATGCGATATATATATATATATTAGAACGTTGTGTACCACCTGCTACACGTACAGCCGTCCGAGAGCACCCGTTCCTACTTTTTAGAGCCGAGTCAACGATGACGACGATACGTTATACACGATGATCGGCGCGAAACGTGCGTCAACGAACCGCGATCGTGAGCTCGACGCGTCAACATCTCGACGCGCGACGTATTTGGGGATAGGAAATAAGCCGGGGGAATATTCATGGGAGCGGGTTGCTTATTTTCGTTTTTTTGTTTCATTCCTTCTTCATATATATTCATCGTCGGGATCGAAGGAAACGACGAGAACGAGAATCGAGATGAGGGGGCCAGAGTTCTACGGGATCAAAGTTTATTCGGCGGGGGTCGAGGGGAGGAGAAATTTCGTATCGGTATCGACGAGTTTAAAGGAAGAAGGAAAGAAATAATGAAAGAAACGTCCAGCTTTTGGACTCGAAGATATCTTCGCAGCCGGCGAGGACTAATTAAAGCTGTTGCATGTGTACGCGGTGAATACCGAAGTGAGGTCAGGACGAGGGTTTCAGAAAATAAACGAGGAGAAGAACGCGCAGCGGCAGCAGCGGCAACAGCAGCAACAGCAGCAACAGCAGCAGCACCGCCCGGCATGGAATTATAGGCTGCGAAGTTTCCAGAGAATGCGAGGGACGAGAGAACGAGAGAGGGGGAGAAGGGAAGCGAGCATCCGCGCGAGAGAGTTCGCTCTTTCCCTCTCGGCCGGAGAGCACACGGTTAGAGATAAAAAAAAGCGAGTAGAAGGGGCCGATTGTGTGAAAGAGAGAGAGAGAGAGAGAAGGACAGAGAAGAAAAAAGAGAGAGAGAGAGAGAAGAGACGGAAAGCTCACACACGTGAGATGCGCGTACGTATATCGGTTTGCGCATCTCTCGTGCTGCTTCGTCGGTGAAACTGAGCGAGAAAGGGCGAGAGGGGACACGAGGACGATCGGACGTGTGCGAGAGGTGAGCGCGCGCGAGGCTCGGTCGGACGCACTCCCGGTGGGAGTTAATCGGATGAAGAGATCGGCAGACTGTGCATCCTCTCGCCCTCTCTCTCTCTCTCTCTCTCTCTCTCTCTCTTTCTCTCTCTCTCTTTCTATCTCTCTCTCTTTCTCTCTCGCGCCCTGTGCAACGTTTTTTTACCTCTCTTCGCAGCATACGTATATGGACAGGTAGAGACAATGCGTGATCATAAGGTGCCTTTTTGCATTAATTATTGCTAGATATTATAATTATATGCAAGTTTTAAGAGTGATCGGATGAAATTTCGTTAATTAAAAAAAAAATCTGATCCCAAGTTCATTTATTCGAGAGGATAGGATAATCTTCTCAGGAGAATAGTTCGACTCTCGTGGTGTGTTAGCGCTGTAGCTATCGCTAGTGCTGCTGCGCTAGTGCTGCTGTTACTGCTGCTGCCGCTGACTCTGTGAGACTCGTACGTGCGAAGGGAAACCGTAAAAGGTGGGAAACCTCTCGGTGACTCCCAAGCTGCTCTCGAACTCACGAGGTTGGATCGGTGAATTACGATCTCTTTGTCTCTCCCCTCTCTCTCTCTCTCTCTTCCTCGACCCTCGAATACAGATAAACCACTGCGAGAGCTTTCATGTAAAAAAAAAAAGATCCTCCCCCACTTGTGTTAAAAACAAAATTAAGTATTGAAAAAAAAGTTGTATCGTCGATTTGTCGCTTGAAATATCGACGAGATCGAGGATCATCGGGTTCGATAATTATTCGATAGTCGAGATAGTCGCGAGATAATATCGGAGTAATAATATAAAAATAATAACTCGGTCGTCTATATAGATTCATGCTCCACTACGTCGAGCGTACGTTCGTTCATTCGCGTCTTGCGTGATAATAAAGCAACGAAATCGATGAATTACCATCTCTTTGTCTCTCTCTCTCTCTCTCTCTCTCTCTCTCTCTCTCTCTCTCTCTCTCTTTCTCTTTCTCGACCCTCGAATACAGATAAACCAATGCGAGAGCTTTTATGTAAAAGAAAAAGATCCTCCCCCACTTGTGTTAAAAACAAAATTAAGTATTGAAAAAAAAGTTGTATCGTCGATTTGTCGCTTGAAATATCGACGAGATCGAGGATCATCGGATTTGATAATTATTCGATAGTCGAGATAGTCGCGAGATAATATCGGAGTAATAATATAAAAATAATAACTCGGTCGTCTATATAGATTCAAGCTCCACTACGTCGAGCGTACGTTCGTTCATTCGCGTCTTGCGTGATATATATATAGCAACGAGAGAGAGCTATTCGTAATTTTTTCCGGGCAACGACGACGACGACGACGACGACGACGACGACTCTCTCGACGATCCGATGCGAAATATATAATTTGAGTGCCATATCCCCCGTAGCGGTTTGAGGACTATCTTATACGCCTACAAACGCGAGCGGGGCAATCGGTTCTTTCTTTTCTTTTTTTTTTCTTTCTCTTTCGCTTCCTCCGTGCCCCGTATTACGATGACAATACGAGAAATGCTACACTCATCTGTCCTGGCGAGGCAGAACGACGAAGACCGTTACGTACTTATCGAGTACATGTCCTTTCTCTCGAATCAGACGATCGAGGCAAATAAAACGGATTTTCTATTCGAGAAAAAAATAATAATAATAATAATAATAACAAGACGATAAACATTTTTCTTCTACTCGCTCGTATCGTATTTTTCATTTATTGTTGTGGGAATAAAACGAGACACGTATCTCGGACGCGTTATTCCCATGGCGAGAAAGAGGTCACGCTGTGTCACCCTTGTTCTCCTCGAGGGCAGCACTTCGCTACCTCCAAGGGTTATTTTCTTTGCTTCGTCTCTTCTTCACGAATAAAGTCGTAATTAAGGTCGGGCAATTGCGGGATTCTTTCTCTCGAAGGATGCGAGCGATTATCGTTCAGCAAATAATATAGTAGAGAGAGAGAGAGAGAGAGAGAGCGAGCGAGAAAGAGAAAGAGAGCGAGAAAGAGCGAGAGAGAGAGAGAGAGAGAGAGAATAATTCGTGCAGAGAAATATTCGCAACGATACGTTTTTTTCTACCTCACGAATGATTCAATCGCAACGAGTCTCGAGCAAACAGAGTCTCGGCTTTAGGGATCGAGATTTCTGTTTCGGCTTTCATCGGCCCGGACGTTCGTCGTACCCGAGTGACCGGAAGCGAGCGACGTATACCGCAAGGTACGGCTCGATCCCGCCCTTACTCACCGGAACTTTCACTCGTTCCTCTTCCGCGTCCTCTCTCGATCTTAAAATCGCATCCTCCCGTCAAATATCATCGATACGAATCAATCGATCGAGAATTTCGATCACGCCAAATCTCTTTCGTCATTTCTCTTCACATCTTTCGCACGCGCGTTGTATCGATCGATTCTCTCTACGGTATTATAGATGGAATACGAAATAGATACATCGATCGAAGTACAGCTCGAGAGTTCTCATCGTCTCTCTTTTCGTCACTCTTCTTACCCACACCGACGTTTATCTTTCTTCGAGTAAAATACGTACACGCGTATCGTCCTATCTCTCTCTCTCTCTCTCTCTCTCGACCCACCCCCCCCACCCCCTCGTATCCCGTCTTGTCTCGTCTTCGTATTGTTTTCTCGGTTCCTTTCTCGCATTAGCATAAGAATTCAGCGTGCACCTGACGCGAATGCCAATCGGCCAAAAGCAACGAAGAAGAGAGTCAGCAGCCAGCAGCACCAGCAGCACCAGCAGCACCATCACCATCGCCGCTACCACCGACGAGAGAGCTCGCGTATAGTATAGAGAGAATCGAGTGTCTCGAAGCAAGGCGCGCGCACGCTCTCCACACTGGACATATCGAATCGTCATCCGCACGAACGGAATATCCGATATACGATACGCGATGGCGAGACGACCGATTTAGCCGCAGACCACTTCCCCCAATGGTTACCGCGAGGTTGAGCCTTTTTGCTCCTCGTATTCTCACCCACATTCTACACTACGGCGTACATACATCGTTCTTTTGTCATTATACCGCGCGTATACCGCTCTGCCTCTATGACAAAACAAAGTATAATGTCTTTGACACGCAGCTTCGTGAAAGACAGCCCGAAAAAGGATGACTAACGAATTCTTCGATTTACAATCGACACGTATTTAGCCATGGATGTACGATGATACCTACACGGGAGAATGCGCGCCAGAGCCTAAGAGAGAGAGAGAGAGAGAGAGAGAGAGAGAGAGAGATGGGTAAAACCAGCTAGAGAATAGGCTTTATACCATGAAATTGGGAGTGGTAGGATCTCGTTGCTTCGTTTTTTTTTTATGTCGTAATTTCACGTCTTGACTCTTGGGCCAGTCTCTCGCGTTCTCTATGTTACGGATGAACAGCTGGCGATCCGCGGGCGAAATCGTCCAAGGATCTTTCTCGAGGGAGCAGCGGCAGACCAGCAGCAGCAGCACGCGCCTATATACTGATATATATATATATATATATATATATATATATAAAGAGAAAGAGAGAGAGAGATAGCAGACGAAGCGAGTTTCGTTGAAAGGCGCGTGTATGTCGAGAAGAAGAGGGAACGAGACGGAGAACCGTGGCTACAATAAAAATAAGTAGTCACGGTCCAGCTGCCTGGCGCTGGCCAGCCGCACGCGCCTGCCGTCTTCTCAACCCTTCGTTTTTCTTTTCGCCGTTTTCGTTTCTTCTTTTTTTCCCTCGACTCGCGTAACCTTTTCATCCCGAACGAGGCGGGTCATCGTCTCGCCTTTCGAAAAAATACCATCGTGCGCCGATGCGTCTGCCATATATTAATCACGCCACGACCGCGTCCCAGATTTGACCTAATCGTTTATTCCGCACTTGTTGCATCAATCGTTGCGCGCGCAATTCCATTCGCGGGATGTGTCCATTGTCTTCTCTAATTCCCGTCGCGGTTTTGATCTCGCCGGGTCTCCTCGCGAGAGACTCTAATGGCGTCGTTCTCGATGAATTTAACGCTTCGGCCCGATACACTTATCGAAGATATGGTCTTCGTCGAGACGCGAATGAATCTCGCTCCTTTTCTGTCTCACCAACGCGCCCTCCTGCGAACGTTCGCGCGCCCTCGAAACACGCTTTTTTCATAGACATCGAGCGAGAGTCTCTCCCTCTCTCTCTCTCTCTCGAACGATCAGCTCTTTATTAAATTCCTTTCTTTCTTTCTTTCATTCATTCTCTTTTTCGAATCATCCAATCTCTCGCTCTAATCTAGGTAAAAGGTTTTTTTTTGACACGGATTACCTATCGATACGAGAGCTATCGATACGAACGATACGCTCGCGGACGTCGCGGCGTTTGTATGGGTACAGAAGGGAGGAGAGAGCGTGCATTGTCGGACGGTTCTACGTGTACGGGGACACGAAGAGTACGTGATGTTCACCTAGAGAGAGAGAGATAGTGAAAGAGAGAAAGAGAGAGAGAGAATTCAAACTATCGGGGGGGATGTATGGATCGGAGAAACGATGAGAAGGAGAGACACACCATGACGAGGAGAGGTTCGCGCGGCTTCCGCGTGCGGGACGAGTCTCGAACGATCGGCGTACAATCAGTCGTATAATCATCGTGCGCACACAGGCTCGACTCGACACACAAACCGACAAGAATATAGTCGTATCGTACGATCGGTGCAGGGACATGCATGTGCGTACACGCAGGAAGAACTCGGCTCGATGTATACTCGCTCGATCCTCGGCACATCCTCGGCGAGTCGCTTCTCCCACGCGCTCCTGTCTCTCCTTTGCTCTCTCTCTCTCTTTCTCTTTCTCTCTCTGTACCTCGATATACCTCTCTCGCATCTTGGCATTCGAATCACGACGAAACGTCGAGCACGTAACATCTTCTCTTCTTGGGAGCCGAGGAGCTCGAGAAAGACCCGTGTATTTAAAATATACAAATATATATATATATATATGTATGAAATGGTATGATCGGTAGACCAGTGGATTGCTCAAACGCAGCTCTCGATGCAAACGAGTCGTCGTATGCCCTCTGTACCCAAGAGAGTGCACGGACCCCGCGATATGATACGCGAGACATACGTATTCCAGAGATATTCCATTCTTCGTCGTCGAGTCTCTCGTTTCTCTCGTTTCTCTCGTTCGCGTGCGGCTTCGATCGATTTCCGAAAAGATCGTATTTCGTTGTTATTGTTTTTTTTCCCCTTTTTTTGTTTCTTCTTTTTGTTACACCATGGCCGATGATACGTCGATAGGTACGATCGTTATGAGAGAGGACGTTACGAATGCCGCTGGCATATAGCTCGTGGGTGGCTTCGAGACCACCAAACTTGGAGACGAATGGCAAAGATGAGCGTATGGGTCTCTCGCGGGAACGAGTACCACCCGCACCGACTCCAGTCGGTTATAAGTTATAAGTATATAAGGACGTGACCAACGGGACGTCGCCGGTGTGCGGCCGACTAACAAAACCGATATGGAGGAGCCGATTGTCGCGGATACATTCTTTCTCTCTTTCTCTCTCTCTCGCTCTCTCTCTCTCTTTATGTCTCTCTCGCTCGGTCTCTGACGATAATAGTCAATATGCGTTCTCTCGAGACAATGAGCTCGTCTTCGCGACGCATCCATTTACGATGGACGTATACGTATCTTCGTATCGCCGGGTGAAGCTTAAGATTAAAAGGATAAATAGCTAGAGAGAATGATGTACGACCCATTAATTCTCGACGATTCATCGATTCATCGTTAATTAATGCACATTCGCATTCCCCTCGTCCGAGGTCAAAACACAAAAAAAAATGGATTTATTCGATCGGCTCGTTGAAAATAAAATCATGAATTTAAGTCCCGATTGCGAAAGTACTCTCTTCCCTCTCTCCTCTATCTCCTCGCTCGACCAAGACCAGGTCACAATTTCGTAATTTTCGTCGCGCGCATCGATAGAATATCGGGCCTCGGTGCGTCTCTCGGACTCGCGGGTAACGAAATCGTCGGTGCGAGAACGATCGAACGCCCTCGTTTCTCTCCCCAGACCAGAGAAAATTCACGATGTCTACACACGTCTTTGATGATTTCTCCATCTCTCTCGTTCACTCACTTTATTCGTGAACGTAATTTTTCATCGTGCTGTACTTGGACGCTCGCGTGCGCTTCCGTAACCAATTCTTATAGCATTATAGACGTATATATATATATATATATATATATATATATATATGTATATAGACGTATGTATACGAAACACAATCCAATAGGGTTGTCGGTAGTAGTTCGTGGCCTATGTGGAAGGAAGGAAGGTAGGTATGTAGTGTCATCCTAGCGTTTACCAGTTTGCTCTATTATCGCACTCGTATATAGCCGAGGTTACACGCACGTGCTCTCCATGCACTTATCTACGTATATTTAAACGTATATATATATACATATATATATATATATATATATATATATATATATATCTGTATATATATGTATATAAATATACGTATATCCACCGCTCGCTCGATATACGCAGAGCGATCGCGCCCCGACATACATAATAAAGCATCGGGAGGAATAAGCATTGCGATAAAAACTTCGAAATGGCTTTCTTTCGCCATAATCTCGAAGAGAAGCTTGCCACGGGTTCGGAAAAGATGCGACTAGACGCGATTTGTTTACAAACGATACCACTTTTAACTTTCATCGTCGATCTTCTCGCTTTATTTCTTTGCCCCCCACCCCATCTCCGCCGGCTCTCATTCTCGACAATCGTGAAATTGAACCGTCTCGTGGTAAAGAGACGAACTTTGCCTCTCGAGTCAGCGAATAGACCAGAAAATTTATAACAGCGCCCTTATACCCCCGAGGAACGATATATTTATGCCTCGAGAAAAAGAAAACTTGCTGGTTACGGGTTATACTATACGTATATATTATTACACGTATCTCTTGCGCCGTAAAGGAGATCGAGGAATGCGAAAGAGCTTTGTCTTTTCGATGCTACTCACGAACCCGCCACGAAATCTCGGATTCTATTAGCGGAGAAATTATAACGGATTGACGGGAACGAACGGACGTACGTATGTATATATATATATATATACATATATATATATATATATATACACACACCCATATATATATATATATATATATACATACGTAGGTACGTCGAGCGCTCTCTTGGCCGGGAGAAGGATTTCTCTTGAATCGTAAATACCGATCTGGCTCGGTGTTCTTAGCTGGTCTCTCCTGTGCTATATATATATGCCACTATACCTTCCTTCTTTCGACGTTTTAGTTCGTATGCATATATATATATATATCCTCGTGTCTCTGGTACACCTCGCTCTGAATGTTTAAGTACTTCCCGGTGCAGCTGGCGAACTCTCTTCGTAACGCGCCTGGTGCACCCACAGTACCATCAGCAGCAGCAGCATCAACCACCATAACGTCGTTGTAGAGTCTGACGCACGTGCGCGTCCTGCAACCTGGTGGATTTCGTCCCTGTATATATATATATATTACTATAGACACGTGTCTCCTATCGCGAATGACTTTTTTTCTTATTTCACACCCGCATCGGTCTTTCCCTCTCTCTCTCACACACACACACACACAAACACATACACACTCGAATGCTCATCTGTTACATATGTAGAAAGTCGAGAGGGCAGCCTGACATGCCCATAACATGTTTTTCGCTAAATCTATCCATTTTAATATTATTTCTTTTTTAATTGGACCGTTTTCGATAGAATGTTCACGACTTTAAACCCGAAGAGTCATCTTACGTGGAACTTAGGAATATTACAGCGTTTTACGATTTTTCGTGCAGATCTCGTTCTTATCTCGAGTCGATATGCTGGATTTGATTCGCTTCGATGGACTACCGAATGATGGTCTTTCGACTTTGACCGTTCGAGGGTAATTTACTCACTCGGTACAATATCGAGACAATGAGATCCAGTTTTTTTTTTTTTCATCATTTTATTTTTATATAAATAAACGTGGAATATAAAACAAGTTTTAGAAAAAAAAATAACGATATAACGATATCTCAAAGTATGCGCGAGAAACGAGAAAATATTTTGTTTTACAGCCAAGGAGAAGATATATAAAATCTCTTTGCGTCACCGAGAAACAAAGAGTAAGTCGTATAATACTATATATGTACAAATTTACAAAGATAGGAAATATATCGATCGCGATCGAGATCCTCGGTTAGAACGTGGGAGTCTTCGTATAAAATTTACGAAGATATTTTCGAGACATTTTTCTCAAGAAGCTCGAGCTCCTGGACGATCTCCCTGGGAAGATCATTGCCAACTTGAGCAGCCAGATAATCTCTCAATTCGTGAACTTCCTTTTGCCAAAAATCTTTCGGTAATCTGAAAAGTTCGTCGAGATCGATCTTGCCCTCGAGACCAGTGAGATCTAGACTTCCGGGTTTGGGAAGATAACCGATCGGCGATTCGACAGCAATATTTTCCTCGCCATCGATTCTACGCAAGACCCAATCGAGAACCCGAGAATTGTCACCAAATCCAGGCCACAGGAATTTCTTATCATTCGTTCCTTTTCTGAACCAATTAACGTGGAAAATCGCCGGAAGTTTGGCATCGTTGACCTTTGACATGCTCAACCAATGGCGAAGATAGTGACCAAAATTGTAGCCGAAGAACGGTCTCATGGCGAAGGGATCGTTCAGTATGACTTTTCCTTTGTGTTCAGCCGCTGCAGTTGCCTCTGATCTCATCGTAGCTCCGATAAAAACACCATGTTGCCAATTTCTTGCCTCGTAGATCAATGGCACTCCCTCGGGTCTTCGTCCACCGAAGAGAATCGCGTCGATCGGTACACCCTCGGGATCTTCCCAGCATGGATCGATTATCGGGCATTGTTCTGCTGGAGTGCAGAATCTTGAGTTGGGATGAGCAGCCGGAACTTTCGAATCTTTGTTCCATTTTTTGCCCAGCCAGTCGATGATCTGCCACAAAATAGAATCGTCCTGTCTTATATCGAACTAGAGAAATTAATAATATATATATGTGTGTTTATTGTAAAACTTACTTGGACGCTCGAGTCCAGCTCGTTCTCCATCCCCTCCCAAAAAACACCACCGTCGCTGGTAGCAGCGACGTTCGTGAAAAGCGTATTCCTGAATATGGTCTTCATGGCATTTGGATTCGTGGCTGTTCCAGTACCAGGCGCGACTCCGAAAAACCCGTTTTCCGGATTTATCGCTCGAAGTCTCCCACTTTTGTCGAATCTCATCCACGCGATGTCATCCCCGACGCATTCGATCTTATAGCCAGGAAGTGTCGGACACATCATCGCAAGATTAGTTTTTCCACAGGCACTCGGGAAAGCCGCGGCTATGTAGCGTTTTTTGCCTCGTGGATTCGTGATTCCCAAAATCTTGATAAAAATATGGAACGATCATTGATTAATCGTCTGATTACTTTAATAAACGTTGAAAATATATAGTATTTTCTTTTTAAAACTTACCAACATGTGCTCGGCAAGCCAGCCTTCGTTTCGCGCGATCGTCGAGCCGATTCTCAGTGCGAAGCATTTTTTGCCCAGTAGAGAATTTCCACCGTAGCCACTGCCGTAAGAGACGATCTCGTTCTTGGATGGTTTGTGAAGTATGATCGTTCTCTCAGGATCGCAGGGCCACGATGGATCCACGGTGAGTTTGGAATCTCTTGGTGGAGTACCGACCGAATGAAGACACTTGACGAAATCCCCGTTGGCGAGTGTTTCCAACACTTTGGTGCCCATTCTAGTCATTATTCTCATCGAACACACGACGTACGCGGAATCGGTGATTTCTATGCCGATCTTTGATAGCGGAGATCCAACTGGTCCCATGCTGAAAGGTATCACGTACATGGTGCGACCTGATGGAGAATCAAACGGATAAACATCTTTCTTTATCGCTGTAATCATCGACGACGCAATTAATTATCCTCGAAGGTCATTCTTACCCTTCATACATCCGGGAAAACGCTCGAGAATCGCATCGTTCATGTCGTTAGGTGATATCCAATTGCCAAGTGTGCCCTTGATTCCCTCGCGAGGTGTCGGTATGGTCTCTTCTTTCGTCTCCGTACTGATGAACGTACGACTCTCGACTCGAGCAACGTCGGCTGGATTTGTTCTCGCGAGCCAGCTACGAGAAGAAGATCAATCGATATATTCTCTATTATTATCGATGAGTTTAAAACTGTGAGTTTAAAGAAAATCCTTTCTTACCAGTTCTCGTATTTCGGCAGAGCCTCGACGGTTCCCTTTTTCTGGAGCAACTTGAGCATCGACTCGTTCTCCATCTCGCTACCGTCGCAGATATAGACGACTTCCGGTCTGCACAAACGAACGCATTCCTCGAGGTAGGCGCGAACTTTTGGCGCAAGTGGCGAGGTGATCTTGCTGACTATGGGAGTTTCGCCGATATGATCGTAATTGTCGTCATAAGCGCGAGGAGTCTTAACAGCGTGAGTGATCGTTCGGTTCGACACCCTGTTATAAAACAATTTTAAAAAAAGAACAAATTATTTATCATCGTATCGTACGAAAAGTCTTCCATCGAGAGGGAAAGAGAGAGAGAGACCGGTTGAGATCGAAAGTGCGACGCGCATGGTGGATTCCTGCTGTAAGTCGAAGCGCGTTAACCGAGTTCGAGAGAGAAAGTCAGTGTGTAAAACGATAAATCTCATTTACCGTTTAACGAGATTCCGAGTATAGGATATGTAACGTCGAAGGTACGATGTACGATAAAAGTAACTCACCGAGGATAAATCTTTTCGATGGAATGTGGCATGTTGATGATTGTTTTGTTGTCCCTCGAAGTTGTCAAAATCGAATAGGATGCAGCGGCCGGTAGGGCCGTTTCGCGAACCATTAAAGTTTCCGACAGCCGTAAAAATTTCTCAGTGAATCCAACGATGTTGGTTTTTGGATTACGAATTCGTATCAAAGTTGAAAAATTACGTCCTTCGTTTATACACTTTTTGACTCTGCCGATGCTCGTCGCTGGACTGGTCGCGATCCACCTGACCATTGGCATCTTGGTCTCGTTGTCGTTTCGCGTCTCTTTTTATAGTAAAAACGAGTGTGCTGTCGTCACTCGGTCGAAATGGTGATGGCAGAATCGAGCCCCCCGGAACTTCGAAGACCCGATTGGCTCGTCGTCGCCGCTGACTTCCGGCCGCGAATGTGATTAAGAGTGGGGGGGGAGAGAGATCTATGAGAACAGAGCACTCGTTTACGACGTTGAGTCGGACAAACGGACGCTGGACTTTTACGAGACACTTTTGATCCGCGACGAGAGAGGCGAAGAGCGAACTCAACGTTAGCAGCTGGGCCGTGAACTTTTGCTCTTGTCCACAAGTAACTTCTCGGTTTCGAGACGACGCTTAAACCGGTCAACCGTTCTCCAACTTTTCTTCTTTCCTCGTCTTTCTTGGGGTCCCTCGGGAGCGGCGATCGCTCGATCGTTTCGACGAAGGTTTCGAGACGACTGCGCGTTCGACGTACGAGCCCTCCACTAATATTACTCTCTCGAAATGAGACCGCGCGTATACCGATGATGATGTTTTTTTTTTTTTCCAAGAGAGATAGAGAGCGCTCGAACGAGACGGGAGGCTCGTCGCACTCTCGTGGCTGATGAGGTATGATAAAGATAAGTACGCGACTGATAAGTATGCAAAACGGTAACGTTCTTATTACTCTCGTCGTTTGATTATCGTCGAAAAATAGGTATAGGGTGAACCACCGTCTCTCTTAACGCGGTTCCAAGTGTCTATCACACGGGACGGGCATTCGCATCGGGGTTTTATACCGTAGGCCGGTTGGCCCTCCTCGCGATCTTCTATTTTTGCGATTGGAACGGCTTCTGCTCTCGCGTGGGACATGCACCGGGACCTATGTACGACATACATCCACGCTTCTATGTATAAGTCTTCGAGCCGCAATGTGCGTGCGACTTGTCTCCTGTTGCGGTTCTCTGGTGCATTATCGCGAGAGTCTTGTCTCTCTCCGCCTAAAGCCAGCCGAGCAGGACTGCGTTTGATGCTGAACTCGCTAAACCAGCTTCGACGTTTTGGAATAATTATCCAAGAGAAACAAAAGTCTGTCTCTTGTCGTCGAGGGCGAGACTCGTTTTTTCGTTTAATCGGGGTAAAAACCGACGGTAAAAAAATCGTATTCGCAATATTTATTTTGGTTTTTTTTTCTCGAATCTTTGAATTTTCGTCGACGACGCATATTTGTTTGTAGATAAGTGAGAAAAAGAAAGCATATGCGAGAGTCCAAATATTTTCCGTCTCTTATCTGTGATCGACGGAGAAATAATAAGCGTCCGGGTCAGTGAGTCACGTATACGGCGACACATTGACTCCTTGTACGATCGAAATGAGCTATTTACAACTACGATGCGAGCTAATTATCTTCGAAAGACGACACCGACTCTCTTCTCCCTTCGACTCTTTCATCGACTATTCGATTAATTATTACAGCAAAAAAGCTTAATATAATTAACGGCGAGCTTGCCGCGATTAATCGTACGTTCGAATGTTTTCTTTTGTTACATGAAATCCCAAGACCATTTTGCATCAGCCTAATAACGAATCTGTATTTATCAATTGTCGTATATATATATATATATACTTACGAATCCCTCCCTAATATGCGAAAATTCAATGCCGTTACGACTCACGTTGGGATTATTCGGGTTAATTAAATATTTCGCGGGCCCACGAATATTATAATCTTATTAAGCTTCCAAGTATTCGTAAAGTTCAGAGTCTAATCGGTGCCGATGGAGTCTGGACCCGATAAATTCGAGACATCTATTCCGTATTTTACTGCTCGCGTTATTTTTTTCTTTTTTTTTCTCTCTTTCAATCATTTTTCAAAAGATTTATTTTCTACAATGATAACGACGCTCGTGGCGACTCTTGAATTCTTCTCAACGAAATGTTGACGAGCGCGATCGTCGATAATTTGTCAAACGTGCGATTAGTATAGATGGGATGAAAAAATTTTCCACCTCAGGTAACTTTTGGGTATAGTTCGATCTCTCTCGATTACGTAAAGGCATATTTATTCGGCCTACCGGTTATCTATATACGCTCCAACTGTTTTTTCTTCTTCTTTAATGCCAAACATCGGTCGCGATGCTAAGAAACTATTTTCTCTCAAAATTCTGACTAAAAGTATTCGATTATTATCGCAATATTTTTCAGTTCGATTTGTTTCGATACATTCTTGATATTACAGTAATAAGTGATATTTGGCCGTGCGATTATATAGCTCCAATATATGTGTGTTATTCGAGATACGTATACATATTGGATATTACGATAAGGCGATCATCACGAGAAATTTTATACGCGATTCGATACCTCGTTATTTCAACTTCCGACTGTTGTTTGTACCTTCACCTCGGACGGAATTAATCATTCTTTTATTTATCGTTATATTACGTATCTCGTCGAATCTCTCATAACATCTGAATTTTTCATCGATCGAATAACGAGCGATTTATAAAACGAATCCAACGAATTTCTCGTACGACGGATGATCCGAAAAATCCAAATATCGACCGATGACCTAGACCTTTTATCGATAAAAGTTAATAAGTCGATTTCAGGTTCGTTAAGATTATTTTTGTTGACCCAATTGCCGCAGAATCACCGAGAAAAGTGCTTTCTCATACGCTTCGATATCGAACAGACCGATATAAATTACATCGATCGTTTAATCCAAGTCAATTTTTTTCCACTGTCGAGTCTCGTCGCGGAAGCTTACCAACATTTACAAGATACAAGCATAGGCCAAAATATCCGAGAAACTCGCGAGACGAAATATAATATAGGGTTAAAGTCTGGCATTCTAGAGATAACGTTCTCTCGCGTATTATCATTATCGAGACTCGTTCTCCATTGTTCGAGCCATACGTGTTAGGCGCTCTTCTAAAATGTTTTTCAAACTCTGCCTTCCCCGTTCGAGATTATTGCGTTATGTCGGGGGAGAAGAGAAGTGACCGGAGGTCGCGACGAAGCGATATACCACAGTTCTGCTCCGACAATTTAATATTTAAAAAGAAAAAAGAAATAAAAAACGAAGAATACCCTCTTGTACCCTTGGGTAGATATCAATCTCCCCGATTCTTTAATAAAACCGAGAGAGAGAGAGAGAGAGAGAGAGAGAGAGAGAGAGAGAGAGGGGGAGAATTTCGAAATAAAACGCGAGAAGGATAATATTCTCCCCACTAATACGTTTCTCGATTACGATGGAAAATTCGAACGGTTTTACCGAGAATCGAGACTTTGTTTTCATTGTTATCAAGCTCGTTCTGTTACCGATACGATGTTCGTTAATTATCTATATCGACGCGGTTTATTTTATCGCGTATAATTAAAGAACGAGATTTAATCGTAAGAATCGTGTGTGTCTTTCCGTCCAGAGTTTCTTTGTCGTTTATAAGAGATCGTGGCATGCGGACTTTGCTACGCCGATAGAAATCACATATATAAGAGCGATGACCAACACACAGGTGTTACCTCGATCTCTGAAACACGCGCACATTCTCGTAGATTATATATTTCTTAACGAGAGTGATCGTTTGACTCGCAGCGCCTACGTCTGTACTCTAAACAACATTGATGGGATAAGAAAATGAATTTTCTGCACCCGGTGTTATAATCGCTTACGATCCAGTTTCAACCGGTTATCAGCGTACTCGGATTTTTAACGATCCAGAATTTAACCACTAGCGGCTAGAAAACGCCCCTAATGAAAGTATGTCGCTACGAACTATTATTACAAAAGTCGTATCTCCTACTTGCCCACCGTTATCATTATTCCCGACAACTTTTATTCTCAGCCGGCCGGAAAATTCGAACGTTCTTTGTTCTCGAACTTGTTAAATTCGCGTTCGATGATTTATCTCGAGAGTTCAATCGGTAATAATAAGAGAGAATCGACTGTTTTCTTATACCCGGGGTATCGAAATTTAGCAATAGTTCGTTATACTTGATTTGCCATACATAATTACGAAAGCGATTTGCGGCAAGGGGAGATCTTCGTATCGAGAGATGGGTGTATGTAGGAGCGCAGGGGGGTCAGAGGTTACCGCGATATATTGGTTTTGTAAGAGCTGGCAAAAGCATCGCGGGGGTCTACGAATCCGGCAGCTTTTATCTTCGTTCATACGTGTATTTGTTTTTAACGTGTTTACGTGTGAAGCTGTTGCTGTTGTTGTTAGATCGTTGAGCAATATCGTTTTTTAGCGAATCTACATCTTTTGCAACAACGTTTGATTCGGTCCAAGCGCGAAATAGACGCCGATATACTTGGGACGTGGGCAACGATTATCGAAAAACAAAAATTTACGTATACAGGCAGTTTCGAGTGAAAATATATCTCTATGATTACGCAAAAGCATATTTTTGTATGGAGGAAGGAGCAACGTGTGCGCGCGTGTGTGTGTCCCGACGATCGAGCCTCGGTGAAGGCGAACCAGCTACGATATGCCGTTATCGTGGGACGGTCGAGCCCCCTTGATACGTCACGCGAATAAACAGCCAGCTGCCGATGAGGGAACGTCACGAGGCTTTGCTTTTGATCGGTCTCTCTCTCTCTCTCTTTCGTTCTCTTTCTTTCTCTTTCGTATTGTTGTCTAGGAGCGTTTTAATGAGCGCGCTTAGGACTTTTTCTTTAGAACTGTTTGTTTGTCAATATTTTCAATATTTAATATTTATCGGGTCTCTCTCTCGCTCTCTCTCTCTCTCTCTCTCCAAGTTCCAGAACGTGGTGTAATAATGAAATCCATCCTGACCGGGTGATTATGATTATTGCATCAGTAGGCCTCGTGTCGAGGTTCTGCGATAGCAACAAGTGCCAACTCTTCTCTCGAATCATCGACTATAATTTCCGAAATTCTGGAAAATACCAGTGTCTTTGGCAAACTTGAATTACATCATTCGTATTCCTTATGCCAGATTGTGGTCTTTTGTGTTTATCAAATATTTGGAAATTCGAATGCATATGAAATGCTAAATATACATATAGTATATTTAGCATTTCATATCAATTGTATAGAAGTCCGTTCATCGTTAATTTTGTAGGTATAATAATGTAATAATAACAATTTATTTAGTTTTGTATTTTTTATGAATAAGATGAATATTTTTTTTAATTAAATTACTTTTTTAGTTACCGTGCGTGAGTACTTTCGGTTATACCGTCAGTCGGTAATACTCGGGTACCGACATACCGACTGTTCGCGAGCTGAACGTTGTACGGGGGGACCGCGAGATGGCGCGAGCGACACCGTTTTGGCGTGACATTCCGATATTCTTAAAGGCGCGTTGTTAATTATAAAGTGATCATTGTTTGTCCCTCTCTCTCTCTTTCTCGATAATCACAAAGTTTAATAACGCTAGATGCGAATGATTATTATTACACCCACCCCGGATACTCGCGCGAAACGAATTCATCCATATTTTAATATTGGAGCTCACATGATGATCATGTGCTTTCTTCGTCTATAGACGAGGTTCGCAGTAACGCGAACGCAACCTCTCTTATTCTCATTTGGCATTTCTCTAATTTATCTATTCAACTAATCTCCTTATTATGCATAAGATAGTGACTTGTCTTTTATAATTCGTGTCGTGACTGAGTATGAGGTCGGAGCGTCCTATAAACGGGAATATCGTCATAACGAGATCTCACGCAGCCTCTCTGTCCTGAGGATCCGGAGCGAAGGGGGAGAGAGACACAGTGACGGCGAGACCTTCGTTGTTTCTTATAAACGCGCGTCTCTATCTCGACGTTTTTCGAAAGTCATAATCAAATCCTCCACCGTGGGACGATGTTAAGAGGGGTACCGTGATATGGTTGTCGCGACCCTGGCTCGTGAGCTACGGGGCGATAGAACGTATCGAGTTGACGAGGGCGATGCGAAGGGGGAAATTTGGTGGGGTTAAGAGAATATCAGCTGTTCGGTGACAGTTCGCCAGCCGTGGCGGTGGGAGAGCGTGCAGCTTGACTGGCAGAAAAGGCAATATGGCCGTTCACTGAGCGCTGCGTTCTCGCTGTGTACGTCGCAAGAGACAAAGAAACAACGCAGTACTCGTGAAAAATCGAGGGCCGCGTTAACGCTATTCTCGTGCTTTTGTGTTGTTTATATTTATTGTGAAAGACAAAAAAGTGTGAGCAATCATAGAACGTAGAATGCTGGAGCTCGAAGTGGTGCCCGAAAGGTCCATCGGTTGTGAGCAGTGGGAATTTATTTTAGGTAAGTGACGAAACCACCAACATCGCGTATAAACGCCTATATCCTCGTTTCCGACTCGTTCTCTCGCTCCTTCGTATTACGCACAAATTTTCCAAATTTTCAAACGCCTCGTTCTACGTTTCTTCAACATCACGACACTTTTGTTCTCGGGCGTTTTGGCCACTTCTCATCAACTCTCCGTGTTTATCGATGACGGAAACGAGTTGCATCCTCGTACAACACATTTTAGCGCTTCGCTCGTATGTGTCAACATTTCTATTGACAATCGCGTGTAAACAATGACAAGATCCGCGAGCTCGTATATCGCTAATCGTATTATGTAATTACGCATTTCAGATCGTTTTTTTCTCGACCATCGTCGAGAAATGCTAGTGCATGTTTATTTTCGTGTTACCGAGTATATATTTCTTTATCGTTTTATGTACATATATTCGTACGTATATGCGTATTTTTCATCATCTCGTTCCTCTCGTACAGTCGCCTCTAGCGATCTTCTTCTTTTTCCTTCTATTTCATAGCCAAAATATCTCCCATCCGCTTGAAACAATAATAGCTATTCCAATTTTCGTCACATTCATTCAAAGTTACTCAATGACACATTTTATATTTCAGGAATGCATTTTTCTCAATCTGTATCAATAATACAGTCGCAAGTGGGCATTATAAGAGGAGTACAAGTTCTTTATAGCGATACTGTGAGTACACATAGAGTAGATCGAGCGGATAGTTTAATGGGATGCGAAACACTGACGAATGGCAATAATATAAAATTCCACTGCATTCTTGTGAAAAATGTTGCAAACGTTTTTTATTAGTTGTCACTCCGTGGTGGGAGTTTCGCATCGCCTTAATACATCTTAGAGTAGATCCTCGAACAAAGGACGATTCTCTTTTTTTTTTCTAGAAATTTGAACGAAGCTACATGTATTGTTTTTTTTTCAGAATCCGTTAGAAGTAGATCTAGTAATAAATTTACCCCACGACGGGGTACGGCTTATATTCGATCCTGTCGTTCAGAGGCTCAAAATAATTGAAATATACAATATGAAATTAGTCAAACTCAAATACTGCGGCTTGCCATTCAATTCCCCCGAGGTATTGCCTTCAATCGAGCAGATTGAACACTCGTTCGGGGCAACCCATCCTGGAGTTTACGACAGTGATAAACAGGTATCTACCATTAACTCGTTAGCTTATCGTTTGAGTGTCAAAAATAGCATTAGAAACAATGGGTCGTTGTTTCGTTGTCCAATATAGCGATATGTTATATTATACTTCGATTCTTTAGGTTTTCGTGCTCAACTTTCGAGGCTTGTCCTTTTATTTCCCAATCGACTCCAAGTTCCAGCCTGGCTACGCGCACGGCTTGGGTTCTTTACAGTTTCCCAATGGAACATCTCCCTTGGTTGCTAAGACTGCGATTTACGTTGGCAGCATGGCAGCGGGTGCAGTGGGCAGCGAGGAGCACAGTCTCAAGGCACCTCCGCCGCCTCTACCGCTGGTAATTATTCCTTAGCCAGCTGTAGATTCGACTAGTTATTCGTAATACTGTGAATAAATCGTCCTGCGTGGCTCGTCCACTTTTTTTTTTCGTACAGACGTGCTATCACAATAATTTATATCTGGAGAAAGCCGAGGTTGTCAGAGACAAGGCTCGTACTCGAGGTCTGAGACTACATCTTTTCACCGAAGGTAGCTCGGTGACGAGAGTTCTTCTCGAGCCAAAGAAGCATTGTCTCACCAAAGAGGTGAGCACACGTCTCGAGTTGGGCGCAAAAAACTTGACACGTTCAATCACGATATTATAATTCAAGGTATGGTTCGGTGACGCCTGTGAGGACGTTTTAAGCGCCCTTGGAGCACCATCGCGCGTATTCTTCAAGGCAGAGGACAAAATGAGAATTCACAGTCCGCACGCCCACAAACGAGATAAGACAAAACGTTCCGACTTCTTTTACAACTATTTTACCCTTGGTCTGGTGAGTCTCTTGAATTATTAGATTAGAATTCATAGAGAAAACGACGAAAGGGTACGAGGAACAAATTATCTTGTAGGATGTTCTGTTCGACGCAAAGACCCAGTGCGTGAAAAAATTCGTCCTTCATACCAACTACCCGGGACATTATAATTTCAACATGTATCACCGTTGTGAATTCACGCTGAGCCTACCGCCCGAGACGAGCTCGGTCGATTCGGGCAAGCTCATCGACGTTAGCCCATCTCCCATCACGGTGAGTCCAATTGAAAAAACGTCGAAGATCAATAACCGGATCGTTAACATCTGCTAAATTTTGGGGAGTTGGTGTTTTTTTTGCGTCGATTGCAGATCACTGCCTACACAAAATGGGACAAAGTTAGCGAACAGCTGAAAGCTAGCGCACGTCCGGTCGTGTTGAATCGTGCCTCGTCGACCAACACGACGAATCCGTTCGGATGCACTTTCTGTTACGGTATACGCGATGCCATTGTCGAAGTGATGGCGAACCAGCATATCGCAAGTGTAACTCTGTACACGGCGGCGTGACCTCGGTAAGCGGGCTTGGCATTTGCTATTTGTTTACACGTAGTGCTGCTCTCCTTTATCCATGGTGATAACGAAGAAACCGAAAAGAAAGGAAAGGAAATGGAATTTAAACAAATGAGGAAAGAAAAGATGAAAATGAAAAATGAAAAAAAATATAAAAAAATACGAAAAATCCATTAATTGAAAAAATGGAGAAAAAAGCCCATAAAAACTGTAATGAAAGAAGGGCTCAAAATCGGGGCTGTAATATCCCTCGTGACATAGAGGCATTAACGATGACGAGTTGCGGTGAAAAGCAACTTGCGCGTGGTTCGGGCGTGACGGTATTTTCCATATAAGATTTGGAGCAAGAATTCTGACAATGACGAGAGTGTTCCGCAAATACGATGAGCACATCGCGAGACCCAAATACAGCTGAATGCTACGGGTATAAAGCCCATTCGCACCTGGACATCTATGAGATTCGATCCTGGGGCCCTGACTAAAAATTGAAAAGAAAAAAAAACAAATAAAATATAAAAGTAATACAAAAAAACAAACAACTTTGATAGATAGTAATGGACAATGATCATGATAACTCTTAGGAAGATATTAATCGTTAAGTATAACATAACATCACCGCGTAGTCCAGAATTCATACTTAATGTTTTCTCTTTCTTTTTTCCTTCATTCTTCCGATATTCTTTCTCGTTTCGATCGTTCCTCGTTCGAACCTCGATCATTCTCGGAATTATCACCATTCAATTATTTTCCATAGTCTCTTTTTCCTCGTATGTACATATCCGGAGTATACATATTGATATACCGTTTGCGTTCGTTTGCAAAGGCATTAAAAAATAGAAAACAAAATAATAACGAAGGAAGAAAAGAAAACAAAAAACAAATCATAATGAAACAAAACCATGCATGTACATATTACTTCTGAATTTCACCGTCTCATCGTCGATTAGAGTATACGTTATTAATTCGTTACTCTCTTGGATAATACGACTATGATTATATAGAAGTGTCTAGTGGATTTAGGGTGTGCGGGAGATAGGCTTAAAATTGGAAGCTGACGGTGTGAGAGATTCTTTTCACACCCCCGAAAAAGACCAAGACCAAGACTACTATCTCTATCATTTTAATTTTGCATCATCGGTGATGTGACAAAAGAATCGGAGAATGATTTGTCAAAAGAAAAAATCATTTTTATTCGAAGCTTCGTTTCTTTTGTCCAGGACAGTGAAAAGTAACGTTCATATATATTTTTTTCTGTTCTCTAACGGACGTCCGTTCGACGAATATTTTTATTTCGACAAAACGTTCGTAGGTGTGAACCGCCACACTTTGAAATACGACTCGATAAAAAGGGTCGAGGCAAAAATGATATAAAAAGAAAAAAAAACCAAGGTACGATTAATTCACAAGATTTTGTTTTAGAATCGAAGATAGCAGCCCGTAGCTCTCGGGAGGTAAAATTCAAAGGGACGTGTCTTGTCAGGACAAGGCGTCTACGAGTAGGTACTTATGCATACTTTTTCTATGAATCGACGGAAAATTAAGCCAATGATGAAAGAACAAAATTCTTCAGGATAACAAAAACAAAAAAAGAACAAACAAAAATGGAGACAGCATACGAAATGCGAGTAGACGTACAAATATTGTACGAATATACGTTATATACGTTCGGCGAAGCAAATAATACTTCCATAGGTGCATATTTATACAATTTAATGAAGTTTTTATTTGCATCGGTGGCTGCTGCCAAAATTGTATCGTTAAACCGGACATAAGTGCCCGAAGACGCATACCACGTAGACGATGAAAGTTTTCTCTCTCTCTCTATCTCTCTCTCTTACTCTAATTTTTGTTCGATTTTGGAAGGCACTCGAAAATCTTGTGATTGTAAATATATCAAATAAGAAAGCGCCGACATGAATATTTGCAATAATCGAAGGTCCGTCTGTCGTTGTGAAAACACGTATCCAATGAAGAAAAAAAAACAAAAATCGCACAAATATTAAACCGATTGTCCGAACTCGAGAAGAACCGTGGGGAAAGTGCATTATTTTTGCCATTTTTATTTTTTTCATCATTATTACTAATCTTATCGTGTCTATCTTCTATAAATATTCTGGTGCCTGTGATAATCGTCGCACGATTGTGAGCACCTCGCTAATTTTACGTCTAACGCCACATTGTTATTACGACACGACTGTGAAACGTTCGAAACTCCGACCAAAATCGAAGTTCAGAATTCCCCAAAATATTAAAAAAAATTAACGAAATACATACATATATATGTATCTATATAGATATATATATACGTATGTATGTATCGACTAGAGTTCTACTTAACGTAGATCTCTGGTCAAGACGATTGTAATGCGATAGCACGCTGTGTCGCCAACGTCGAGTCCCATTTCCTGTTCGCATCTCGGTAGGGAGAGAAAACAAAAAAAAACGAAAATAACATAAACAAGGACGAGATCGCGATCGTCCCACAAACGTTTGCGATAAATTGATATATATCGCTAGCTAGCCAAGTCAAAAATTCGTTGCCGATCATACGATTATTTACTTCCTTCACTTCTCCTTTTATTCGAAGGTGCGATTATGCAGGTATATTATATATTATATATATATATATATATATTTACGAGTTTTAACGAAAGTAATTTATGAAAGGAAGTTCTTAGGCACTTTTTAACACCTCAATGCGCGTCAAAGTTTTCCGAGTCGAGTGACGACGAATCGGTCATAACGTAACATTATTAATTAAACTTTAGCTGCGAAGCTTAAGACACACATAAGACGTAGTGATACAAATTTATTTAAACTGGCGCATTATGTAAATCGATGGGATGAAAAATGGAGCAAAAAAGGAAGGAAGAAAAAAGAAAAGAAAAAAAAAGGGAGGATCACGTTTGTACGGATAAAGCATGAGAGATAATTCGAGTGTGGACGAGCAACAGCAGCAGCCAACAGCAACAGCAGCAGCCAGCCAGCGATCGTTCGACTGTCCTGTTGTGTCTTTTTATTTTTATTTTCTTTTTTTCTTCATTTTTTTTTAATATATAATGAAAATTCAAACAAAAAAGAAGATAACATACGTGAACGAGATGAACTTCGCGCACCGTTAACGACGATACAATTTAATTAATTATTAGTTAATGTTGTCTGACCTCATTACACTTCGCATTGCATACTCCTTTTGTATGTTTACCTGATAAATAAAAGATCTCAAAAGTCATACGTAAAGAAAAACAAAGAAAGAAAAAAAAAAACAAAAAAAAACAACAAGTCCCATTACACGAGGTATTCGATGAAGAGAATTATAAGTCATTATCGCGCAACTTTAAATAGAGCTTGATAATTATACGTTCGTTATGGAAAGTAGTTTACACCATTCGAATGTACGAGCGGTTTGCTCGTGAATGCTCGTGCGTCCGACTGTTGTACCGTGACTCCCAAGTTGGATCGTGGAATAGAGAATGGAAATGTGCGAGGTCGCATCTCCCGTAAGCTTCCCTCGTTTCCTCGACAATGGTTAAAGTCGCTTCGGGGCAAAAGTTTACGTTCGGTAGTTCGCGAACCCCCTCGAGTCCTCGTTGTGTAAAAGTGCACATAAATTCTCGAGGGTCCAAAGCCAGCAAAGGAAAACGCTTGCTTTTCCTCTGAATCGTTGGAATAAAAACTCTGTCTCTCTCTCTCTCGTTCTCGCACTCTCGTTGATCTCGTTACCAGGAACCCAGCCAGCCGATTATACACGTAGACTCGAAGAGACAATAATTTATTATCCTCGATGACAATCTCATTAATTTAACTAAAATTGTATGAATTTTTTTGTTTTTTTTTCGCTCGAATCCATCACGCTTAGATCGACAACACGGGTATACATTCGTTACACCGTAGGGTGTTTAATAAATTCGACAAATCGTTCATTTGCTCGTGAAGCATTGTCGATAATTGGCACGATGTATCTTCGTCGTTATAGATTTTTCAGGGAAAAAAAACAAACAAAAAACAAAAAACAGGAAGAAACATTGAAATCAACTCTCGTATAACGCTGTAACGATGAATGCAACGGTCTGTTGCCGAGAGAGGCAAGCTTTCATGGCATCATCCACATTGTCCTATCGATCATCGCGATACGAGGGTTCTCGATTTCGGGAGAGAAAAAAAGTTTTTATTTTGTTTTTATTATTTTTTTTACACCGTTCGATCACAGGTCAACCGTTGCAGTACGCTCCCCGATCACTCTGCGCGAAACCAGCAACGTCGTTGAACACGCGAATATTCGATATTGCGTTGTTCGGATTTTTTCATTTCTTTTTTTTATTTGTTTGTTTGTTTTTTTTTCGTTTTTATTTCAACGCTTTTTTCCCTTTACACGTTTGTCGAAGAATTTATTATCATTCGTGCCAAATATACGTTGCTTCGTTCGATTAAATTTGATCTTTTTATAAACAAAAATAGGAATTTTAATTCGCACACCCCTTCTTTCAAAATAAGCATGAAAGCTCGAGAGAAACAAGAGAAAATTTCTCTGTAAGGGAGAGAAAGAGAGAGAGAGCGATTGGTAATCTCGATTGTATACGAAAAGGGTGAGAAACGATGCACCAGAATCGGCGAAAGGTGGCGAGAAGAGAGGGTGAAGTGGGAAGCTACGTACCCGGCGTATGCGCCGAGAGCTTGGGCGACGGGTATACCCACTTGGTTCGCCCTCGGTTCGTACCATTCGGTAACGGGACTTCGACTCGCGCGTATCTTTCGTCAATATCGCGACTTACGATACGAAACTATAACGAGATCTCGACAAGTCTCTCGTCGATCGATCATCTAACGATCGTCGTTAGACGATCGTTTCATCCCCGAGAAATATTTGTTTCCCCCACGGTGTCCCGAAAAAATACATCGACGATTTGAATTTCGAGCGATAATAAAAAAAAAAGAAAATTAAAAAAAAACACGTGGTGCTCTGTATTTATATATACGGAGTACGAAGTAAGAGGGTGGGTAGCGCACTTGGTCGAAAGGGTTCGTGCCGAAGAGAGAACACGGTGGTGTTGGAGAGCGAAGAGGGGGGAGTACGAGAGTCAGGGGTGAAATCTGGTTCGGTGTGCCAAGGTGCAGCGAACCACGTGGGCATAGTAGAATCGATAGTGCGGTGTTGTCGCGCGGGGGTCAGTCAACCCGTGGCTTCGCGGGGTCAACTCCTCATGCGCTCACCCATTTCTAGTAAGTAAATGCTCCTATTTTTCTCCCTATTTTTCTTCCCATTTTCTTCCTAATTTCATCCTTACATTCTCCCTCTTTAATTACACGAATTCTTATTGCACGAGGGTTTAGCGCGTTGCTCGATAAAATTCCTGAGGCGGTAGTACGCGAGGTTGTAAGTATTAAATACTACGGTTTTATACGCGACACCGATACCGATTGAATTTTACGCGTGTACGCGTGTGATTCGGAGAACAAATTCTCGTGTACATATCGATCCGAGATATAATTAATTCATATATCTAATTCGACCTTACGCGTATCGTACCGTCTTGTGTAATATTTAATTCGAAACTCGAGACGGGAATTCTGTGAGAGAAATATCGAGAATAATATTAATCGGTGCTTTTATCGATCGGTTCGAATTCTCGTGGCTATTTCTTCGTCGTACATACCTATACATATTTATATATGTATTATATATACTATATATATATATAATTGTTTGAGTTATACATATATAGCATATATATAGGTAATCTCGTTACCTCTGCGAAGGATCAGGATTTTCGATCGGTGAGCAAACAGCGCGGTGTTTCACCAATCCGTGCTCTATGCAGGAGCACCATCGCTCTCCAAAATCCACTCACCAACCCTTTCGCGAGTTTCCTTCCTCCGCTACTCGTTTCTACTCTCTCTCTCTCTCTCCCTCTCTTTCTCTCTCCTCTTTCTCCTCCCGTTCCTTCGATTTTACCGTGAATTTCTATAAATATTAATGAGCTTGAATTATTAATCCTCGGCAAGCGATGGCGAGGCGAGCGAGGCTACGATATGATCCGTAGACTGGTTATTGCTGGTGCGTATAAATATAAGAACGACGACCACAAGGGTAGTAGGTTTTCGCAGGAGTCGGTTCGTAGCGCGAAAATAAAATGTATCGTAATTCGGGATTGTTACGTTTTTTTAGGTAATCGATCGAGATACCGATCTTACCTTGAGGTAGGTGAAAATTTGTGAATTATGGCGACCCTGTAGCGAGCTTGATACTTGGAACTCGTATGTGTGTGTGTATTTTTTTCTTTTCTTTTCAATGACGACGTTGAAAAAATAATAAGGGCTGTATTAACGAGTAGGATATATCCTCGAGTGTAGAGGCTCGAGTTCTATCTATAGCATCGCGCAGGTACGCTCCTCTCGTCGATGTCGTATATATATATATATATCTTAACAGAGTCGAAAGTAGTCACGGTTCGTCGGTTCCCCATCTCTTTCTCCCTCTTCTCTGCCTCGACGACGGGGGGAGACAAAGTAGGCCAAGCATAAAAGGTAATGTCGCGGATAAAGTCGTCCTCATCCCCCGGTTCCCGGTATGTTCGCCCTCTCTCTCTCCCTCCACTCTTCTCATCCCCTACCCTCGCGCTACTTTTAATACACATCTACTTCCTAATTTCCTCGCTGACGCGGCTATATTCCGCTATACGCCTCGATTTCCTCGAAATAAGAAAAAAAAAAAAAAGAAGAAAAAAGAAATACTTTGACGCGTCATTCCCCTTGAATCCGACGATGAAATATTACGATTCTTGTCACTCGCAATTTCGCACGATCGAACCCATTCTTATCGAGACTTTTGATGGTTTTTTGTTTTTTTCTTTTTTTTCTCTCGCATCATCCGATCGAAATTGTTTGTTTTCCGCTTCGACGGAATTTCGTTGGGTTCGAATAATCGCGTTTTATATTATCACATTATTCGGACAATATTCCACGATAATTCGTGCGTAATTCGTCATTGACGATTGAACCCCCACCCTCCACTTGCTCGAGCCAATGTGACGAATCCGAGGATATTATGGCTCGATGACTGCTGCAATGTGCGTACAATGCTAATTTTATCGACATACGCGCGCGTATATACGAATGTATTCTCGTTATTACGCCGTATAGCGTCGGAATAAATATAAATTTTATAACAACAATTATTTACCCGAAAATTCCCGAATTAAATTTTCGATCAACGCGTTCGAATATATTCCGAAAGCCGTCTGAAACATCGGCGCGTAATATAACAAACTGTAAAAGTGCGAATGGCAGGTTTAACATCCCCGCGAAACGAGTGTTTATACCGAAGCAAATCCGGTGTTTGCCACGTTACAGAGAAAATCCATTAAACAAATTTTCCAACTCACCGACGCAACGAAAATTATTACGTCAAAATCCCCGAAAATTTTGGGTACGCATCGAATTTCCCCATTCGGCCGAAACTTTCCAACTATACGTAGTCACCACACGGAATCGATGCCATCGATCATCCCCAAAAACATATTCCCCGAATCCGGAACGTCGCTATATACTGTGACTCATCGCGGTATAAACTACGATCCTAATTCAAAGTTTCTAATGGCTTTTCGTGAAAATTACTACAGGTTGGACGATGCGAACTATCGGTTCTGCCAACGTGTGCGCGTTGCCACGTGCATCTCGGGACTCGAGCAATGAGCGAGGAGGTGTTCGTCTGTGTGTGTGTGCGTGTATGTGCGTCGACCCGAATGGTCGATACTGCATTACTGTCGACACGTTGGTATATAGATAAAGACTGGTGGTACACAGGTACAAATTCGGGTGAACGCGAAGCACCAAGCATCCCTCTCTCTCTCTCTCTCTCTCTCGCTCTTTCTCTCTCTCTCTCTCTCTTTCGCTCTCTATCTATCTATCTATCTCTCTCTCTCTTCCTCCCTCGTCGAGCATATGCATGTCGCAACGGGACTCTCCCCGAAGTCCAATGTAGGCATCGAACCGCACATTTCATTGAAATTGGTCGGAGCTCCGTTATGGAAACTCAGCTCTCCCTCTGTTTCTCCCTCGAGAAAGGGAGAACGAGAGAGAACTCTAACGAGTAACGAATAGGTGATGCATATACTCAGTCTATACATATACATAATATATACACGTATATAGACGTTGCGCCAAGTTGTCGCTTCGGTCGATATATCTATAATGTACGAGAGCCGCCGGCAATCAACATCATCCGCAGGCAATGCTTGGATATTAAAACTCACTCGACCGTTATATTATACCTAGGTCGCGAGTCGTGTCGGCGAGAGGTAATCATTGTTTTACACGCGTTGACATTTTTTAAATATATTTTCCTCTCGCTCCCTCTCTCTCTCTCTCTCTCTCTCTCTCTCTCTCGGTCTCGTTTGCGCACGTAACAGCGACGCGTAAACCGATGTAGATTTTCCAAGTGGCGCATTTTCTTTTTTCGATAAATCGCACACGTGCGTACCGGGGGATAATGAAGATCGGATGATCACCGGCTCGTGATCCTAAGACCTTCGATCGTGAGGGTATACCGTGTCACTGATATCTTCGTCGAACAAACTCGTATGTATATATATATATATATATATTTTGTACGTAGCGACGGTAGATCCGTGGGGATAAATTCACCCGATAGCTTATCGGGTGAATCACCCCGAGGTCTTCCGACAAGATTTTATCAGTCGGTCGGTGATATCGATTCGTCCGTTATATGGAATAAAATTTTCAAAAAAAAAAAACAAATGGCGCTATCGACGAGCCATCGAAGAAATTTGTTGTACGGCTTGAATTTGCGAGCGACGAAACGCGAAGACTTAGTGGCGTTAAAATGTCGCGAATTTTTCAGCGGCTTCGGTAAAATTCTTTTCGCCCGAGGAACATATCTAACCCCGAGTCGAATCGCGCGTTGCGGACTTTATCGATGAATCGTGCCAGAGAAACGTGCCGCGTAACGAGAAAAATGAAGCCTGGAATCGGGGCCGACGATGTGTATAAATCAAAACGGCCACGTCACAGAGGAAACCAGGGCGTTACGGTTTTCTTCTTGAAAACCGTGTGTACCGCTGCAAAAAAGTGCACTCGTATATTTATCAAGTTTGCATTCGAAAGCGGAGATCTCGGGGATCGTAAAACAAAAAAAGAAACTGTTTTTCAGCCATACGCGGTGGCCATGCGACCAACGTAACACGGACCGTGGAACGAAACGTTATTTCGAAGCCTTTGCATCGCGAAAGCTCACCGAAGCTCGAGCTCGAGCTCGACGAGCGACGATTTCTTTTTCGCTTTGTGTTTATTCGTTTGTTTTCTTTTTTCTTTCTCTTTTTTTCATTTTCTTCTTTTTTTTTGTTCACTTCGCGCGATATTGCTACCTCGAGTCTCGCGATAGGAGCATTCTCGCGCGTATACGAGATCTCTCTCTGCCTTCTCGATCGAGCGTATACCGCGTCGCGCGAGATCCTTGCATTTCCTTGATTATTTCTTTTCCCCCACTTCTCGATCTTCCGCGTACGTTAAATCTCGTTACTCGCGTTGCGCCTCGACACACGTATATATTTTTCAATTTTTTGTCGTTCGTATCGTACATTGCGTCGTTCTATTTTGTTCCACGTTACAACGAGATCTCGTGAAACGAGATTGCCACGGTGAGTTTATCCCGCGAGAGCTATTACAGAACGTTTTTATATCGCGCGTGCAGTATTTCTTCGTTTGTTATTTTTTTTTACTTTTTCTTTTTCATCGCGCCCCATACCTTGGCCCATATCCAACGCGTTTTCGCCAACTCGAACGGTTTTACGAGACTGGCTAGTTATATAGACGAACCGGACAATCTTTTCTTTCCCTTTCTTTTTCCTCGGAGTACTCGTTCTTTTTTACGGATTTTTCGTTTTTATTTTTGTACCTCATCCCTTAAGCGCACGCGGGGGAATAACACCTCGACACACCCTAACGGACAAGGGGGAGAATGTCTGGACGTTATTTCGCGTCGGGAGGGTAAAACTTGTTAGTTGGGCATGTGGGCGATAAACGCGAACGACCCACTGGACCGTTTTAACGCCAACGCGCCGCTCGTCGTCGGAACGCTCCGGCGAATTCTAATTTTTAACGCTTTTTGACTTAAATGTTCGATTAGTAAAGTACCTATAAAGGGTCTTATCTGCCTACATAGGTACGCGAAAGAGAGAGGGAGAGAGGCGGATATTGTATTTAGTTTCGCGCCCATTATCTCCCAAAGTTCATCTCTCGTGATAAGAACATTGTTCAAATTCAAAATGGACTTTATCCACGTCGTGACAGCAATGGTATAGTCCTTCTCATCCTCCATCCAGTCCATCCAGAGTTTGCGGTAAAGCCCCGGGCTGGACGATCCCATAGCCGGAATACGACGTACGCGTGGTATAAGTCGGTATACGAGACTGCGGAGGATCGTTCATCGTGGCTCCGAGGATCGCGTGAAAAGCAACTCACGTACTAAAGCTCGTCTCCGAAGTACGCATCGAGTATGCTAATGTAATATATTACGAATGCGAATGGGAAACGACAAACCGCTGGACCGCCGACTATTATTAACCAGAGGGGATTGCGATAGTTTTCGGAACTTCTCTCCTGCGTCAGTGTCTCTCGACGCTGTTCAAACTAATATTGAAAACAGAATGATTGTCACGTACAAGTACGAATTGTAAAAAAGGCTTTTTGAACTTTGAACGGTTATCATTGTTTTCTCTAAAACGGGGATTAGGGTAGAAAAGTGGGAATACAGGACGAGTGGATAGAGTGCATCACCGGAACTCGACCGTTTCCCGGTGGTTCGCGTTTATAGTCGTTGGGATAAAAACGGGGGATGGGAGAATGGGATGGAAAACGGAGATTCGGGAGAGAGAGAGAAAGAAAGTGAGCGAATATTATATCGTCCATCGTGGTAGGACGAGTGCACAATGTGCAGTGGGAGTAGAGAAACGATTTACATCCTCGCGCAATGGAGGAACGACGGTAGTTCGGACACGTTTGCATTCTCATTTGTTTGTCTATCATTGCTCTATTCACGATCCGTAGTTGTATCGTGATCCGCATACCGATTTGCTTCGGTCCATCGAATGAAAAAAAAATCCATGCTTTTCATTCCCGAACAATCTCTCGAAACGTGAACGCGCATTGTCCACGCGTCCGGCAACGCGACGATACCATTTTTTGTTCTTTTTAAAGGAATAAGGGAAGTTTATGAATCGATGACGATATTATCGAGACAGATTATTTGCGAAGAGTCGATTTTTCCAACTATCGTTCTTTACTTTTGTTGACTTTTCGCCCTAAAACTCTTTCGAATACTTAAGTCGCACCCCGGCAATATCTCGTCTGATACTTATATATTGCGTCATCTGGTGTCGTTGGCGTGAACTGTTTAGTCGAGGGAACACACGTAAACAAGTGAACCGCCGGCAGGTTTCGTGATGCAAAGATAATTAAAAAGTAAGTTTTTCGAGCAGCATTCATTAAATTTTGTTTACTGATTTTTAAACTTTTTATGGTAGGAATGTGATCTTTACCTTTTTTCTTTGTTAACATCTATTTGTAATACTTATCAGGCAATTTTTTTGGCATACTCAAATATTAGAACTTTTTTATGTTATGTCACTCGTTTTAGTTTGAAACTTAGAAGATCCCGCTGCTTAAGTCGTACCTGTACAAAATTCCTAACTCGTACCGGTACGACTTAGGCATTAAGAAAATTGTTTAATAATTTACTTAACTTTTTAGCAGGTAATAAATATAAATAAATGTATTCAATCTCAATAATTTGCTAAACATTACTTCTTTTTTTAAGAGATTAGTATTTTATTTTCCATGTGTTATTTACTTAGTAATTAGGTTCGATTTTGTAACTAATCGCCAAAAAAAAGGTTTAAAGTTGATCTCAGACTGAATTGTTTCTAATTTTTTAGTTGTTCGTGTGATCTCTTGTTATTAAGTATTTTTTCTCAGTACGAATTAAGCGACTAAACGTTGAAATACCTATTTTAATAAACGATTTTCAAGTTTCTATGATTGTTGGTTAAAAAGCAACTAAATATAAATTCAGTAGATGAAGAATATTTACGATTTAAGCAACCTCACCCTACCTACTTTTGCTCGAACACATTTTTGGCACCTATTATCGTCAAAATTATCCCACCAGTGTAAAATCGCTATCTCACTTTTACCGATTTCTCTTTCGATTTTCTACCGCCACGATTTTATCCCAAATTCGCAAAAACACGACGAGGATCGTATTTCTGGTTGAATAAATCTTTGGCACGGCAAGGCACTAAAAGTCCATCGATCCAACAATTGAAAACACCGTTGGACCTTTTTAGTCGTTCTTCGGTGATACGGTAGTTGATTTTTTTGCAAAAATTCACGAAAAAACTTTTGGCAATCCGACCGACCTAGAGTTCGCTCTTTCCACGGTTTTCCTCGATTTTCCTATTGGAGAATCGAACAGGATGTACTGGTCACGTGCCGATGCAAATGAAAGAAGCGAGGGTATCGATACGAATGAGTCCACTGTCGATGGCACTTGAACAATGTATAGGCAATTACAGTTCGAGCTGTTCGAAGATGGAAGAAAATTAAGACGGATAATGGCGATGATCGCAGAAAGGCAAAGAGAGAAGATAAAGAGAAGAGGGACTGTGTATGGGATAAGCCTGGATGAGCAAGGTCACGTTCCATTTATCCTCGTTTCAGTGAAAACTTTGGTTTTATACGTATAGATTGATACATAGATATAGGAGATATAGTCGGGAGATGAGAGGATCGAAAAGGACCTAAGAAGGAATGTACCGCCAAGGGGCAGAGAATACAAGGGTAGATATAGCCGGGATGAGAAAACGAGACTGGCTCGTCGATAAACGAGAGTATCGGAGCGCGCGCCCGGTGATTCGGTCTGCCCGAATTTCTCGCAAACTCGAGATCTCCGCGGTACTTATAGTCGAGGCTTCGCGTGAGAAAGAATGCATTTCCGATTTTGTCGTAAACGAGAAATACCGTCGTGACGATAAAATGAATTTCAATTTACCAACGCGTTTAACAACCCGGATTCTTTACGTGTAGTACGACCGAAAGAGAGAGAGAGAGAGAAAAAAACCCTTCTCTCCGCGACCTATCGAGAAACGGTAGAAAAAAGAAAACCCGCAAGTTACGTTTTCACCCGCGTTTTGCCCCGAAGAAATTTCACCGAGCGCTCGCAATTTTTTACCAATTCACTTTGATAATTTAGTGGCCGTTCTAGAAATTGCCAAGCGCGTGGAACATTTCGTCGACGAACAATAAACGGGAGCGAAAACTTTTTGGTTTAATAAAGTTGAAGAGCCGATCGCATTATTCACGGAGGAAAGAATAAAGTTTTAATAAATCGCACGTTGTAACGCGTTACTTTTATGCACGTCGAGTGTGACAGCGTGGTAGATAAATTAATAAACGTATGTCAACAACGAAAGAAGGAGGCATACGTTCTGGAACGGACCGAGGCCAGAGCTATCCAGTAATTGGCATTGTATCTCGCGGGTTATCATCTCTCTCTCTCTCTCTCTCTCTCTCTCTCTCTCTCTCTCTCTCTCTCTCTCTCTCTCTCTCTCTCTCTCTCTCTCTCTCTCTCTATAATATATATATATATATAGACGAATGTAATCAGAAACGCAGCGGCGAATTGCACGAGAATCGATCGAAAGTTTCCTCCATTATCTATGCGGTAAGCGGTTTCCTCCTCGTCGGGAATAACTACGCTTAACACGCTTTCCGATAAAGCTGTCGGGCTCATCGAGCGGGATGGGTGCAGCAAAACGGATCAATAGCTATATAAAAACGATACAGAGCCCGGCGAGGAGGAGAAGGAGGAGGAGGAGGAGGAGGAGGAGGAGGAATTGGCGAAGCCTCGATGAAGTTATCCGACTAACGTCGAGGGTGAGAATTACTCGTACTATCAGTCCCTATAAGGATCTCGTTACATCAATGTTCACTTCGATATGTACCTATATACCCAAAAGTTCTATATCGCTTTCACCGATTCGTCCGAGATAATCCTCTCGGACTGTTATTTCATACTCGGTTGATAACTCGTCGATCATGAAAATCTTCCGCTCGATTCCATTTGAAAATGTACATATATGCATCTTCTGAAAGTGACCTTCTTCGTAACATCCCCCGATACGAGGCACAAAGTATATCGAGGCTCGAGTAGAGACGGTGAGACGGAGAACGGTTGGGATTAAGTGTGCCAAGTTTGCGAGAGTAAACGTCGCGTATAGCCAACTTCTCTCTCGTCTCTCTCTCTCTCTCTCTCTCTCTCTCTCTCTCTCTCTCTCTCTCTCTTGGTACGGGCCATCGCTTCGAATTTTGCTCCTTCGACGCGATAAAAATCCAACAAAAACAAAGAAACCAATTACTCAAACTTTCCTGTTCACACAATGACTTTGATAATACTTGGTACTTTTCCTTACCAGCCGACCCCGGAGCTTATATCCGTATCCCGATGGTAGATAACTTCGTGTTCCAATCGTGCGAGTAACGAGTCAAAGAGTCTTCACCGTGGCAACCCTCCGACATTGGAAAGTTTGCTAATCGCGCGGGCAAAGTCCTTTCCACCGCGCGTACCTGCATACGCGTCAAAGTCCCTCGGGCGATACGCTTTCAGCGTCCTCGGTCTTTTACCCCGTTCTGGCTCGACTCGACGCGTTCCCGAAAAAATCCCAACTTTTCTGTCTCGTCGAAACTCCTTTCATCTCCTTCTGCAGCGTCGATCCAACTTTCCTCCCTTATGTCGTCGCAAACTTATTCCGCCCGACTTTCTACCCTCGACACATATAAATTTAATAATAATCCATCTCCGTCATCCCCTATCCCTGTTCGTTGCAATTTCGTAATGATCGTCGTTGACGCGTACACGCCTCTATCCCTGAGAACAAGAAATAATGACCGCTCGTAAGAAACTCAGGACTGGTGAAAGATTGCACCAAGGAAGAAAGCGCGTCTGCACGGACGAGATAAAAAATGGTCGGGGATCGATGCTTTTGGGAAAATCCCGGAACAAGAGCATTCCCTGCTCCCCATCTCCTCGGTTGCCTGACTTTCTGGGGATTTTCTGGCGCTTTGCCATCGGCACGAGAAGAGTCTCTTCGGGACGATAATTAATCCTCGAATCCTCCGTCTGTCCAACTGTCGAGAGATTCGGCATAATTCGACGCCGAATTAAATGCCCTCTCTCTCTCTCCCTCTCTCTCTCTCTCTCTTTCTCGATATCTCGGCGTTAGGGAGGGTAGAACATTGAGTAGAGAGACGAAGGGAAGAACGCATCGGAAGATTTGGATTGCATGGCACCAGAGTGTTCGGTGGAACGAGCCGAGGGGTTGAACCACGCGCGCTGTGTGAGAGCATTATCGCGAACGGAATTGATTCGAGAGTGGAAAAATACTCGTCGGTTTTGCAATCGAAAGCAAAAAAAAAAGTGCATAAAGCTTGTTCATGCGGGGTTCGGAGGTTCTCACGATGTGTGGTACGTCGTAGAATGGTACAAGAGAGGCGAGCGTATACCCGTCAAAACAGCTTTGACGTTCTGCCAGTTTTCCTTTCGTGTATGCTCTCGGGGGAAGGTATAGTTTTTATACCGGCATTCCCATTCTCTCTGTACCGTAGAAGCAGCAGAAGCAGCAGCAGTACCAGCGGTAACAACGAGAGGGGGAGAGAGTTTATCTTTTGCTCTCTTTATCTCTTCCTATCTATATCTCTGCATCGTTGCGGCAGAGCTTTGAAAGCTTCGACTGCCCTCTCTATTTTCCCTCCCTCTCTCTCTCTCTCTCTCTCTCTCTCTTGCCACCCTTCGCTGTGTGTTTCGACGAGAAGAAACATCAGCAGCAGCAGCAGCAGCAGCAACGTAGTGGCGCCTGCGCGTCCTTGCGCATCGCGTTCGAGTTCCTCGGCACACAGTAATTCGTGGAGCGCGAAGCGGGAGAGTCGCGCGATTCTCCTTTACTCCTCGGCCGAATCGCGTCTAGAAACAACGCGGGCGCGCGCCCTCGCGATAATAAAAATCCTAAAACTGGGCCGAACTATCTCACGTACGGTTTACCTTCGATCTTTTTTTCTCTGTTTGTTATTCTTCCGGTCGGTGTGCTTACGTACACGTACGTACAATCAGTGCTTTGCACCGATTCCACCGTCGCTGCGTGCTCTCCCAGGAAGCGGTAGGTTTTGTGCAACGCCGATACAATGATAACCCACATATGTACATATACACGCATATATACACATACACATATATATATACAAGGATTAATACAAATTTCTAGAAGTAAGAAGGGTTGAAAAGAAAAGCTTAAATTTTACGTATTTTTAAATCGCAAAGCGAACTTCCATAGCTCTCTTTATTAATTATAATACTACCCTGACACAGTCATTATCACGAGACGTTATCACGAGACAATGATAACCTACGTATGTACACATACACATATATATATATACAAAGATTAATAGAAATTTCTAGAAGTAAGAAGCGTCGAAAAGAAAAGCTTAAATTTTACGTATTTTTAAATCGCAAAGCGAACTTCCATAGCTCTCTTTATTAATTATAATACTACCCTGACACAGTCGTTATCAAGAGACGTTATCACGAAACAATGATAAGCTACGTATGTACACATACACATATATATATACAAAGATTAATACAAATTTCTAGAAGTAAGAAGCGTTGAAAAGAAAAGCTTAAATTTTACGTATTTTTAAATCGCAAAGCGAACTTCCATAGCTCTCTTTATCAATTATAATACTACCCTGACACAGTCGTTATCAAGAGACGTTATCACGAGACGTTATCGCGAGACGACGATAACCTACGTATTTACACACACACACATATATATATATACAAAGATTCATAGAAATTTTTAGAAGTAAGAAGCGTTGAAAAGAAAAGCTTAAATTTTACGTATCGTTAAATCTCAAAGCGTACTCCCATAGCTCTCTTTCTCAATTATAATACTACCCTGACACATAGTCGTTATCACGATAGCACGTTCTCGATGATGAGCGTTGCAGTAAACTCGCACGAAGCGTCTATAGACCGAGGGAGGGAGGGTGAGTTTAGACAAGAATCGTAGAACCGGCACGAGTGTGCGTCCGTGTATGTAGCTATGTGTATTTGTGTACGTATACGAGGATGCACCACCCGTGGCACCGTAATCGTCGGTTGCCACGAAACGAGCGGAACTCTTTCAGGAGAATTCTGATCAGAGAAAGAGAAAGAACGCGTTAAACTCCGTATAATTTTCCATCCCTCGCCATTTCCCTCTCGCTCTATCTCTGATTTCATCCCCTATCTCTCGTTGTGGCTTCCTCCCTCTTTACTTCCCTATCGCGTTGCCCCCTTCCTCCCTGCCGCTCTCCTTATTCTCCCGTCGCGTTTAAATAGGTCGACCGCTACGAGGGAGGTGAGGTTATCGTCCTGTGAGGACGCGCGGTGGTTCTCTCGACACAGTATGTGTTTGTGTGTGAGAAAGAGAGAGAGAGAGAAAGCGATACCTCTCAACAGCATTGCTAATACACGATATATATATCGCTGAGCTTGTTTCTATTTCTCCTCGCTGTTTTTTCTTTCTATTGCTTTTATTTTCCGGCCAGTTTGCCCCGTTCGCATCTCGGCGATACCAAACGACTCCCAACTCGCGCGATCAACGATACAACACAACTTTTGCTTGCCGGAACGGATAAAATGGTAATAATAATAACGATAGATGATAAAATATATATAACGTCGAATGATGGACGTTCAATCAAGAAAGTCTCAGCCGGGTTGGAGCGATATGTTTTCGTAGATTACTTTACGATCGCGTGATTCCAGTCTATTTCTCATGTATCTCCGCGGTGTGCGATGAAATCTCTTCCGTGTGTCAGCCAGATTCTCGGTAAGTTTTAGTTTGTTACCGGGACACGCACATTGCATTCTAACGGTGAGACTCGATGGCTCTCTTCCCTACCGGTAGTTCAATCTTGACGGACGAATATTTCGTAATTGGAATCTGGATTCGAGGGTAGCTAGAGGTTGAATCACACTCAACAGTTTTCGATGTCGTTCAGCTCGTTTCGTTGATTTATTCCTTTTCGAACTACTCTGCGATATATATATATACGTATATCGTTGAGAGGAAACGAATTGCAGGCAAAAAAAGGGAATAATTGCAACGAAATCGAACCCACGGGCCTCTTTCAGAGTTCAAAAATATTGCCAATCATTTCTTTTTATTCGTTTGTTGTCGCTGTCTCGCTGTTGATTCCCGTCCGAGTGGACGAGGGGTGAGAAACGTCATTCTCGTAAAGCTCCCGTGCCTCGTATTTACTATCTGAAATGTATTTGGGCGTAGGGCGAGAGTCTCGACGAAAGGTCGACGGTTTCCCGCGAGGGGATGAAAAAAGATACGTGTGGCAGAGTGGCAAGCTTGTAAAGCTTGTCTTTCGCTAGACGGTACAACGAGACGAGATAGAGGGTGACGTAGCCAGGGCGCGTAGGTAGGTATACATTCGTCATTGGACTTCGTTCTATCGTCTTTAAAAGTATACGAGGTGGGGTCGTAGGGGCAAAAGGAAGAGACAAGTGGGAGAACAAGAAATCGATCTCGATGTTGACTATAGTCATGGATAGGTATATACGCGTATGTTTCATAATATCAGGTTATGTTTATATATATATATATATATACACGTAATTTCATCTATAATACGAGAAAATGGTAAGAAAGCCGAGAATGCGATTGACGCGATCCGGTCTCTCGTGGACGAGGACGCGCCTCGTGCGAGCTCGAATCTCATCAATCCTTTTCGATATCCGAGAGTCGGTGGAAAGCTCGGATAGGAAAGGAAGCCACGTAGATAACCGGCTGTCACCCCGATATGGAACAGGTGGGACATGGTAATCGTTAGGGTGATAGGTGCGCGTGGGGTTTGCTCGCCGACGCCTCTCTCTCTCTCTCTTTGCCTCTCTCCTCGCATTGTCGACCGCGACGATCGGCTTCCGTCGGCACGCACGCGAAAGACCCGCGTTTTATTTCCTATTTGCTTTACCTTTTTATTTTATTTTATATAGATGACCCAGTCACAATGAACTATTATTATTATCGTTACATTTCTACTCGGTCCTTAAGAGTCGGTGTAACAAACAACGAGCGCTTCGAAAACGCGATCCGTATTTTCTCCGGCACTGAGCAACCGATCGGTTTGAAATTTTCAGGGTATCTAGAGAATTATGGCAAAAAGTGGCTAAGAGTTTTATTTTTTCTAAAATTTTGAAAACGGTGCTACAGGCGACGAGCGATTCGAAAACGCGATCCGTACTTTCTCCGGGACTGAACAACCGAGCGCGTCAAAATTTTGAGGCAATTAGGGCAACAATTTTGAAAAAATTAAACTCTTAGTCACTTTTTGCCATGATTCTCTAGTCACCCCCAAAATTTCAACGCGATCGGTTGCTCAGTGCCAGAGTAAATGCGGATCGCGTTTTCGAAGCGCTCGTCCTCCGTTACACGACTCTTAAGTTTCTGTACCTAATTTCCTCGACGTGTACAGAATTCTCAAGGGTCGTTAATTTTCGTACGATAATCCGTGTAATAGCTGCGAGAGGATTTCGTTGAACGAAAAATCATTGCTCGATGAAAAAGAGTAGGAGAGATGTAACGAGTCGTGGTACTAATTGGGAATTACACGTGGAAAATTGACTTTACTACGAGGATTTCTGCTCGTGCGGGGTGGCTTTTTCCGACGGCACGCGACACTCGCGGATCTTTCATCTACCTCTTTCTCTCTCTTTTTCTCCCTCGCACCCTCGCAATAACCTCTCTGGATGTATATATATATATATATATATATATATATATATATATATATATATATATGACTATGTGCATATATATATATATATATACGTATATTGCTCAAACATGCCATATAGCAGCTATTAGAGGCTGCGTTTTAGGGGTGCTTTATCATGCACGGCTGCAACCTCGACGTTAACTCGAACGGTCGAGAGTTTGCCCAGAGTGAGTGAGAGCGAGAGACGAAGGGAAGAGAATTGCTCTCAACATTCCCAGAGGTGGGTAGAGGTCATCGACCCGTGCTGATCCTGCTGTTCTTGAATCCTATCTACATATCTATACATACATGTATATTTATTCGTACACCGAGCAGCTTTTCCGCTACGTTTCTAATCCATCTCGAGCCTCCTTTGAATTCTCTCAGAGATGCTTTACCGTGTAGTTACGAGAGTTTCGCTCTATTTCGATATTTCTCATTCGTCTCAAGAATATCTCCGGTAAGGAGACTCGATCGTTCCTAAAATATTCTTCTTCATCGTCATATCTTTAGAATATATATTTCCAAACCAGAAATAATGACACTTTAATTACGAATCCAGTCGCATTATATATTTCCGCAATTATATTTCCGATAAAAAAAAATTATACGATGCTAAAACGTCAGTCCGTCGCTGCATCATAAAAGCTGCAGCTTTACAGCCGAAAATAGAGTGCGAGGAGGATTAAGAGAGCACTCTCTCACAATTTCCTATTCTATCTATCTATATATATATATATATATATAGAAAAAGAGAGTAAGAGAGACAGAGAGCACTTTGATATAATGTAATCGGGGACACCACCGGTCTCATGCCCGAGAGTTCTCTTCTCGAATCGATTACGATATTCTCGAACCGAGCTTGCCAAAGTTTTTGGATCATCCTTTGACGGACACACGCGGGCGGCTGCTTCTTCTCGACGTCGAAGCCTTTGTGTCCTTCGGGTTACGACGTTATATACACGCGTATAAATATATACATTTATTTATAAGAGACTTTTTCGAACGTCAAAGCCTCGCAATATCGTTTCGAAGAGACGCGTGCGACGGACTAACTTATATACCACCCTTTCCGCTCGTGTCACGGTAATGCTCTCGGGCCTGTCGTTGTAAATGTTGGTTGATCGTGGTGTGAACGGTTGCTGGGTCCCGAATCGCACATCTCTCACTCGTTCTTCCGTAAACGCGGGTAAATTTAATGTCTCTCGCGACCGGAGAACTACCCTCGTCGTCTTCGTCGTCTTCGTCGTCTTCGTCGTCTTCGTCGTTCTCATCGTCCTCGTCGTCGTGGTTATACTGGCCTACTCGCTTTTCCTACCCCCGTTGATATTTTATATCGTCGTATTTGTGAAGAGCTTTGCTGCACCCCGCGCGTTCTCGCCCGAGCGTACACATTTTTTTTCATTTCTCACGTATATATGATCGTCTCCGTAATGTTTTTCTTTTTTCATTCATTTTTTACATGTTTTATAGGCGGAAAAGGGCGACGTAGTGAATTATTAAGCGAGCCAGGGAGCTTTGTATCTCTCGCGTGGATCGTTTTACGGATGGGAAAACTGTTTTTGATAGAAGCCTTTTTTTCTGTTTTTTTTTTTGTTTTCTTTTCTTTTATGAGACTTTAGTTTCTTAAACGATATATGAAATATGAAAATATCTTAAGAAAACTTGTAACAGAGGGTTGGAGGTTGAGATGCAAATTGTTTAATAGCACGAGGGGCGAGAACTTTGCGATATTTCGTCGTTTCGTGACTAACCGATCGTTTAGCTCCTCGCGGTGGGCGAGAACGGGGCACGAAACGTTTTACGCCGTGTTAACAAAATACCCATTTGCCAATAATATAATCTGGATGTTACGGAGCAAGCCTTTCGTGTATCATGCGAGAATGGTTCCACTTGGTCGATACGCTTGATATATATATATATATATATAAACGTATGTGAACGTTCTTTCGGCTTGTCGGCACGTTGGCGAAGGCGTTAGGTGGCGAAGCGACCGAGCGAGACGACGAGGCACGCGAGGAGCTTGGACGAGCAATTCCCTTCGGACTACGATATTACGCTCTATTAGTAGACCCCGATCTAATAATTCCACACAGGGCTTGACCTTCCGCTCGGTTGCCTCGTCCGAGACCAAGAACGAGATCTCGACAAGGTCTTGTTCTCTTCTTTCAATTACTTCGAATACTTTAAAGTTTTACATTTTCTTATATCATCCCTCGTTTCTCCGACTCGAAATGAAAAAGACGAATGTCCTTGAACCCTCTGCAAATATATATATATATATATATTTACCCCTGCAAATATACAGATTTACAGTTTCTAGTGTTTTTTTCCCCTTTTTTCCTTTCCTTTTATAAAATTGCGTTCGTACTCAACCCCCTTGGCTGCCCTCCTGTGCTTCCTCCCCTGTGGATTCTCCAACGTACATTCTTCACTCGTTACGCGTGCTAACCATTTTTCCTCTGGGGCACAACTATATGCGAGAACGTTTTATTAATAATTCCTGGGGCTCGAAGGGGTGGGTAGGAAAAGGTTTTGTACAACCCTCGTTTTACCGAACATACTTTCAACAATTTTATCGACTCTCTAACGCCACCGGTGTACTCTGCTGCGTATGCACAAACGCAGACACACGCAGATACACACAGACACACACACACACACGCCTACCCATTACGCAGGTGGTACACATCGAGAGAACAGGGTTAACGGGGGCTTTTCATGAACTCCGCAGGGGGTATAGCCCGACAATCTCTCGCGGGACGTTCTGGTTCGAACGTTTTGTTTGTTTTTTTGTTTTTTTTTCACTACGCGACAAAATATTTCCATTAACGTCGTACGACCGTTTCTCTTTTTTATTAGATGAACGCCAATTAGCTTCCCCCCGCGAAATCTGACCGACGATCGGAAAAATTGATTTGCCTGTGTTCTTTATTTTGTTTTCATGAAAAAAAAAATCAATAAAACTTCGATAATCGAATTCTTTCGTTGTTAAAAATAAATTCTCACTAGAATCACATTTTTGAAAAATTGCGCATCGTCGAGATTCCCCAATTTTTATACAGCAACGAGAGAGAGAGAGAGGGATCGGCAATCAGTAAAGGGAAATAGAAGAAAAAAGAAGTTTAAAAGGGTACGCCGAGGCTTGCGGCGACAACCAGAAGTACCTCGGGACGAAAAAAAAGTAATCCGGGAGAAGGTAATTAATTAAATCCAATATTCCTACGTAGCCCTAACAATGTAGCTCTCGTCTCTCCTAATGAGATTTATCCCTCTCCGACGGGAATATAAGAAAGAGGGGGAAAAAACGGTAAAGGAGAAAGCACAAAGCTACTTTCCTGGACACCCGTTACCGTCGGCACACATTTCTGATGAAATATGTCACGAAATTCACCGTGACAAATCATGGATTACGTCTCTTGGGAAATATTTCTTTCTCCCTCTCTCTCTCTCTCTCTCGCTCTCTCTTTTGGTCCATCCCCTTCGAGAAACCTTGGACCGACGAGGGTTTTGAATATCCATTTACGTTTAATACATAAGCGTGGAAAAAGAGAGAAGCGGGTGGTTAGTCGGACGGAGAGAAAAAAGTGAAAAATATATAACGAGAACTACCCCTTTTTCGAAAGACACGAAATACCTCTAAAAATCAGAAAGGCGTTATCGCACGCCTGACTGACGATCCTCGAGTGTGCGCTCGTACGGGTATGCTCATAATACATCCGGTAGCTCCAGTGGCCTTAGCTAAAGTAACTCGAGCGCGCGTCTCGCCGAGCTTTGAAACATAAAGCTCCGACGAGCAACGAAAGACTCGAAGTACGAAAACACGTGTAATATCGCGGTATCGAAAAAATTCAGACGACAGGAAAACGATTTCGGGGACTTGAAAACGAAACACTTTGAAGAGCGAAATGGAACGTTCGTGACGAAATTCCAACGTAAAAATATCGCTATAGAAAAATATATATATATAGAAGATTATATAAATTCTTTTTACGGCCTGTCGTGGCTCTACATTTTACAGACTTTAGACTTGTAAAAAAGTGTCTTTGGCAAGCCTCGTAATTCGTGTACTCTCACCCCGTGACTCGTTCCGTTGGCTCATGGAAACATCGATATATCAGTAAAGACGTTATCGATTCGTTGTATCGAATTCTAATAAAGTCACACGGAAAAGTTTTATAAGGGACTGCGAAGGAAAAAAAGCGTTCCATCGAGGCGAAGAATTCGTCGCATTGAAACGTGAACGTATATCGCGCGGCATAGTTTCTCTCGCCACTGAATGGTCGCTCGCGAGCCAATCGAGGGAGCCCGATCGTTGGCTCGGATTTCTTTACACAAAGGAAAGAAAAAGTGGTATTCTCCTCTGCGAGCCATCGTTCGCGTTCTTCCCTGCACCATCTTCCGCCCCTTTCTCTCCCGTTCTATTCGTCCCAGTTTCATCTTCCGGAGCTTCTCTTCGAGTGAACTTCGACCCCAAGATCGATCGATCGATCGTCGTCTGTTGGCGTCGTTGGCGTCGAGCTGTCCAGAATTCTGCACTCGACGAAGAAGAGAGCTTTTGATATACGGGTGAAACAAAGTTTACCCGTGAACCAAGCGAGTCCCGACAGCGCGAACCAAACTCTCCTGTTTCCTCGATGCTCTTCGCTTCTCCTAAGAAACGTTCCGCGCACAAGTTTGATAAATCAAGACGTATCGTAATGTGTTTGAATCTCGGGACCTTTCGCGATTACGCGACAGTCGGTCGCTCCAACTCTTCGACGGCTCGATGAACAACTATAATTCTCGCCCTCGATACGCAGGAAAAAAAGAAAAGTTCGAAAATTCGGGTTACTTTAAGACTTTCCCTGATCGCGAACATCGTCTCTGATTGTTTCAGATAATCGTCGAACGTCGTCGAAACGTTTGCTGATCTCGTTTCCAGAAAGAAGAAAATAAAGAGGGAAAAAAACGACAACTTTCGAGAACTCGACGCGAATACGAGACGAGAGGTCGCAGGGAGGAAAAGTTTAGCGGTTTTAGAGGTCGATCGTACGAGAATAATCTCGATCTTTCGAAGATCGCGAAGGTTCGTCGTTCGACCGCGAGAGTAGCCGAACAACTTTCGTGAAAAACAATATCGCGCTCGCGAGGGGTAGGTTCGCGGTTCGAACGAAGACTGGACCCTGATCACGAACCCTCGAAGCATAAAAATCCTCGATCACGGGATAAAAGAAAGAGAGAAAACGGGGCAGGGGAAAAAGGTCGCGAGTGGAGGTTTGCGATGTTATCGGTAGTGCTGACGGCGATAGTGCCGATGGTCACTTGAATCCTTCGAAGAAATGATTCTGGCAAAGTATCGGTTAGCTCGCAACTGCTGTCCGAAGACATCGGCCAACGACGACGACGGTTTGGAGAGAGACGAACGCATCGAGATTCGTTCCAGGACGGGAAAAACGTTTGATCGTCGACGTAAGGGGAGATTTACGAAAAGTTTCGCCGAGTCGACGTTTTCGAGGCTTTCGAGGTCGGGTGAGCGACCAACGACGACAGGGAGAAACGAAAGGGGACAGTGAGGAGGTAGCTGAGAGATAAAAGAGCCTCGTGACGGAGGGGCTTCGTACGGCCCTGGCGCGGCTGCGGCACTGCACCCCATCAGGGGGTTCCCTGCCAAACACCCCGAATCCACCCTCTACCCCGGAGCATAAGGCCCACGTAAGTTTTTCTCATCATCTTCTATGCATGCACTTTTTTTTTCTTAGAGGGGAAGTCCGGGGTAGATGGCCATAGTTTTTTCAAAGTTGTGTCAAAATAAACATAAAAATTATTCTAAACTTCTTTTAATGTATAATCAAACTTTAAATAATTGATTTTAAGATAATTAACAAAAATATAGAAAATTATTTCGAGATCAACCTTAAAACTACATTTTTTTTAAATCGCGGTTGGCCATTTCTCCCGGGGTATTCGGGAGTGATGACCATATGAGTAAAAAAAGGGATGGTCACGCTTTAATTCTATCTTTGGATTCCTCTTTTGATCTATGCGTTCGTTTGCAATCCCCTTTTCTTCGTCCCACCACATTTAGAACACATATAATCAATTCAATACTATTTCATACCACGACATAGAATATCAACCCTCGAGAAAATATTAGCGGTAGACAAACGAATTAGTTAAGATTTTACTTACTTTTTCATTTGTTTTCGATGGATTTTTTGACGTGCAATTGCCCTTACACACAGCTTGAAGCAAACTAAACCAAAACAACCCATATTTATTGAGTATTCTCTGAAATATTGTATTTGTCCATCTCCCCCGGACTTACCCTAAACGAAACCTGTATTTATCGGATCGAAGGAGAATCTTTCATCGACGAGCGTTGACAAAAAAAGAACCCAACTCATATTATTTATGAAAATCGATCGAAATCAATTCCGCGTAAGATCGACACTTTCATTCGTTTTTCCACGATCGATCTTCCTTCGAACAATTTTTAATAACTCTTTAATTCACATCGGGTTGCGTAACGAGGAGAATCCAGGAGAGTGATTCTCCCGGTTCCGGAAATTGATGAGATAATCGCGACCTTAGAAACGACTTTATCCGAATTAATTGGCCATTTCGTTCCCAAGTGGCGCTCGAATTGACGCAGGTTGTTCCCTTTATGTACCTACTCTTGTATCGCGATGTCGCGCGCTAACCCATGAAATTAGCGTGGCTAAAACGGGGGTAAAAAAAAAGGGTGAGTCAAAAGCGAGGGCCAAAGGCAAGAGGGCGCAGCCCCGAGAGTTCGGATTCCATCCAACCCTCTCTCTCTCTCTCTCGGCCTCGGGGATTGCTCGAATCTAATCAAGACTTCCGCAAATCGTATCCCTTTACTCCCCGGATCCTCTATAGTGTGGTTTAGTACATACACACCTATATATATATATACCTATATATATATACCTATATATATATAGATATATGTATAGAGCCGCGAGACCGCAGGAGGGTTCTCGAAGCGTACTATCTTTCACCGTTGGCTCGCTTTATCAGAAACGACCCTCTTCCCGTCTGTCTCGCCCTCCCCCCTCGCCTCTCTTTATCGCACCCCGGATGTAGATAATGCGAGAGTGACAAAGAGAAAGCGGACATACAGCGACATGGAGAAAGAATGAAACAAACAAACAAAAAAACGATTTTCCCGATTAGCCATGGTAGAACTCGAACAGTTCGATAATTTCCCCCTCTTTTTTTCTCAAAGTAGGTACAGGTGTAATTTCGCACAAACTCGAAAATTCGGTTCTTATTCGAAAGGACCTTCTTTCTTCGTTCTAGGTCTAGACTCTCTACCGAGCACGATGATCTTTCTACCTCAGATTCGCCCACTATACAGACTCTTGGCTTTATATCGACAAGCGTGAAACTTTCTTTCGTTATCGCAGCTTCGTACGTCGGAACATATATATCTATAATATATAGGCGAACGTCGAAAGATCCGCGTATTCCCGCGTGTACGTATCGAAGAACCGAAAGTTCTGAGGGAAAAGGGGACGTGAGAGGAGCGAGCAGGTAAAGACTCGCTACAGACCGTGTTCTCGTTCGTGTTTAGCCTCCATCCCGCTTGTTTCGTGGTCCGTTTCTCCACAACGCTTGGGAAACGGGCGGTGGCGCGCTTCGCTAAGATTATTAGATTTGTAAGCGGTGGAAAAGTTGTTTCTCCGATGTTACGAGAGAAGACGAGATATATATCTATCCATCCTCGTCGTTGGTACAGGGCGAGGACAAAGTTGCGAAAGCTGTGTGCGAGCTGTTCGTTGAAGGAACGGCTCGAGTCGTATCTACGCGGTGTGTAGGATGCATCGTGGGGGAGAGATTTCCGCAACGAAATTTCTTCGTACGACCAAGTTGAAAGGGACTCTCGGGAAAAGCTCTCGTCCGAGTCGAATCCAGGAGATATGTATCATTTTATTCTTTCGGTGTACGTGCTTTACTCGGGATTTTCCAACTTTTAGATATGTTCTTATCCGATTGCAACTTTTTTTTTCCTCCTCCGAGGTTCGTCTCGATTACCCCTCGTTGATTATAGTTTACGATAGAGGAATATATATATAAAAGCTCGTGTCCTAGCTTTCTTCGTTTTTATAATTACGCTAATTATTATTCTTTATTCTATATAACAAATAAATGTGAAATAAAAATCTTTCTCTGCTCGACAAAGATGGATAGATAGATAGATAGAAAATCATACAGCCGAATAGGAGAGACTGCGTTGAGTCTCTTTCTCTCTCTTACTGACCCAGAATTTTGACGGCTCAAAGATCGAGTGAGAATTTCCGCCGCTCGTTATTTCTCAGCGGAAACCTTCTCTCAACCCCTTGCAACCAAACCTCGCTTAGCCTTTCTCGTCCTTAATCTCTCCTCCCTCCCTCCCTCTCTCTCTCTCTCTCTCTCTCTGTCCGCGTCTCATTGTTCGGGCTGCTATGAATATATTACATTTGCCGAATAGTATATGTAAAAGAATATATACATATATATAGATATATATATAGCAGTGAAAAAAGACAAACGACGATATGACTGAATAGAAATTCCGGAATCATTATGTATGTTACAGATAATGGTGTGTAAAAGAGTATATACGTATATAATGTTAGGTATATACGCGTTTATGTACTCCGTTACATAAATATATAATTATTCCAAGATCTTCGCAGCTTCATCCTGTCGTTATCTTTTTAATTCTCTGTTCTTTCACGAGCGTTCATTCCTGACTCGGAGAAATTTATGATATCCGTGATAAGGAATGTTATTCCCACGCCGAGAGTGTCATACCATAGAGATATTTACCTAGCACTCTCAGGTTTAATTTTGGAAAAGGGGGTACGAGCGTCCCAGAATTTCTGGGAGGTCGTATACTCTCTCACAAACTTGGCTTCGTCTTATACGTAGCGTTTCGTAATCTTCTTGTATACATATATATATATATATCTATGTATGTAACCCTTTCGCGTAAAAAATCTCCTAAGAAAATTCTATATTAGAACATTTCACACGCACGAGATGCATCGAGGCAATAATTTATTGTCCGAACATTTTTACGAGTCGAGAAGAAAAAAGATCGTGATACGAAAGTCCCGAGTAACGAAGTGTCCAATTTTGGTAAACGTCTTGAAAGCGAGAGAGAATATCTGTATGGGCGTAAGTGAGAAGCTGAAATGGAGAGCAGGGACTGACGAACGGGCCATTTTTGTTCTCGGCTCTTCGAGCTTTAATAAATTGGAGCGATGGCGTCTCTCACGTTCCGCGATATAAAGACGCGTATATTCGAGTCTGGAGAAAAACAGAGGTGTTACACATACGTCCCTTTCTGTCCAATGTTTTTTTCCCTTGTTTTTCGTCTCTTGGCAAAACGTCGGAGGAAAAACATTATTGCTCGCGTGACACTCGTCTAGGAGCCGGTACGTGTGTGAGAACGGCCTCGGGAAGAAACGTGTACTTTACCGTGTGCCTCGCGTCTCTCGACACCTGTGGAAAAACCAATAACAATATTGTTTCCAACCTTCCCTTTTCCTCAGCTTGTCGTGACTGGAAGAATGCACCGGACGAGCGAAAATACCAATACGTCGTGGCATCCACCTGCCTTGTCATGGCACGTGTGCGATCCAACGAAGAGACAGCGACAGGAACGAGCTTTTATTTTTTCAAATCACGATTTTTAAAATACAAATGTTTATGGAAAAAATATATATATATATATATTTTCATTTCAAACGAAAAATACCCTCGAGAGGTGAAGGATCTTATTTGACCAAGCATATTTAATTCGATCCCAATTGACTTTTAATTGACTTTCGATTGAAATTTGAAAATAAAAGTGGAATTTTATCACAACTCGTTTAAATGTAACAAACTTATCGTTCTCGGTATGACTTCGGCAGTTTCAAAAGAAAAATAATACGGTCATTCTCATCCTCGGTGCATAAAGAGCTTTTTTCCTCTTTTCGTTCATTGCACTCGAGAGCAAGAGAGACCTTCTCGAAAGTCCCAACAGTCGTGAGAGGGGTGTTTTATCCAGTGAGCACTCGCACTTTGTGTGTCTTACAACCCAAGTTATATACATGTAGGACAAAAGTTCGCATAAGACCGTGAAGTTTGGGATGACAAAGAGAGAGAGAGAAAGAGAATGAGACAGAGACAGAAAATGGGATAAAAAAATGTCATTGAAGAAGTTGGCCGTGTGACCTCCGGCGAGTATACGAAGAACGAGCGAGGGAGGGAGTAAAAAAAAGAAACCCCCGAAACCCCCATAGAAGGTAGATGGTACAAAGTAGCAAAGTACTCCGCAGGATTTCGAAAGGATTATCCAACCGCGAGATTTAAACTTTTTTCCCCCACTCTCTTTCCAAACTAGCAGCAAGCCGAGACGTTCTTTTGTTTCTCGCTCTTTCTCGTGCTCCTCTGCGTTTATTAAATTTTTAATCGTCCCACAGGGAGGGACTACCTTTGACAAACTGGCGAAAGAAAAAAAAAACAATGACGAAAAATCGTCATTTCGTTTATCAATTCGAGTCGGTAGCGGTCTCGAGTGATATTCTTCTTCCATTTTTATTGCAACGAATAATAATAAAAAAAAAAGGAAAAAAAGGAAGAAAATAGAATTCTCGTGACTCGTATCAAGCCTAATCCGATGGAATAGGCTATTGTAGTGACTGTATATACATGTCAGAATGTACAAGAGAGTTTTACGAAGCGACGAACGAATGTACGACGAGATGAGCCATCGTATAACGCCCCCTCGCAATTCTCTCTTTCTCTTTCTGTCTCTCGCCTACATGGGCTGCAACAGTTCTTAATTGGCTAGCTGGTAATTAATCTGGAGCTGGCAGAACTGTTACCCAGATATGTGTCTATGAGTGTGGACGCGTTTCTCTCTCTCCCTCCTGAACACACACTCGGTTCTCTCGGGCATTTCAGAGATCGTGCATTGCTGCACAAATCCTTTGTTCGCAATGGCCATTGTTACAACATAGAGTTGTCATTGCAGAGAAGCTGTAGCCAACCTCTCGCTCTCCTCTCTCTCTCTCTCTCTCTCTGTGTGTCTCTCTCTCCCTTCGGCATCGAAACTGCAAACGCAAGCTCTCTTCATACCCTTCGAAACGAGGATACGCGTATATCGGTCGGTAGAAACAACAAACGATCACGCATATTAGCCATACGTAGACGACATTACGTACCCCTTGCGAATCGTATAACCCATTCATTTTTCTCCCGTTTATGCGCCTTCTCGTTCTCTAACGTCGCTCGCATAAAAGGCTTATTACCGCACGCGATGCCATGCGAAATGTCAGATTACGTGATGACAAATTCACCCAATGCACAACAATGCCCGAGTGTAGCGGATAAATTTAGAACGCACTTTAAATTTTCAATAAAGCGTGCAGTTACGCAATTAGTGAGGTACGCAAGTTGTAATAATAATCGAAATAGGTCATACGTGGTGGAGTACGACAAAGAGAGAGAGAGAGAGAGAGTGAGTGAGTTACGAGAACGATGCAACAATTTAACTATCGTTAACTGGCTCGAGACTTTTGGATATTCGAGGGTTTGTTTCGTGGCATGCAGGGGGTAGGAAACGAGGCCGAGAGGAGAGCAATCCTGCCGCGGTTTACTATTTGTAACGTGCCAATTGCCAAGCTGGGAACACGCTGTTATTTGTCAACAGCCGGTATACATGTAAAGTCACGTGTGTCTCTATGTGTATCCTCGCGTATAGCGAAAGAGAGAGAGAGAGAGAGAGAGAGAGAGGAGGGACAGAGCAACCCCACTCGACGAATATCCACTCTTGGACGCTCTCGAAACCTCGAGAGCGGGCGTCCGGTCGAGATTTAACACGAATGGTGTCCAACGTGCTGCCCAAACTTCGAACGGCCCTTCGTACAACATTGTACCAAAAGCGCGTGTCCTTATCCCTGCCGAAGCTGACGTCGAGCTACATATCCACTCTATCGCCTTCCTCAAGCCCTTATATCGTTCGATATTTATCCCCTAACTCTCAATATTCCTCAACAACTATATTCAATCGTTTTCGATTCTTAAATTTCTCGTCTTTCACGAGAAACTTGAGAAGAATTTTAATCCAAAGTACTTATACGTAAACACGAATACCCAGGTATAAAATATATAAACGACGTATAAAAAACGTCGTCGTGTCTCGATCTCCAACGTCTTTAAGTATACGATTACGACGCGAGAACGTCGGTTAACGATCTCGAAAGGCCGTAATACCGAATAAATGTTTATCGTAACTTTTGCTCTTCGTACACGTATGTCGTTGGCAAGATATCACGTATCAACGATGATACGCGTAAATCTTCCTCCCGGGAGCACCACCGTACGAGCTTACGTACATACGTAACGCGGGTATCGACGTATCGTAAACTCGCACCGTCAGGGGGATGAATGCCACCATCGCGTCTCTTGGTTTACGCTCGAGGCAACCCGAGGGTTTAGTGGTCATGCACCCGCGGGTTATACGCTCACGGCAATCATGCGCCGTGGTAACCGCCACAGTGATAGATAGATAGACGGATGGACGTGCGTTCTCATTGTCAGTCACTGGTACGACTCTCTCTCTCTCTCTCTCTCTCTCTCTCTCTGTATTCGTGTTATACCGTTGGTAGTTGTTCGTAGATTTAACCTCTGGCCCGAAACCACACGCATACGGATACGAGAAACGGTTACTTGGGGATGAAGCACATCAAATTGGCCGGGTTATGCGCCCAGTTGCAGGATCCGATAATAGGCTTCTCGCGTCTCGATTGCATCTTCATTATATGGGGCGAAATTGATTTTTGGAAGTTAATGAGATCATGGCTCTTGCCGATGGTCAATAACCCGATGCACGATCACGCGTCAAGCGGATTAATTGCCTACCAAGATTTTGCGTCGATGTCGATCATTTTATTCAGGAATTAATTAAATTCGTTCGATATAGATATGATAATGAAGGATATTCGCGTCAAATTATTTGGTAGAAATATTGTTTTGGGTCGATAATTCGAAAGAAATGGGATCCAGCGGTTTTATTTGGTATTTTTGGAATGATAGGACCGTGACAGTTTGTATCTTGGAAGATGGGATCTTTTAGACGTTCTATATTTCCATTGAGGAATCAAAGCTAGAAGTATTAATCATTCGGAACGTGACAGCGTCGTGTAGATATTGTAGGTATGTGGGTAGAGAGAAAGGCATTCACACGCGACTAGTAATATCCTGTATTGGGTCAGACGTTGCTTCGAACACGTCGCGTTTCCTACATAAATAGTGCAACGCGGCCTGCCTTGTTCACTGGAATTGAACGTCCGATGTAATGATAACGCGATTCCCTCGTGGTTTCGTTTCTCTCTTTCTCTCTTTCTATCTTTCTATCTCTATCTCTCTCTCTCTCCAGCTCACCCTCTTTTTCTCCGTCATCGGCACATATTTATATTCCCAGATGGGCCTGGCCCATCCCTGTCCAACCTCTCCCTCCTCGCCCTATAATACATTTTGCGCCCCGCGTCGACGTTTCACAAATCGTCGTGTCTCTCGCAACAACGACGGCGCACCTGCACCGTTCTCGAGTTATTTCGCCATTCCGACTTTTATCTCTTACCCCGGTTGTACGCCTCGCCCGCTGTACTAAACATTCTCGAATGATTACGCGCCAACATCTGGTTGTAAACTTTATCAGCTCGTTAATATACGTATACGATGTTTATTTAATACCGTATAACGTAAAGTGCGAATCCGTTAATTAATAGTAACCACAAGTACGCACGAGCTCGAGCACGAACGTCACAGGTGGAAGAGAGCGCGAGGGAGACAAGGAGTGTGCCGTGCAAACCGCAGGCTCGCGTTGGTAGCTGCACGCGCGTACCCTCAAATTTCAGATATAGAATGAACGAATTATTTGACGATTATTATCAATTATATCCATGATTATTATTATTATCGTCGTTATCAATCGTATAATTAATCATTCCGATAAATTACATCGAAATATCATTATTCCAAATATTTCCAACGCTGTCGATCAGAATCGTTGGTCATGTTCATTCCCTTCGAGAGACGGACGAGTCCAGGACCAAAATAACTGAAAAAAATGGAGAACAAAAGGGGTTGAGAACAGGGGGAGAGGAACGGTCGCCACATGTACACGAGATACGTCGGTCCTGGAGCGAACGTACACGTATGACTGGCATGACCGATGCGATACTCCGTTCCCCTCTGTGCTCGACCGTTTGCTCTGAATATTTTACAGTCCATTCCATTGATTCACTCGGTGCTGGTGCTATAGTGGCGGCTTAACCCTATATACATTCAAACCTGTATTTTCGACTTTTACCTATATCTATATTATACGTGCACCCTTGCAGACATCGCGATATCTATATAGGCAACATATGGACTAGTTTCCTGTTGCCCCCACTCTCTCTCTCTCTCTCTCTCTCTCTCTCTCTCTCTCTCTGTCCTGGCTTCCTATCTCGTTTCAACTTTCCAATCCCCTACGAGAAACCCTCCAAATACATATTGGCACTCTTCGGACGCAAGGAGCCCGCGAGGTTGGATCATCGCCAAAATTCATACACACATATTCCTATGTATACCAATATGTATGTATAAAGTTTTCGAAAATTCATCCTCTGTTTGAACGACCTGTATATCTATTATAAACTATACGATAGATTTATATACGTATACAAGGAGAATAGAAAGTCTGGGGTGTCCATATCGTAACTTTTGCATGCTGGACCATCGGCCAAAATTTCTCTTCCTCGCCAGTTCGAGAATACAGTATTCTATATATATATATATAATTCACTGTTTAAGTAGAAAGAAGTATGCGTTACCTTTCCCTAGCAAACGTATATTCCCGCCGGGGTTCCGTAGCCGTAGGTATTTTCTCACTATATTTCCATATATTTTCATGGCGAGAAGAGGAGAAAAAAAATGGAATATATACGGCGGTGTGTTTAGCTCTTTTCACGGGACGTTAAAAATCTCGCCTCTGTTCATGTCGCACCTTCTATCGCCACCTCACCCTGTGGCGCCAGCAAGACACCATGAAAACTGGTTATTACGGGCTTCCGGGTTGCGCCGGGTGAAAGCAACACGGATTTCGAACAATGAAGCCTCGTAAAATCGTACTGGGTAGATGCGACAGAGATGGCTGATATATATATATATGTATATATATATATATATATATATATATATATGTACACGTGTATATATTTTCAACTATCTATGTATATAAGGGAAGAAAAGCCTGCGGGTATCGTGGTAATAAAAGTCGACCATCCCGGAGGAAACTCAATAGGAGGGTTGGAAGTCAAACTCTCATCCATGCGTCTATATATATATAGCAAGATATATATATATACCATCATAGCAAGAACGGATTTCATACATACCTCCATTTTCCTCCTGAAATTCTTTGAGATTGAACTCCGTCGTAAAGCACGAATAGAATAAGACATTTCGTAGATACTGAGGAGAACTCGGGATTTTTTTCTTAAAAAAGATATACATAAATATCTAGGCTTATGGAGGTTTTATGACGATAAGAGATCTTTGAAACCATCTTCCTTGATAAAGAAATAAAATGAATTATGCGTATCTATATATATTTTCTATAAGAATCGTCCCGTCGATCTAATTCTCCATCAATCTCATCGCATTAGCCTCGACTTCTTCTGGCTCTTGGATTCAAGTTTTAAGCCGCCCACGGAGACGTATACGGACAGGGTAAGAAGAACCAGGGCACCGAACATGCTCACGTCGCACACTTCTCGCGTCACGAAAAGCGAACGGAAATTAATTTGCAAATTTTCATCGCTCGTTTAACTTCGTATCGGAATATCCCCCGAAAACTTTCAGACAAGAAGTTCCTCGGGAGGGAGAGAGGTGACCGAGGCGAGGCGAGGCAAGATGGGAAGCTCGCTTTTCGATTAGAGATAGGTCGCGGCGGGCTTATATATACATATTTGATTATTCGTTATCGCGATCCGTGTACCTACGTCACGTATACATATATAAATATATATATAAATATATATATATATATTATATATATATAAATATATATATATATCTCGGAATACGTTAGAATATCCATCGACGAGTAAAGGTGGCTCGTATATTCATTATTCCACCATGATGCTTCTGTTGTATAGTCCGAGCGAGGCTATCCCCAGAGCCAAAAATAGTTAGAAACCGATGGAAATCACGTCGCCTCTTATAAACCTTACGAGGCCTCGTGATTCGAGTATCACGAGAGGGATACCTCGGCTCTGTAGGGGTTGCACTTTTTTCCAAGGAGGTTCGAGAATCCATTGACCGGGAATAATTGCATTCGCGATGCCACGCGTATAATATATCGACGAAGTGGAGACTGGTGGAATATCGGTCGATATTCGATGCAAAATTTGTGCAGGGTTCAATTCGATATACAAAATTTGGCTCGAATGGACCTTCTTCCTGTGTTATTTTTCTACCAAATATATCACTTACGAGTGGGCACCATCTCGCATTACATTTTGTCCGACCTGATCGAGTCGATTCTCTCTCTCTCTCTCTCTGTCTCGGTAATTGAAATCAGCCAGATCGATATATAGACGAAGTACTATTCGGACCGACCGCTATATATATATATATATATATATATATATATATATATCTCACTCCCACGTCTACAATTATTCCAAATTGATTGTAATCAAATTTCCTGTTAGGGAGAGGCGCGGCGGCGCGTCAATTTCTCGGTCCTCTCGTACACTATTCCACGGTATCGAGCACATTGGCTCCGCTTTCGTGCTCGCCGTTTCTCCCTTCTCTCTCTCCAGTGCGACCTCCGTCGGATTTTGCTACAGAGGGTTGATAGCGAAGCGGAAATTTCCTCGCGCTTCGTTTCGACGCGAGCGATAAAGAATCGCGAAGCTTCCCCTTTCGTTTTATCTTGGAGTGGCGACGATTCGCCGATACTCGCGCTTAACTAACCCGAATTGTGAATATTAAATCGTGAAGGGTAAATTGTCCGATCTTCGAACCTACGTGATAAAAATCTTATTTTTGATAAAAGATTAATAAATCCAATAAAATTTATTGTCGTTTGGAGATAAAGGATATCTTACATCGAATCTGGTGTGTAATAAAGCCGAATGAAGATTCGCCTCATCTCCTCGAGCGAACACACTTCGCATGACCCAGATTATTACTCGGTTCGCACTCGAAGCGCGACGATATACCCGCTTCTCGATTCTGTACACGTATAACTAATATAATATAGATAGATAAAGCTGAAGCACGCACACATCGAGGCAGCTTCTAATCGATCGTACGTAGACACGGAGTGAGAATGCCATCGAGATAGGCCCTTCGCGTCCCGTATAGGCAAATCAATGCGACGCGAAACGATGAAATATTACGTTTCTTTGTTTTAAATATTCAGACCTCATCGTGTTCGATCCCCAAACGCTATAAAATTATAAAGTCGAACGGTTTGTTTGTTTTTTTTAATCGAACTTTTTAAAGCTTCCAATCACTCCGACATTCGTGATCAATGGAGTTCATGAAGCTCCGGAAAATTAAGTCAGATTCAACGCTCGCTTGTCCTCGATCGTATGCCGGTGCATTTATCAATAGGAGAGATCGTATATACCGATTCAAATAGCGACACCGAGCTCCGTCACGCGCCAAATCCCGACGTCTCTTTTCCACCTAGAAACATTTTTCTTTTTTTTTGCTCTTTCTCTCTCTCTTTCTCTCTCTACCTCATTGACTTTTCGCTCACCGGGGAGTTCCACGATGGAAACGCTTCGGCTGCAGAGTTTTCTGTAAAGTGCACACCAAGTCGTAAAAAGTTTGGACGTACGATAGGAAGCGAGAGAGTTCCGACTGGATTCACCTGAAACGACGTTAACGAAGCTCACCCATGGAAACTCTTTTCGGAAAGTTGGTGGCCCCGCAGGAAGGGTTCGATGAAATTCGAGCGGAAGAGAGTCAAAACGATAAAAGAAAAAGGTCCGAGTAAAAGTAGCGCGTATATTCGTTGGTTCGATGTCAAAATCCCCTTTGCCACTTTTCTCGTGTTCCACCCACACAAATTTATATATAGATATCTCAATACGAGGAGTCGCTTCTCTTCCGGAGATAGCTCTCCGGGCTTGACAGCCAGCTCGGGACATCCCCTCGAGGATTATCGTCACCGTCGTCTGTCTGTCATAGTCGTCTTTGCGAATCCACCACGAGAGTCCTGAATCGTCCTAAGAGCTGACGCATCGGCCCGTGCCGTTTCGGGCCGTTTCGTTTTCTACCTTATATTTTTATTATATCATTCTTATCACCCTTATTATTATCGTTATTATTGTATTTCGTTGTAACCAACCTTTTCACGAAGCCACCGACGTAACGATGTTTCGTCCGTTGAGCGAGAGAGAAAGAGAGAAATTGAGAGAAATTGAGAGAATGTACAACGACGCGAAAGACTCCTGGGGCTACGACATATTGGCAGCACTCTCCATAGATATTGCTGCCAGCTCCTGGCAGAACTACCTTCCAACGTCTATATACATATATTTACCACCCTCGTCAAAATTTACCTCGGAAATTCTGAGATAAATTCCAAAGCGTAAGAAAGGAGGGCAAAATGTGCTTGAAGCGTGTGTGTGTAGCGCGAGAAAAAAGTAAATAGATATGGGAGAGAGCAAGAGAGAGAGAGAGAGAGAGAGAGAGAGAACAATTTCGAGTTTACATCCCTCTTGACTCGTCGCTAAAGTGCACACCCGCGCTTCCTATCCTACGTACTATACGTATACGAAGTATTTCAGATTTTCTTACGCGCGCAAACGTTAGAATAGGGATGAGAGTTTGAAGGAAGGAAAAAACGAGAATCGCGACCGACGTTATCTCGGAGATGCGAGCTGCGTCGCCGAGCAACGTTCGCTCTGCCATTTTGGGATATATAAGCGGCTAAAACGAGATGCGAGAGAGCAAAAGCGACGCGTTGGGTTACACGTTTGCATTTAGATAGACTCGCGGTCGCTGCAACACCGCAACGTTTGCTTTCGTTGCTGTTTTTTTCCCCGCTGTAAACATAGCTATAAAATAAGGACTAAAATTCAACGTTACGTGACTTGATTTTCTTGCCAGTTGCATTCGCTCCTGCGATCACGAGTGTGTTCGATCCTTTATTTCTTTCCCGCTAGGAAAAAGATCGATCCGGTGAGAAAAAAACGAAAAACGAAAATCGAACAGCCGCGAATTTTCTCGCAACCGTGAAAATACATTTAAATGAAATTTTATCGATTGCGAATGAAGTTTCATTTATTCTTGATATGTGATTCTCCGCGAAGAGACGAGAAGGCAGTGTTCCGATTGGAAAGTTCGACAAAACGAGTGTAGGAGAGAGAGAGAGAGAGGGACCATTAGCGATTTACATAAACTGTCGGGGGTGGAATACATAAAAGCCTTTTTCTTCTTACCTTTTTTATTTTCCGAAGTGAATCGGCCGCTCGCTCGCAAAACTCACCCCCTCCCCGTGACTGGCGCACTCGAGAATCCCTCACTCGCTATAGCTCGACCCGAAACTCTCGACCCCCCGGCCGCTCGTCTATATACTTTTTATTAATGGGTCACGGAACGCGAATTTTCCCGAACGAACTGTTATCGCACCTCTTCTCTCTATCCCCGATTTGGCTTTTAATTCGCAATGATTTTCGTGTCGGAAATCCATTTGCTATTTTTATCGCCTCGTCCTCCATCCTCTTACTAAACGGATGAAATATTTTTTAAAAAAAGGCCGTATTAAAATCATTTTATATTTTGTTTCATCGAAAAATTCGACGAATAAAAAAGAAACTCGTATGGTCGAAGAGTGGAATTTTGTGTCTGTTGTCGTAGGGATGTTCACCGACTAACCGTGGCTCACCCGCGAAGGGTGGTAGCACGAGGGGTAGCGGGGCCGATTCCGGGGAGTCGCAGTCGTCGCCAGCACGTGGAAATCATTGTCACAATCATCACTCGAATTATCAACATAATGCAAATAACACGAGCGGGGCAGGTAGTGGTTCGAGCACCAGCGATGGAAACAGCAGCGGCGCGAAAGACGGTGATCTGTTGGCACACGCGGCTTCGGCACTCCGGCGTCTTCATTTCAAATCCGCCGGCGGAAGTAGAAGCTGTCGCAACACGGTGCCTAAAGTCGTTGTACGAGACTCGAGCAACGCCTCGGAAACGACGATCAACACGAGTACCGACAGTGCCAACACGATGGTCACCATGGTGAGTCTTGAGAATTTTGATATAGAGCCAGCAAAAAGTACGCATTTTTTAAACATTTATTTCCAGAAAAAATCAACTTTGATAATAGACTATATATTTTGTTCATTAAAATCAATCTTTGATCATTTAGAAACATTATTTTAAACATAAATCTTAAGTAACAATGTGAAAAAAACTTATTTGTTTTATTTCTCTTATTTTTTGCGTTCTTATTCTTATTTCTTTCTGCTTTCTCATACAAGCTAAGAATACTCGTGCGTACTCTTACCAAATACGGGTTTTTAGTTTGTCGTTACAGTAATTTCAACTGCAAATCAAATTACGACATAACTTCTCGATAAAATCAAAGTTAGAAACACAAGTATTAATTATAAAACATTTTATGGGCCCAAATTAAACGCAAATTTTACAAAAATGTGTTTAAAATCGTTAAAAAAATAAGATCAAACACATAGAAAATCTATTATTAGTCATAAAATTGTAAATAAATGCCGTAACGAAGCGAATTTTAGTCCACAATCTTGATAAGACCTCTGATAAATTAAGCAGGGTTGCCAATACAAGAAAAGATAAAACAATTACAAGCATTGCGTACTTTTTGATAGTGCGCATTCTTTGCTGGCTCTACCCTACATATATATATATATATAACGCTAACAAAAGTTACAACGCGACATTTGTCAAATCCATTAGTAAATATTAGTAAAAAAAAAAAAGAAAAGAAAACAGTCGAGCTAGGAGTATATTCGAAGATGATTCGAGCGATTCGGTCGGGTCTTGAACAGGTGACGACCACTGACAGCGAGCAGCCGGACGACAGTCTCGACCTGATCGATGGTTTGCCAGAAATGTCACCCCCTCCGGTCCCGAGCGAAAATTCGACGGGCACGAATCATTCACCCGCCTCGAGTAACAGTTCGGCACAATCCGACAGTAATAACACAGCCTCGACATCGAGAAATACTTTCAACAATAGCTCGCAGCAACGCGATCGTAGCGTCGTCAATGGACACGGTAGCGTCGCGAGCTTTCAAGGATCGACGAGTCCCGCCTCGTCGTCCTCGATCTCGGTATCGTCGACGACAGGACAGATTCTCGGTGGTGGATCTCTCAATAACGAAATTTCTTCGTCGATGATCGGGGTAGTGCCGCCTCCGACGCCCCTTCTCGGGGCGCGTCAAGAGAGCAGATTCTCGTTCGCCAGTGGACGAACTCCCCCACTGCCCGATCTACGTGCCACGGAATTTTTTAGGTAATTTCGATATTCTTTAATTACGTTCGAAACTCTCTCTCTCTCTCTCTTTCTCTTTCTCTTTCTCTTTCTCCATGACTTTAAAAATAGTCGCAATTTATTATAATGAGAAAAATAAATGGGCGGCAGTACACCGGTAAGAGGCTCGGTCGACGCCGGACAACCCGATCCTCAACAATTGAATTCGATGCTCGCCCTCGTCACATCAAAGGACAAATGTACCAAGTCAAACGTTAGCCCGTCGTCGGCCACGACTATTTTAACCACCTCGCCGAAATGCGCTCAGCAAACGACGACGCAGCCCGAGGTCGGATCTCAACAGCAACAAACGCAATTGACGCAGTCCGACAGACAGACAGCTTCTGGTGGCGTCACGGCGAGTGGTGCGACAAAATCGTCACAGAAACAACAACAACAAGTCACGAACAAACCGAGCATTAACGTGACCACGAACCCGTTGGACATATCGTTGTGCGGCGCGACTCCGCCTTGCGGCGTTGGCGGCGGCGGCGGCGGTGGCGGCGGCGGCAACCAAAATTCTGCCGGCTCTGGACGGGGTCGACCACGAACCGCAGGTAAGCCTTCGTTTTCACTTTCGGAAACGAACGGGAAATTATATTTTATTTTTTATCGTCTCTCTATTCGCCCCCGCCCCCAAGAGCTGCACTGTTGTTTTTTCTTTTTAACCATCGCTCTACTCTTAACGTAGATGGATAAGTTCGAAAGTTCTTCATTCCCACATTTGTGTTGCCACTTATTTAATGAAAATTAATCAGCATCGACGACGTGAGAACGAATCGATCGATGTTCCATTAGAATTATCGAAGCATGCGAGAATTCTGGCGTATAAAAGGGAATTACGATTGACCGGCCGCGAGGGATGAACGAGCGATTGTATGTGCGTGTATGGGAGCGTGCGTGGGTGCGAGAAGACCCGAAAAGCAATCGAAATGAAAAAAGAGAAATGAAAAAAATAAAACAAAAAAACAAAAAGAAAAAAAAAGGAGAGAGTGGGAGCCGAAGAGTAAGAGAGAAGCGACGTCAACGTTCATATTTAGGAAAATGAATCGATGTTCTTTTCTTTCAGAATCTCATCCCCTCGTTTCAGCCATTCATTCATGGGTCAGGCTCTTTTTCCCGTTTTGCGCAATAGGTATAGTCCGCATTCCACGGGGAGACCCCCGAAAAATAAAACTAATAAAAAAAAATCCCGTTCTCGTACGTCCGGTATCGTAATAGTCTTTTATTATTATGTATACGTGCGAGCACGTAGACTCATGCTCTCGAACCTTCTCACCCCGTTCTCTCGGAGTTTACATACTCTCGTATTAATTAAAATGAGTTTACGTCGATATTTCGGAAATACGTGTGTCCCACGATGAATTCCCGACCGTCGACGATATTTCTATTAATTCCATCGCGTCTCAAATTTTCACATCGTATCGAAATTATCAACGGAAAATTCGAATTATATTCGGTCTCGATTAATTCACCGTTGCGATAAATCCGTGATATTCGAACGAAGTATTCGACGATGAAAACGGTCAGCCTTTCGGGGGTCTTTTCTTGGTGTGCGAACAGTACGTTGAACACGTGTGATGCAACAGAGTTAATGAGCGTTTAACGGAGCGTTTAACACCTTTTTTATGCTTTTGTGCATTGCATTGCCGCATATTTAAATAATAATCAAGCTACGCCTACACACACACATAGAGAGAGAGACACGCGTGTGCATAGGACACGGATGCTTTCGCCTCATTGCAATAATCTCGCTGTCATCGTTGCATCGTTTATCGATCGGTCCTTATTCTTTTCGTACTCATTATCGGCTTATCATACGAACTATCGTTTCCTTTATATATATTTATTTCGAATCAACGTTCTGTCATTCTACGTATTGTGAGTGTACATATGTACATGATGTACTTCTTTTTTTTAAATACTTGTATAATTGATATATACATACACACATATACCTACAGACTTTTATCATGTTTTGATATGTGCCTGAAATACCCTTATAAAAATCACTCTAAATATCCCCTGTACGTGATATTCTTCCTCTCTCTCTCTCTCTCTTTCTCTCTCCCCCTCTCTCTATCTACAATATATACATTATACTTAACAAATGTGCGAGCAAAAGCGAAAATACATACCAAACGTGATCGTCCGCGAAGCGAGCACCTTGCATGTATTCCCTCGTTCCTTGTATTCTCCATTTCGCCCTCTGATTATATAAACTGTCGAGCGATAAAATATACGTACGAAGAACGAGAGAGAGAGAGAGAGTTTCCTCTCGTCCCGGTCTGTTGGCCCGCGGCAATGAAATAAATTGGGAAAGTCGTCGAATAGACTTTTGTGCTGACTGTCGGGACGATTCTAGCGCCACACAGCCGGCTCGTTTTTTTGTTCCCACAAGCCTCATCACCGTCGGTGAACCGTGGAACGAAAAGAGTCTCTCTCTCTCTCTCTCTCCGGTGAAAAAAAAGAGCAAAGGGTGTAAAAAACAATACGACGAAAAGAATAATAGTTACGAGTATCGCGTTGTATGGATACGTGGAATGGTAATCGTCGCTCGCGAGACGAGTCGACGTTTCGTAAAAAATTATTCGTTTTTAATGAAAATTGGTCAGCGCGAGTAACTTGAGGAAAAAAGAAAAACAGAAAAAAAAAGAGAATCGGTCTACGTGACCGTTTTCCAAATAACGAGAGTAGAAGCGAGTGGATCGGTGGCGTTCATGGTTCACCGGCCACGAGAAGACTTTCGTAACAAGCTCGTTCGCGAGAGAGAGCCAGATGGGGATGAGGGAGCGAGGGAGCAAATCGATTCGACCCGTGTGTGCGAGCATTTTGTATTATCAACGTAGCCGCGAGTGAGACCCGCGGAAAACAACAAAACGTGCGGGGGCCGTGGGGGTAGGCCGTGTATGTTCGCGCCAGCGTGAGATCAACAGAGAGAAAGTTTAGAGGGAAAGTGGGTGGAGAGAGGGAGAGGGGATGGTGCGATGGGGCGAACCAACAATGCTGGGCAAACCTTTATGAGCGGGCTCGGCGAACCGTGGAAAACAAGGTGGCTGCGGCTGGAGATGCGCGACAAAGGGGTCGCGCACGTACGGGAATAACACGTCGCCCAAATCGAGATATATATATATATATATATATACGTCACTATATAATATGTAACGTATGTAGTTGGTCGTTGTCGTTGCCACATGAAAATTCGATCGCGACGGTATCCTCCCGATTCTCTATATTTATATTTCCCTTTCTTTTTTTTTCTTTTTTCATTATCGAACGATGCAACATTTTATTTGTTCATCGACGGCTTGAGCGAGCAATGAATCGAATACGACCCAGTTTTCAATAATCCAATAACAACGAGGATTGATCTTTGTCATAAATTTCGTCCTGCGCGTCTCGCTTACTTCCATATCTCGAAATAACGTATATATTATTATGGATTTTGCGACTGGTATGTATTTTCCAACGAGCTAGCTCGAGAATGCGCTAGCTTCGTCAAATAATATGTACACGTAATTACTGTAAAATACACCGCGCGCACTCGTTCGAGTGATTCGCACGAGCAAACACGACGAATCTATCAGCTTCGATCAGCTTCGAATTCTCGTACTGCCGCCAAAATTGGACACGAAAATAATCGATTTTTTAAAATTATCGACAAACAAATACACTTTTGACACAAAAAAACACACACGTTTAAACACCTTTATCATCGCCTTTCTCTTTTAGCGCTGTAAATAGTCGTTAACAAAACTTTGAAGCTGATTTCGTATTTTGAATTTTCGTTCCATGTCCAATTTTTTTCATTAAAAACCAAAAAAACAATACGAAAAAAATAAAAACGAAGGCGGGAGCGGAACGGGGACGAAGAGATCGGCACAGGCTACGATAGTCGTTCAACAACCGTCGTTGTCGCTCGATGCACCAGCGGCTACGATACTTTTACGTCCCGACGTCGACGCTAGACGTCGAGAGGAAAATATGCGTCAGCTTCTCGACGTTGCCAATACATTGACTCTCCAAGAAATTCACGACTTCGAGATGAGGTGAGTGTCGATTCTTTTCTTTACGAATACGATGGCAGACATTTTTCTTTTTCATTTATTTGTTTTTTTCGAGCTTCTCGAAGGTAAAGAGAAAGACCGAGATAGGAGAGAACGGATCGAGAGAGTTGGTTACGCTCGACTCGGCATTTTATTCGTCGATCAATAGATCCCTCGGCATTCTCTCTCTCTTCATTCTCGAAACATATATATATATATGTGTGTGTGTACGTTTTGATACGTGCGCACGTTCCCTCGGCCACAGGACTCAACGACGGAAACAATTCTTCTCTCGGACATAGATACAGGAAATTGCAGATCCGATTATACCCGCGTCGGTCGAGCGTTTTCTCTGCCCACGAGAGAAACGTACGAGATACGTATATATATATATAGATACACGTTACATATATATATATATAATAGATATATATATATATATGTATATTTATATCGCGCAGGTTAACCTCTTCAGCACGCCACTGATTTTTTTGCGTTGCCGATTTCATCATCGAGCGAGTTTACCGATTCAATTTATTCTCAAGTAAAACAAAAAAAACCACACACACCGTCGAAACGAACGAAAGTATTTTTATTTCTTCTGTGGGCTCTGATTCGACGAGCTTATATATTATTTCTGACACTGTTCACGATGGTTGTAAAAAAAATGTTAGAATCGGCGAAAGATCGTAAACGTATTACCCCAAAGTTTGCGACGAAGGTACAGAAGAAACACGAATTTACTCTCAACTCGTTTTCGTCTTCTGTCAATTCGAGTCTACGGGAACGGCCGATATAAAACCACGAATAAATTTTCTCTCTGTGACACTCTGAAAAAGAGACGAGGGAGAAATATATATATATATATACGTAGCTACGCGTATAAGACCGATGATTCCGTGATTGAGTCGCGAAAGGGCTGCTCCCGCTTTTCCCCGGGGGAAAAGGTGAATTGAAGGCATCGGTAAATCTGAAGGGGATCTATGCGCTCACTTTCCCAATCCTCTCTCTTCTCCCACCCCTTCTGTCCTCTCTTTCTCGAGTAAAACGTGTTTCTCGCCCGGATGAGATAGGGAAAAAGAGAGAGGTGGAGGAGGAGGAGACGGAGGAACGTCGAACCCTTGCGCGTCTTCTTTCCGTTCGTTTCCACTTCGTCTTCTCGAATGGCTTGCCCCGATCAACTTCGTCCTCCTCAAAAGAGAAAAAAAAAAGTCAACTCGTGGGAAACTTTGTAAATCACTCGAGATAGTCGCAGCTTTTAACGATTACTTTGCACAAATGAATTGCCAGGATTATGACGAATGTCTTTATTTTTTATTTTATTTTCTCGACAGATGGTAAGGGTTTTTTCGTTAGAATTTTATGATTTTTCACGTTCGAACGAAAGATACGTAGAGTTTCGAAGTTTCAAGGGTATCAAGTTCGAGAACAGGCTCATTCGTTCTCTCGTAGCTCGGTGCTAAATATATATATATATATATATCGACCTAGAAGCTCAATAGATAATATAACTGTACACGGTGCACAAAAGAGCTTTTATGGTATAACTCTCGTCAAACTTGGGCTGTTAAACATGATGAAAAGTTGGTTTATAAATAATCAACGGGTCTCGAGACCGACCATCGCTAAATATGCAGAAATTATGTAGTCGATGTAGGGGGAGGGTGTAGCGAAAGGGCTCGAGATATACCGAGATACGGGTTGATTGCTACCCTTATATTGCCATCCTTGACACACCCTTGAACACTTGTTCAAGGGTGCGCCTCTCTTCTTTCACTTTCTCCGACTCCTCCTACCTTTCTCTAAACCTCTGAACAATGAAAAAATTGCGTGGGGCTACAGATTCATGGAATCCGGTCTCTCGTATCTCCTCTGACTTTTTTTTTCATTCCAACTTTTACAGACAGTGATGAAATATCGGGGAAGAAAAATGCAAAGTTTTCGTAAAAATTTAATTTACGATTAACGATACGTAATCGTCGTCTGTCATCATTTTTGAATTACTTTTTGGTCGTTTATTTTCTTCGAAAAGAGTGAATAATAATCTTGCTTGAAAGGTACGGAAGTCCTCATCACAGCAGATCGCAGTCGGTGAAAACTCCGGGGAGCAGATCGTCGGGACGACCGAATTATCTTTGTCTTCCCCAGCAGAGATCGAGAGTCGCGAGTATGCCAAATACCGGAGTCGAGGAAGAATATTACAGGCTTCGTCATTTCAGTATAACGGCCAAAGGTATCGTCAACAGAGGCGATTCCCTCAAGAGCCGAAGATCTCGCTCGAATAACAGCGTAGCCTCTAGCAACTCGAGGTAAACTTTGATATCGATATTTACTGACGTAAAAATATCCATATATACATATATATAGTTCAATGATGAAATTAAATTGTGAATTTTGGCAAATATTCGTCACAAAAAAGCCTCGATTCGAACTTAAGTGGAAATACAGGCGGAACAAATTATGTTCATAAAATGAAGATGAGCGATATTACTAAAAATTCATGAACTTATCTATCTTATCTAGTCTCAAGTTACGTATACAGTATAATGTAACATTCAAAAGTCAAAACATAACATGGTAACGGAATTAAAATGAATTATTAGAACAGTCTTCTTGGCTGCAGTCAAAACCTTTTAGCAGCGTTTGTCCAATTTGATCAGCTGATGCTACTTCATACCTTCCTAACCTCACGTATAGTAGAATCGTTGACAGCGGGACACGTTCGGTCGATATTGTTTCGCCATTTATTTAATACTTCGAAAATTTATAACTTGGGAAGTATGTGGTAAAAATTGTTTTTTTTTTCTAAAATCATGGTCAAATGTTCGTTTATAATTTCTCAGTTTTGTATCATTTTCTGTGTGAGCGTTTTATTATTATTAATGAATATATTTTAAATTACATCACGTGGATTATGCAGATTGTATTAAAAATGCAATTTTCAATTACGAATATCTCTGCAACGGGATGATCAATGGAGTTGAAATTTTACCAACTTGTGATTAATATCCTAAACAATATTAGTGCCAAAAATCCAAACTTTCTGTCACAGGCGTTTTTGGAAGGAACTACCTTAATTTTTTGGCAAAAAAGGATTTAAACGGAGGCAAAATAAAATCTGAATAACAATGAATATTCGCACTCGGGCGATTCAATTTTTCCACCATTTTTCCGTTATAACGGAAACTGTCCCATCACGAGGGATTTCCCTATTTGGAAACCCTTCGTACAAAATCCCCGAAACGTCGTTCCACGTCCCGACCAAAAGGACTCTGTTTGCATGGACACAACGAAAACCCTCAATCTTGTCCCTTTGGGGAGCCTAAAATCATATTTGAGGATTCCAAAACATATATTCCCAGCTATTTCAGAGATAGAAATTCCCCAAGTTCCACCGTCGTTATTACTTCACATATTACGAATGTACTACGAGACCAAACATTGATCGATTCTCTGAATATTTTTCTGTACGTACCTCGTATGTATTTCTGTTTGTCGAGACATGTGGAAAATTGATATAAGAATACGGAGTGACACTCGTGTAGCACGAGTTTCTCCCGATTTTCTTTCCAGGCCAATTTATATTTATATTTCTCGGTTTTTCGTTTATTAAATCTTGAAAAAATTGAGACATCTGGATGGGCCTTGGAGCGTTTATTGGCACGAGGCTAATTTTACCTCCGACGAAAGAAAACGAAGATACAATTGGATGAGTAAGACGATTCTGAGGAACGCTGCTTCAAATCCGCGAAAGGGATTGAATCGCTCTTAGTCTCGACTGTTCTCCACGTTTTATTTTCTCTTTGTCGTGGTTCTCTTCCTTTTTATACACACGTACTCCCTCGTTCCACGACCCTCGATAAATTTTCTCGTCGGGCTAAAAGTTTGGCCAACGCGCGTCTCGCGGTTAACGCCCGTCTCTATAGAACAACCACTCGTAGATTCTCTCGAGACTTTACGTATTTCAAAGTATAACTATAGCGTTTCCACATCGTGGCTATCGGATGTTTCGAGCCGGAGTATGAAAAAAATGCGTTTCGTGAGTCGACGCGCTTAATCCTCGACATTCACGCTCGCAACAAATCTCTCGCGGGTAAACCTCTTTTTTCATTATATTTTTATAGAAAAGACCCGAGAGTGTTACACTCGTCCCTTTTCCGACCTTTCTTGCTTCGGTTCGCTTGGCCCTTAACGCTCTTGGGACCCGACAACGCGAAATATCACAACGAACCCATTCGCTCGAGTAACTACATCCTGCCACCGTCATAATTAATTAACGATAAAGAAATTAAGCACATTTCATTTACGAGCAAATATAATGTTGTGTCCGAAATAAAATGTAGACAAAATTTTCCCAACGTGAAACCTCGCGTTTCTTTTTCCCTTTTTCTCATAAAAGATAGAGAGAGAGAGAGTCTTTCTTTTATAGCCTCGTATAGTCCAGAGAAATAACGCTCGCGTTCTCGTGAGAACGTTCATACGTCAACTGATGCGCGCATAGAACGTGCCCACCATGCAAGAAAAATAAAGGGCGAGCGATTTTCCGCCGCAATATGGGCAAAAGAGCGATAGAAGTCGGAGAGAGAGAGAGAGAGAGAGAGAGCGAGCGATAGAAAGATAGATAGAGAGGGAGCTCCAGCGAAGTGGAGTACTGAATCAATTATTTTGATGGAAATATTGTGTTAGGGATGGCAGGATGCGAGAGCATCAAGTGCTCCGAGTTTCGCTCCAACTCTCTCGTGCAAAAGAGAAAAATAATAATAAAAAAAAGCGAATGAGCTATAAAGTGTTTCTGGTTGATGAGGAACACACTCATACGCGGATATTACAATCTCCGTTTCTCTACCGTTCGTTACGAACGATGTCTCAAAGTTCTTAAATAGCTTTGCTCTTTCTTTTTTTGTTGGAATAATTTTTAATAATCCGGTAGAAAAGTGGGAGGTATAAAGGTTAACACATTTTTATTCGCGATACGTATCTTCCCGGTGAACTTTTGCAAATAACCGCACGTACTTTAATTTCAAAATGCGTTTCGTTATCAACTTACCTGTGCACGTTATTATCATACTCGGTGCATTATTCTCCAGGGAGATTACGAAGCGAATTTGACCTCTCTCTTTCTCTCTACCATCTATTATAAATATTTCGAATCCGAATAAAGATTCTTTTCACGTCAAGCCCCGGTGGAATAAAATATTATAGCGCGTGAGTCGAAGTGTCGGAGGAATCGATGAAGATTTAAAAAAAAAAATTCCTATTGTCGTCATCGAAGCAAAAATATAACTCGATGCAGGATGGATCTTTTTTTCGAAACAACGAGGATCTTTGCTCTAGATCGAACGCGTGAGTTTACGTGTGGCGATGAGGTGACGTAGACCCACGTGTTAGACCTTAGAGCGAGCTCCATCATCAACGAAGATCGGAATTCCTTCGATGGACCACGAACGAACCGTCGAATCGATGGGTCGAGCATTCGGAGGGTTCGAAATGCAATAAGCTCAGGTACTGGGCGTATCACGTGTTTAGGGGTTGATGTAAAAGGGTGTAACTGCTCCACTCTATTTCCTTTACTTTGAACGAATCTCTCAACGATCCAATAATGGCTCTCTCACTGTCACCCTCTCTCTCTCACACACACGCACTTCACATTATTTACATAAATTACCCAAAAACTCGCGATGCTCGAAACAGAGAGAGAAAAAAAAGAGGTGTTAAAAAAATCCTCTCGCGGTTCGGAATTTTCTTTTTTTATTTCCCCAAATCCACCGAGATATACGATACAACATCACGGCTGATACCAAAAGCACAATAAATGGCCTCTCCCCTTCCCTAGCCTAATGCTCGTCGATTTATCACGCTTTATTTTCTTTTTTTTCTGTTTCCGTTCCAACGGCTCCCTCGTTTTCAAGCCCTCGTTGTTCGTCAAGTGTCATACGATTTGCCCTATCCATTAGTCTCGATGTATGAATACTCTTTTTCTGGTACATTTGACTCTGTCGATGGTTTATACACAAGTGTCTATCCATCTAGCACGTATCGATGTATAAGCAGCCTCCATATTCCAGCCCTCGAATTCCCTTCTCCCCAGATGCCTAATTCGTCCAAATTGTTCGAAGCTCGATCGTAATTTAATTATGTAGCTCGCGAAGCCCTTGCTCGATCAGGATGAACGAGAAGAAGGAAGAAGAAGGGAGAAGGAGGATAGAGAATACAGAGATCTGCGACGTCGTATAAACGATTCGTCTCGCGAATATTAATACCAAGTCTTTCGTCACTAATTTCATGTTTGACAGTACCGAACATTTAACGGCGTCTTATCCGGGTTCAGCGAGAAATTCAGCCGCAGGCTCGCTAGCAAGTTCGCGAGAAAGCAGTGCTTCCCAAGGCGCCGCCCTCTATCGCGTGCTGATGCTCGGGGCTCCCGCGGTTGGAAAGAGTTCACTCGTCTCTCAGTTCATGACGTCCGAGCATCTTCTCGTCTACGACACATCGATCGGTGAGTCGTTTTTTACATGTTTAACTCTCGTACCAATCTCGCTAAAGAAACTATTGGAAAATAAAAATGGGCTTCCGTTGTTTATTACACCAAGATTTACGTATATAAGGTGACGTATACGTAGAACCGGGAGATGGAGCACGAGCTGTACAGTAGATGTTAGGATTTTGTCGGTGCCCTCGTTTCGAAATGAGCTTTACAACACACCCTTCCCATATCCTCCATCGCTGTAAATTAAACAACCTAGCGCCAAGGTGGCAGCCTTTGTGCTCGTAAAATTGGAACCGGTTTTAGGAGAGAGCTAGGTACCCTATTTACCCACCGATAAATAACTAAATACACTATTGTTTGTGCGTGTGTCCGTATGTGCTGGATAAATTGATCGAGGCTTTGGAAAATCCGGTGAGCTTACCTTCGGACCTTCGGTTGATTGGTCGTAATAATTAATCCGGTCTAGCTACTCTCTCGCATATATATATATATGTATATATATGTTATTCGCGTATATATTGTATACGCGCGTCAAAAGTACTTTTTTCAGGACTAGGATACGAGATAATTATTAATTGAAACGTGCAGTTGTGCTCACCGACCTGATTTCGCGAAGCTCCTTTATTTTTAATCACCGGACGGACCCACATCACGCCGACTTCTCACGGAAGCATGATTTCCTCGTGACTACTGTATAATATTCGTTTAAAAAAAACGAGAGATAAATTAAATTCGTAAAGAACTTTCATTGCTTTTTTATTTGGTTTATTATTGTTTATAATCCAATTAGCAACTCGCGAAAATTCTTGAAAAAGTAACGACGAGTCGAGAGTACAAAAAGTGACGTAGGAAAGTTTAGATGCGCATTAGTCGCCGGTTTTGTCGACGGTGCTTACTCCACCGTCGCGTTCGTGGAAAAACATTACCTCGGTTACCGCGAGGGAATGAAAAATACTTTTAATATCGCCTGATTCAATTCTCTCGAGTGACCGTGGTATTTGGATTTTTTTACGAACATAACAAAGTGGACGAAAGATTAATTCAACCTGTATGTTTATTATATAAAAAAAATACGTTTTTTAGTGGAATTTATTTTTAGTGGAAAATTCGCGCTATATTTATTTGTACTTTTTCTCAAGCCTCTCGGCGTATTTTCGCTCTTTACATTTCGTCTATAACATACGCAACAAGGACGTTGAGAAATACGAGGAAAGCACCTCGTGGTAAATTTCACGCTCCGTGCGCGAAATAAGTTTATTCCCGTCCTCGCCTTTATCTTTGTACGAGACAGCACACAGTAGCCACGGTAATTCGCCTGATTGCAGTCCCGAGTTTTCTCTATTCGTTTATTTTCCTCGCGTATAGCACTATTACCGCGAAACCGGGACTTTCATCGTAAAACCAATGAAATTTGCGAGGAGTAAAATATAGCGAGTATTATTTACGGGCAACGGTTTTACGTTCGCGCGTTACACGCGTAATCCACCCACGAAATTCGATTCATTAATAATAATTCAAGGCCTATCGCTAATAACAATCCTTATCTCACATCGATTCGTTGATAAGCGTCGCGAAAATTGTGTCACTTTTATTCGTCGGTTAATTCAACTACCTACTTTCCTAGTTAGAGCCCTTCGTTAACGATCGATAATCCGATTCGACGCTTTTCTTTATAATCGAATTGTAGTCAAATGAAATTGTGTTACATTATTTCATTTGTATACCAATTCGTATCGTTTGATTCGTTATCGCGAATCCATGGATTTTTCACAGACGATGAATCCGGAGAAAAAACCGTCAGCGTCCTGTTGGCCGGGGAAGAATCGGAATTGACATTCATCGACCATTCCTGCGCGGATATGACGGTGAGTCGTAATTTCGATATACTTTCTATCGCATGTGTTAATCAATATCGCATAATTATCTGTATTCGACCTCGTATAAGAAAAATAATAAAATACGACAACCTTATAAAATCCTAATTTTCTAATTCGTTCTATATCGCTCGATAGTTTGCGCTTTTTTTGCATTTCCCGCGAAAGCACGAGCTAGGGAAGAGAATTAAAAAAAAAATAGCAACGCGTTGGCTCGCCTCGTTGCGTTTTCTAAAGGTTCGTTGAAAAATCCGATTTAACGATTGGAATCGCAACTCTGTAATTTCCGTTCGCCCGTAACATATATCGACGCACGACGATAGTATACCCGGTATTTCTTCACGAAAGAACAGTTCACAATTTCGAGAACGATACATATATACAGGTATACGTGTGTGAATTGTCTGAAAGAGGAACGATAGAGCCAAGTGGCACTTCTTTGTCTGCACGAAATTTAAAGGGTTGGTCCCGGTCGAGGGTGCACTCGAGACGCGAGATCTCTTCTGCCGGGTGTTCAGCCCCGATCT